>JAYKKI010000045.1:5140000-5725000 GCA_039881145.1 Druceiella hillmani | reverse complement strand
ATCTATGATTCAGGATCCAATGTGTCCTTAATAAATTCAAGGTTATTATCTTTAAAAAAAATACCAACTCATTATAAAAAAGCAGGTTTGAAAACAATTAATGGCGTAAAAAAATCAATAGGAATGGTAACTTTAAAACTAAAAATTTTTGAAATTGAAAAACATGTTGATATTTTTGTTATAGATGAAGAAAACTTCGACTATAATTTTCTAGTTGGATTAGATTGTATACAAAAATTTAAATTAACTCAAAATGAGAATTTAGAAATCATGCAAAATATCCACGACAATAACAATAAGACAAAATACATAAAAAACAAAGAAAAACAACCTATAATCACAAAACAAATTCCTGGCAGTACAGGTAGTGACATAGGGATAAATAAAAATGAAAAACAAGTTATTATTCACGAATATGAAATAAACTTTAATGAAAATATAAGGGTCAATGATTTTGATATTACGATAAATCATTTAGATCATAAAAAAAGATCTGATATTGATCAATTGATATGCAAATATAATTCAATTTTCGCTAAAGATAAATATGATATAGGTACAGTAAAAGGTTACGAAGCACATATTGATCTGTTGATAGATAAGTACTGCAGTAAGAGACCATATAGGTGCTCTATTGAGGACATGAAAGAAATTGAACATCAAATATCAAAACTACTAGAAAATAATTTAATCGAGGAATCATATAGCCCTTTTGCGGCTCCGGTAACACTAGCATTTAAAAAAGAAGAAGGAAGAAGATCAAGGCTTTGCATAGATTTTCGAGAATTGAATAAGATTGTAGTTCCCCAATCGCAACCGTTTCCTCTAATCGAGGATTTAATGAAAAAAACGAGGAAATGTAAATTTTTTTCAACACTTGATGTGAACTCGGCGTTTTGGTCCATACCTCTTAAGATTGAAGATAGAAAAAAAACTGCATTTGTTACCCAGAATGCACACTATCAGTGGACATGTTTACCTTTTGGCTTAAAAACTTCGCCCGCCATTTTTCAGAGAATCCTGAGTAGTATTATAAGAAAGCATAAATTGTCAGATTTTACTGTTAATTACATAGATGATATTTTAGTATTTTCAGAAACGTTTGAGAAACATATAGAACACTTATGCTTCTTATTGGATGCAATCTGAAAAGAAGGGTTTAAATTAAAATTCACGAAATGTAACTTTGCACAGGACTCGGTAAAATATCTAGGGCATATAATAAAAAACAACACGGTAACTCCGCTAAAGGATAATTTAATTGCCATAAAAGAATTACCGATTCCAAAAACACAAAAAAACGTTCGTCAATTTTTGGGAAAAATAAATTTCTATGGAAAATATGTACCAAATATGTCAATAACGCTGGATCCATTACATAATTTATTAAGAAAAGGAGAAAAATTTGTCTGGTCCGATAAATGTCAAGAATCATTTGATACTATAAAAAAACTACTTTGCTCAAAACCAATCCTAGCAATCTTTGATACAGACTTACCAATCAATATTTATACAGATGCTAGCATACAAGGCATAGCTGCAATCTTAAAACAAATTCAACCCAATGGTGATGAAAAACCTTGCGCATATTTTTCCAAAAAATTAAACAATTCCCAAAAAGAGAGAAAAGCTATATATCTTGAGTGTCTGGCTATAAAAGAGGCGGTTAAATACTGGCAACATTGGCTTATAGGAAACACATTCACGGTTTTTTCAGATCACAAACCCTTAGAAAAAATGAATATAAAAGCCAGAACGGATGAAGAACTGGGAGATCTTACGTTTTATTTGTCGCAATTCAATTTTAAAATAATATATTCTCCGGGAAAATATAATATAGAGGCAGATACCTTAAGCAGAAACCCAGTGTTAGAACCAGATGAAAATGAAGAAAGTAGTTTAAAAGTAGTTAATTTTATCAAAATAGAAGATATACAACAAGATCAAAATAAAAACGAAGATATAAAAGAGAATATAAATAAACTTATTTATAAAAATAATATATATTATAAAAAGATTGGAAAACATGAAAAGATTATACTAACTGAAGACTTTAGTAAACATATTATAAAACAAATTCATCACTACTATTGCCACATAGGAAAACAACAAGTAGAAAAAAAAATAAAACCCTTTTATCAAGCTAAACATTTATTAGACAACATAAAAAAAATATGCGAAAACTGTGACGTTTGTATAAAAAATAAATCAAGAGGAGCATACAAGTTTGGACTAATGTCTCACTTAGGACCAGCCACACATCCGTTCGAAATAGTGTCTATAGATACCATAGGTGGATTTGGTGGTGCACGTTCAACAAAAACGAATTTACATCTTCTAGTAGATCACTTCACTCGTTACGCCTACATTTTGACATCCAAAACTCAGAATGCAAACGATTTTATAAAACTAGTCCAAAGAGTAACACAAGATTATAAAATAGACTTGATTTTGTCAGACCAATATCCGGGTATAAATTCAAAAGAATTTAAGTATTTTTTAGAAAAGGAAGGTATACATATAGTGTTCACTGCAGTAAATGCACCATTTTCTAATGGATTGAACGAAAGATTAAACCAAACATTGGTTAATAAAATTCGTTGTAAAATTAATGAAAAAAGAGATAAGATCGCTTGGACTACCATTGCTCACGAATGCACAAACAAATATAACGAAACCGAACATAATGTGACAGGGTTCTCCCCAAAATATTTACTGCAGGGAAAAAGTGTGGACATTCTACCAAACGAACTGAAACAAAATAAATTACAGAATCAACATTTAATACGAGACCGGAAGATTGCCTTAGAAAATAGTATAAAATCACATAATTATAATAAAAAAAGATTTGATAAAAACAGAAAAAATTATGAATTTGAAGTCGGAGATTCAGTATATGTTGAAAACGGAAATCGGTTAAACCGAAAAAAACTAGATGAATTGAAAATTGGTCCATATCAAATTATAGAGAAAATATCTAATTCAATTTACAAAGTAAACACGGGACACAAAAAGGTACAGTCAAACCTTTTCCACATAACAAAACTCGTTCCAGTGGTAGTAATACGTTAAAATTTTGATAATTACCTATGGAGGGGGGGGGGAGATGTAAACGAAGTGAGTGACACTTCATTCAGCATGAAGTTTGCATATGATCTGTGCTAGCTGTCACTTGGACATGTCGCCACGCCACAATAGAAAAATAGGTTATGTTCTTAGAAACGATCAATGAATTATAATATGATATAGTATAATATTTTAATACTTAATTGATACGAACTAGTGAAGCAATAGCTTTAAATGTTGTTTCTCTTTTCAGGTGAGTTTGTGATTAATTAATTAACGTTATAAATTGTTTTGTAAAAGTGTAAACATTTGTTTATGTAATAAATCTCTTTTCAGAGCAACTCAATGCTATAGTTTTACTGGTCACCATATTATCCAAGGATAAGAATTAGAAACACATTATATATATATATATATATATATATATATATATACACAAATGTATATATATATATATATATATATATATATATATGTATATATATATATATATATATATATATATATATATATAACTAGAGTAATTAGCTCTTAAAATATTTTTAATTACCATCCTAATGCTCGCAGTAATAATAATTATGCTTCTGCGGAAGACGTCTCTTAACATCAACGCAATTGCGGTACGTGATATTTTAATGAACATTACTTACTTACATGACATAGTTTTAATTGATATCGAGAAGGTATGGAAGTCTGTTGAATTTTTGTGAAATTTTCAAATTATAAATAAATATGCTGGACGGAACTGGAAATTTTGAAGTACGTTAAGGAAATTTTAAATATTTTTTCTATTAATTGAAATATTCCTGTAATCCATATAATTGATAAAATTGTGTACACATCCAACAACACAATTTTTTTTCCATAAAATATCACCATTGTAATTTATTTTAATAATTAAATCGTACCAGAGTTTTTTCGTAAAAGCTTGTGTCGATTAGCATTACTAATAAAGGGACTTATTTCTGATATCCATTGATTCTCAGTATTATTTAGTTAGTAACCTGCATAGTATTCCTCAACGCAACATCTAGTTTGTATTTATATTAGTCATTTAATTATTTTCGTATAATTTGGATACAGCATCGCTACAGTATTAACAAATTTATGTCGAGTGAATTTCCTTAAATATATTTAATTTTTAGCAAGCAAAAATAATTATGGTTGTATTCTTGGAACTCATCATCATATAAGATTTAATTATTGGGCTTATCTAAATTTCATACGTTACATACGTGACTTTTTCCAATTCTGAATTCTAGAATAACTTGCACCTTTTTTGCAACAGAGTACAACTTTTTTGACAAGATGTTTAAAAGACCAAGTTACGTTAAAAGAATTTTGTAATTAATACTTCGAAAACCTGCTATTGTGCCGTGGTTGTTTCTATGATATTACACTCTAGGTGTGATAACTTACAAATTTAGACAAGTCAAAATGTTAAACGTGAAAAATTTCTTAGATTAGTTTTATTCCAGATTGGAATTTAGTTAATGAATCCCGTTTACACTGAACGAAACACTAAGACAATATTCTTTTGTTTTTTTTTCTCCGTAAATATATCATGTAGGCATATCCTTCTTCAATTTTTGACAGCGTGGGGTATTGAACTAGGATGATTAGGTCTCTAGGCGGTCACGCAATGCTACTGCGATATGTCCCCGCGGTCTAATTGCCAAGTAATATATTTTGTACTTTCTTTATTCAGACTTGCAGAGAAACACTTTTTGTAATAATAGTTTTTTTGACTAATAGTTTTTTCCCAAACTGTAATAATGGCTTCTTCAAAAAAGTTACGTGATTAATTTTGTTTTGGATATACGAAGGAAATATTTATGTTTCGAAGTTTTTATTATAAGTCTGACTAGCTAATATTTAAAATTTCTTTTGCTCGTTTTCTTCAGTGTTAATTTTTTTCAAAAAGAATTGTCAACTTCATGGGTCAACTTGAAATGGGTCAACTTCAATATCTATATGTCTATACACCCGTTTGTCTTAATCATTTTTTCTTAGAAAGAATTAACAATGGTGGTCTAATTAATAAAAATTGTGTTGAATGTAGATAAAGTGGAATAAAATAGGAAATATAATTTTTTCCAATCCAATCATGCCAGAAAAATTCACATTAACATTTTAATATGACATTATGCCTCTTAGAGTATTTCCTGTCAACGTCATTTTGTGACACTTCACCAAATAAAAACTAGCTTAGTTATATTTTTCCCACAGTGTTCAAAATTATAAGTGCATACTGCAATAAAAAACCAAGAGAACAAGTGGGGTCGTAGCATCTGTTAAAGATCTATTGACATTCATAGTATCCATTACAAATCTATCGTCGATACGGAGTCACACACGTAACCAAAGATTTAATTTGTCGGATATATAATCAATTTGAATACTTTTTCTAAAATTTTGAACGCAGCTTTTAATTGTTTATGATAAGTGCAATCTACAAATAAATAATAGACGCTAATTCTAAAGTCTGTAACAATTTCAAGAACTTCACTAAGATTAAAATATGTTTTTACTGGTTGTGCTTTACGGAATTAGCTACAAACTCCGGTTGAGAAATCTGCATTAAATCCAACTTGTCCAAAGTTAATATTGTTCCCCTCGAGTATTGTTTAAGCATAGATTTCCTGACAAGGTTTACAATAAGGATTTTGTTCGCATAAAAGCGCCTGTGATTTCATATTGAGAAATTAGAAGTTATTCTGTTCATCGTCTCCATAATTTAAAAAGATAAGTATTACTCGTTATAAATATACATAAACCATATATATATATATATATATATATATATATATATAAATGCCAATATGCCAAAAATCATGAAACGTTACGGTTCTTGACCTGATCTTCATGTTTATTTATCACACTTAATTTTTTTTTAATGCTGAAGTTATCAGCATGAAATAGTATATTATCATCTACTAATTCAATCAATTTCAACATATTCTGAAGAACTGGATAAACCAAGTGACTAAAAATTTACATAATGAGGCCATTTCTTGTTCCGCTAATTTTTTACAGAATTACCAGCTGTTATTGCACTGGATATTAAATTTTAACAAACGTTAATAGAAAGTTGAAGTACACAGTATACAAAACAAGTAAAATTTATTGTCACATTTTGTAGCCAATATTTTAATTAAAGCGTTATTTTATCATCTATGTCAATAGAATAGTTTGCTATGGAATCCTTCATATGCGAATTTAATTCGTTGTTAGGCACTTTTCATGTTCAGTACTAAAATTGGAAAGTGAGAATGCTTATGGAATCATCTCGATGGCTGTGTCTTTCTGTGTCCCAAGAAAAATGATTGGGACAGAGACCATTTAAAGTAAAAAGTAGAAATTTGATGTAATTTTAGAACATGATGTTCCAGTTATCAGTTAATGTGTCCACATTAGTGACTTTTTGAACGAAAAGTTGAATTTTTCTTTAGAGAACAGCTTTAGAGGAGCTTGGAAGCAAATAATTTTGTTTAAAGACCATATTTTTCCAAGGTTTCTAATAAATGTCCTAAAATTTCTCGAAAATAGCTTTCGTTCCTTAAGATTAAAAATAATTTCGATATTTGTATGCACATACACAATTCTATCAAACTGTTAACGTGCAATTTTACCTTATACTTGATTGTTTTTTAGGATTCAATCCATCAAAATGAACTAACGGAACCCTTCTAAAATAACTTGGTTTTCTGTTCATCCATTTATTCGTCTATTTATCACAATCCTATTTCTCAGAAACGACTTGAGATACAATGTGAAATCAATAGTTAATGTTATGTACTGAGACCTATAGACTTACGTTGATGTGATATTTAATTTTTTTTTGGTTCACGCAACAAAAACTTATAACTCTTCAAAACTTTTTTTTTTATTCTTGCAATGGCTTTATCACTGATCTTCAACACCTATAGAGTGCTTCCGGTCGACCCGTTGAAAGTCGGTATAATGGCGGGTCTTATAGAAAAAGCTAAAGGGAAACAAACAAAAATCGTGGAATTGTATATTTTTTATAACTAATTTGTGTTTACACCTGTGAAAGATATAATAGAAAATATATTTACGTTATCAAAATTTGATATTTTTAAATAGTTTATTTATAACCGTGAATGTACCTTTAAATATTTATAAGTGCCTAAACGTGTACGGAACCATCGTAATGTGTGTTCCACTAATGTTTGATAAATTTTTATTACAGGATATTTGACGGTAGCATTTAATGTTATTTTTCATGCAGAAAAATACAGAATTAATTTATACTACGACAGATTACTCAAAGACATAATAGGAAACATATTCAAAGAATAATAATCATAATTAATATAAAACTATAGTCGATTGGAAATGAATATAGTTTGATTTTTTTGAAAATTTTAAATTTCATTGAAAATATTTAAACATATAAAAATACACTTTACTCGTATATGCAAAACATTTAAATTTTATTAGTATGAATACGTATATATATATACACTTACAAATTCATATACAGTCAAACTTTGCTAAGTCCCACTTAATTCTTACTTTGTTCTAGAAGTCTAAGTGTTTTTAAGATAAAATGAACAAAAGATTGACTGTAAATCACAGAGTCACCTTGAAATGAATAAAATGACCACATTATTATCAAAATAACGTGTGAAATATATGTTGGAGTTATAGTCTAAATGGATGATAGTTAAGCTCGCCTCCTACAATTGCTAAGTTAACATTCTCACAGATGCTCTACATAGTCATCCAATGTCGTACTTTGCTTTAACATACAATGTAACTATCAAAAAATTACAACTCTATTTCAGTAGGTTAACTAACAAAGTAATGTTCATAAATAGATTTGTAATCAATACTATGACTATCAATAGACATTTAACAAACACTGACTCCACTTGCTTCTTTGTCTTTTTTTTATTGCAGTATGCTGTTGTAATATTTTAATACTGTGGGAAAACTATAACTATGCGAGTTTTTCTTTGGCGAAGTAAATACTCTACGTTGACAGGAAATACTCTAGGAGGCATAATATCACATTAAAATGTTAGTGTGAATTTCCCTGGTAGGATTGTGAAAAAAATTGTACCCCTTTATATACACCTATCGCAATTTTTTTTTAATTAAATTACTACTGTAAATCGTTTCTGATAAAAATGGCTAAGACAAACGGATGGACGGACGGATAGACGTCGAAGTGGAGCTATAAGAGTTCCTTTTTGCAAAAATATGACACTAAAGTAATGTGAACCTTACTGAAGAAGCAAAATTAATTATAAATATTGGCTGCTTATACTTTTAATAAAAATTTTTAAACATAAATATTTCCTTCGATGATCCAAAACAAAGTTAAACACATAATTTTTTTTCAAGAAGCCATTATTGCAGTTTGGGGAAAAACTATTAGTCGTTGTATAAAAAGTATTTCTCAGCAAGCCTGAATAAACAAAGAACAAAATATATTGTTTGGCGATTAGACCGCGGGTACTTATCGTCGTAGCATTGTGTGATCGCCCAGAGACCTGATCGCCTTAGTTCAATACCGCACGCTGCCAAGAATTGGAGAAGGGCATATCCTTACTCCCAGGGACTATACTTGATATATTTATGGAGAAAAAAAAATTAAAAGGGTATTTTCTTAGTTTTTTGTTCAGTGCAAACGGGATCCATTAACAAGATTGCATCTTGGAACAAAACTTATCTAAGAAATTTTTGACAAGTTTAACATTTTGACTTGTCTAATTTGTTAATTACCACACATAGAGTGTAATATCATAGAAACACGGGAGACAAGAGCAGGTTTTCGAAGCATAAACTACGAAGTTCTTTTAACGTCTTGGTACAAAAATAGTTTTACGGTTTCGAAAAAATTGCAAGTAATTCTTGAAGTTGTCACAATAGTTTTCAAAGATACTGATTGATAAGTTTATGAAACGAAAAAATATTCACGTACATAAATTGTAATTATTTTAATAAATATCTATCCCATGTTAAGAATTATAAAATATATTGGAAAACATATGTAACAAAATCTTTAAATGAAGAGGACGAACTTAATTCATTATTACTTTTTCAAAATTTCCAATTGACGAAGATAACGTAACCTCCAATAATGAAAATATTCCTAGAGAAAATTACAAAAATAACTCTTTTGGTTTTCGCTACCTGCCTGTATATTTTTGATTTATAGGTTTGGCAAATAGCATGCAATAAATTTTAGATCGTTTTTAGAGGAATTTTGATTGGCATAATGCTTGAAATTTACATTAACATTTGATCACCGCTGTATATTCTCTAATAGCCGAAAAATTTTTTGGTACTCAGACAATAAGAATAAAGTGGGCGTGCTCGAAAATCTATGAAGGTAAGTCGTCGAGATCATTAGAATCATTCTGATTTACATGCTAACACTTATGAATTTTTTTATTATCGAAGAAAAACTTTGCAGCCTTAATGAAACCAGTATAATACTGTATTACCTAAAATAAAAAATCAATTTTTTTTGCGTTAGGTACCTCTTTTATTTTAAATTTACCAATACTTGAATCCAATAAAAATCAACTAAAATAAAAAAAATTAACATGGTTAATTTTTTATTGAGAATTAATCAATGAAGAAACTAAGAAAGCTTTCATTGAAGGACTGAAAATAAAACAGACACGCAAAATTTCCATACTCCATTTATATATTATGCTGCTTATAACATTTTTACCATTAAAGTTCCGTTAAAATGTTATCACTTAATAATCGTGTGGTTCACAGAAACCTCTGTAAAAATATATGATCTAACTAATTTTTATGAAAGTATATCAAACAAATTAGCCGTATCCCTATTTTTAAGATGACGGACAGATAAATCATCCCTTACCTGAAAAATTATGGCCACAGCTGGACTTGCCAAGTAGCTAAAAAATTGCTGCATATCTAAATTGCATTGTCTCATACTGGATTGACTGCGCAAAACAGCTTGAAATTTTAAGATATTTAAATTAGAATTGTATTATAAACGAAAATAGAAATGTTATAGATTAATTTTAAAAAAAACTTACATACCTACGAAACAAAAAAAGAGGTTTAGATTAAACACCATAATTTTACAGTTCTAATCATGAAAGCATTTCTTCAGTGTTTATGAACTTTCTTAATATACATCACTCAGTTTTTACTTACCGATAGATTAAAGAACATGTGTAGAAAATGTGTTTACTATTGCCTTGTAACTTTTTGAAAAAAGGTTAGTTAAAAACCTAAATCATTTACTGAAAATCAACAATTTATTCTGACGCGCTTAAATTTCAGCTCTAAAAAAAGTGCTGCCATAAATAATGTATTATATTTCAAAAATGTTCTTAAAGCTTATCGTTAAGTTTACGCTACTTATCGCCACAATTGTGTAAACGATTTGGCAAACGTATTTCTTATCGTCCACTTATTTTTACGTTACTTCTCCAAGCCAGATGCAAACAAATTGGAATAGTTTTTCATACGCCATTAGGCCACTTCCAACCGAGATATATGACAATAGATTGGACGTTGTTTTAATTGACTTATATCATTTTTACATGTACGTTATTGCATAATGAATTATTAATTTTTAGCCTTGACTATTGTATGATACATTCAAATCTTTATTTCGAATTTTATAAATTTTTTAATTTTTTAAAATTACTGTTCAGTATGATTAGAACACACGTTGGGATGGTACACATACGGTACCGTTTAGTACCATTAATAAGTCACAAATTTAAGGATTTATCTAAAAATGATTATATCTACTAAATTATTTAAAAATAATGTTAATAATATTATTTTTTGCGACGACGAAGAGATATTGCTAAATAAATCTTTTGCAAGGTTAGGAAAACATTATCGTGAATTTCTGAAAAGTAACGAATCATTGCTATATCTATCCAGTAAATTTAGGTCGAAGTAAAATAGTTTTTTGTAAATTATAAGCATAGAAGTTTTGGGTACTTTTTCTGAATATTCATGTTTTTAGGTAGGTTACATTTACTTTTTGTAATATTTATATAGCTATATAAATATTACAAAATTACTGACCTTATTTGAAATTTTGTAAAATACAATCATCAAATCCTCTTACTCGCCTTTATTATCGATAAAATTGACGATCGAAATCAAAATCGTTTTTTAAACAAACATTCCATTTCTAAGATTCTCAGACAAATATTCTTTAATCTTATGCTTTCACGAAATATAGGAATCAATAAGCTCTACCTCTATGCCAAATTTCAATCTTCGTCGTCAAAGAATTTCTGAGAAAATGGGGTGAAACTGAAAAACATACGGATGTGCAAGTGTCGCTATGAGAATTTCGCATTATCATTTTTAGTTACATAAAAATTGGTGTTCAAATGATGGAAATTTATTATAAGAACCTGTACTTCTTGCAAGCAACTTCGATTATAATACTGTAAATGGTGTGGTAAACAATAAAGCAAATCGAGTATATATAAATTCCAATTTATATATAAATCGTAATACACGCTAAAGTATAGGTAAATGGACGTTAGTAGGTAATTAAGTCTGTAATTTATAAATGGATCTACGTGAAATTTGACTTACATTAGATTAAAAATATTATAGCCTGGATTGACATTTAGGTTTACTTTTAGGTTACATTACATTTAGTTTTACAAACCCTTGTGATTATTCCTCGGTATAGGTTTTTAATCAAGGGTATATAATATTCCGGGACTAATTGTGATCTCATAGCTTGCTATAGCAGACCTCTTCGGACTAATATCTAATTTTTAGATATTACTCCGAAGATATACTTTAATAATAAATCATACAGTGAAAATTGTTCCAGTAATATATATTTTATAAATAAGTTTATTATTAATTCTTGACATTGAAATATTTCATAAACTATTTAAAGCACACTGTAGAAAGCTTTATGTAATATCAATTTGTTGGTTGACGATGTAATCGCGGAAAAGTAAACATGTATACACAACTTCCTTTTCCCATTTATGTATATCATTAGGGTTAAAGAAAAAAATCGGCACCCATATTTGCATAAACAACCCTTATCTTAAACAATCTTTATTGACTCCGACGAAGACGGCTTTGTCCATCTCTGGCATTAACTCCGGAATTATATATATATATATATATATATATATATATATATATATATACAGATTGTTGTTTTATTCAGCAGCTAAGTTAAATGCGCAGCGATGGTCGCATCTAAATATTAAACGAATTTTGCAACACGTTTCCAATTTACGTTTACCAAAACCCCAGCACAAGGTTTTGAACCGTAGACGAAACGATTACGATATAATAGCTAAATGGTAACTTGAATTAGTTAACCCATTCCGTATACATGTATATATATATATATATATATATATATATATATATATATATATATATATATATATATTGAATAGCAATTTAACTGATTATGAATCTTCCTAGAAAATGTAGTTTTCCAGACGATCATTCTTGTATGAACTATACAAGACTTTATTAAGCGTCAGATATCGGAAACTAATCGGATCATTTTCACTCAATGAGCGCTGGCTAATGGCGATTGATGTAGTCGTGAGTATTCTTGACGTATTTCGTCATTATATACTTTGATTTTTTATTCTCACTCAACTTATGTAAAACAGTTTCAGGACAATTTTTCCCAAATAATGATTTCACATTTGTTAATAATTATACGAGTTTTAGTATGAATTAAAAAAAAATAGTTTCCTTTTTATAATAGGTTATTAAAATATTTACTTCATGTTAATTCGTACATAGCTAATTAATGATGGGATATATAAAAATTAATATTTATTTTAAATAAGTGGGGTATTTTTAAAATTTTGTTTTCAAGCCGTGAATTAAATAAGTAATTGTATTGCAGTTAATTCTAGTCTAACACTTTTACCGTTATCATGTTTGTTCAGTAGCGCACTGTTTTAGGTTTTTGTACCAAAAGCATCCAAACTGAATCCTGTTGTGACTGCCTGCCTATCCGAGGTTTCTGGTTCTAAACAAAATAAATCATTTATTAATTGAGACAAGCGAAAAATTTATACTGACTTTTGTAAAGCCCAGAACTTTTCACTTTTTCGACGAGGTTTACTAAAAATAATTTCAAATCTAATTTTAATTATCAATTATTTCCCGTTTATTGTGAGAATATGATGGCTAACAACAAACTTAGACACTACAAGGAACACGTAGGTTCTATTAAAAAAAATTTCCGGCCAGAAAGTATTCGATTGATTAGGAAAAATTCAGTTTAATTTATGAAATTGGCAGATAATATTTTATTTCTGTTAAAAACTGATGTGTAGGATATAAAATGTAGCAAAGCCCAGAGACAAGCATCACTAGAAGGCAACATAAACCCAATGGCGGTGTCCACTACCGTGCGCCAATGCATTTTGCAAATATCCTTATGAAGGTAGAATTCCATGTTGCTAACCGAATTATAGCATAAATACTTTGCCGTCTGTGCATTAGGTTTTATCAGACGAGACGACATTTACTGCGAAACAGCCCGTGAATACGCGATGGACATATTAATGAGTTTTTGCTTATTGTTTTTGTTCTGTATATTGTAAGATGTAATTTTAAATATTCATTAGGTGATTTGGACTAAACTTTCCGGGATTAAATTTGTTGCCAAGGTATAGCTTATGTAAATTGGATATGCAAATAGGAAGAAGTTTAAGGGAACAATGAAAGTTAGACGAAATAATATGGTAACAACTCGGACGTAATCGAATTTCATAAAACTGCTGAGAGAAAATTGCAAAAAGTACATATTTTATTTGAATATATTTAAGGAAAGATCTAGGTATTCAAAACAATATGTCGACATGTAAAAAGGAGTATAGAGACACCTCGCTTAATAAGATTTCAGAATTTCCTGAATTTTTTTACTTCTAATAATTATATAATACAAAGGCATGAAAAAAATTAAAATAAAAGAAAATGATTCAGAGTATGTAGTATCCTTTATATTTTCTTTATATAACAATCAAACAGGAAGAGTAATAGAGATTTTCTTTCCAAAAAATTCCTTAATAATTTTTATTCACAATTTCATGCACATACAATTAGAAATATTTTAATTCATAACTCAATTTTAATTTGTTATACATTCACTAATTGCAAGTAAAAAATTATGAAATGTATAAAAAATCCTTAAACTCTTAAACGTGGAATTCCGGAAAAACTCTTACTGAATGATTCAGTTGATGTTGAAAGTAGGTATATATTTGTATATCATCCATCAGATTTAGTATTTATATGATAAGTGAAACATTTAAATTATATCGACGAGACGATTTCAGTAAAATCCTTCTACAAACTTCCGGAGGAAATAAGTCAGGCCATATTACAATATTAGTAGTTTTTTAGTTATATATATAGGCTTTGTGCCCCAGTGCATGTGATTTGAAGAAAATTATGGAATGCAAATTTCCGCACTGTTATGCGAAGAAAACCGGCCATATGAGAAAATTGCTCAAATGATTCGATTAAAAGAATTGAGCAATGCATCACAACGTATTTTTTTTTAATCCGTTGCTTCATAACCATAAAAAAACTGTAAATAAAGTCTAAATGTGTGTTATATTTTTGGAAAACAACCTAGTTTAATAGAATTTTATTTATACACTATTTATGCTTAAACAATTTGAATTCTTAATATTGTTTACTATACACACCAACCAAATTGTTTGCGCATAAATATGCGAGTATGTAGGTAATAAAATGAAATCTCCAACGTTTAATAAAGACTACAACTGCAAACAATAAATGTTTCAACAGTAACACAATTATCTTTGCCTGGCATAATTATTAATATCTCCATACATAAAGCGAACAAGTCTGGACAACTTACTACGTGCGATTTATTACAAAAGTTTCTGTGTCCTGTACCGAAGTAAGCTAAAGAACTTAAAAATAATTAATTAGACGAGTTTCAAAAGTAGGACTCAACGGGGCGCCACTGTGACGCTTATTAGTAATGACTCGTAGGTCAGAGACCAGATACGAAAACCAATGTGACGCACGATATTTATCACTGTGCAGGTTTTACAATGGCGCGCGCTCGTGAGTGACATTCTATGGGCTAATGGCAGAAAGAAAAAAGTATGTTGGTTTTACAAAGAATTCGTTATAATTTGTCATTTTCCACGCTGAATAAATGAATTAAAAAGTAAAATAAAACGAGCTTTAGCTGGTTCAATTTGTTTAACTATTGAAAAATCCGACTCAACTATGGGTAATGTAATCTTTTCAAGCCATCTATTTTAAAACTTCGTGAGCAACGAAAAAACATGAAATGAAAATGAATACTTCAAAAAAATTAGACAATGATAAGTGGCACCTGTTTGTTAAAAATTGCATACAATTTCCCATTTCATTGTTTCAGTTTATGCAACGAAATATATTTGTATTTCTTTAATTAATAAATTTTTAGCTTCCAAATGCCCATGTTATTGGTAATGGTAAAAACCATAAAATTTTTTAATTTCTTAAAAATTTAAAACTACTTCAATTCTGGTAGATTTTGCATTACTAGGGTTCGTAGATATTATATGTACATAAGTACATGTGTATATAAGTAACATATGTACATATGTACATAAGTACATGTCATTTCTATTCAATTATTTACAAATATTAATATTATTTGTCACTGCATAAATATGTTGTACAGCGTAACTTTCATACGCGTAAAAATATGGCGTGTTTCTCAAAAAAACTGCTGTATTTAGAATCATTAACCACTCTAGTTAACCGACAAACTTAAAGTTAATTTATGACTATAAATTTAGCTATTTTTTATAATGATTTAACAATATCGAAGATAATTTGTTTTTTATCCACTAGAAACGTTTAGTATGATTAATTCCAAACAATTATTGGATACATCATACTCAATGCCTTAAATAATTAACGCCGTCTATTTTCTTACAATGTAATTATGATTTCAGTTGACTGATCATTTTGAAATTTTCTGATATTTTGACAGAGAAAATGCGTTACAAACTTTCATTTAAATTATTTACTATTTTGTTCTTTTCTTTTGCCTTCTCCATGCACTTTATTTTTTGTATTTTTTTGCATTTTTGACTTATTCCCAAAGGAAAAGTATTACGTATCGATTCAACAAAATTACTTCTTATTAGATCGAGAAGTGTAGTCAATTTCAAAACAAACAATGAGTTTAAATGTTTATATTAAATAAATTAAAACGTCAATATAGTCAAATCACGTCAATTATAGTTTAGTCATTAAAATTAATTTGTAAATAAGATTAAGACTTACGACGACAGTGTTAGTGTTGATTGAATATATTGGGAAAAAATTAGTTTCATTGTTTTGGTTAAGCCGTATAAAAACCTGCGTATAATAATGTTATAGTTTTATCTACTAACTGAATTGATTCACTGAATAAATCGTAACTACTAAATATTCATTCAAATTTAAATTAAATACCGCTTAGAATATTATTTTGGATCGACTTACTAACAGTTATAATTTTAACAAAATTAATAAATTTTAATAATAAGCGAATTAAATTATGTGTTCTAAACCCGCTGTTTATTAATTGAACTATTTTATATTTAAATGGTAACTTTTTATGAAGCCTATACTACATCATTGTTTAATCGTAATAGATAGCAGGTACAGTCACAATTTTGGTTTTAAATTTTAGTACTGTTTTACTTCAAAATGTTACACGCGGTATTTTAGATCGACAATATGGATAGCCTTCAAGCTCAGACGTTAAATCCAATCTGAGCTTTTTAACTGTTAATGAAGAATCTTAGATAATTGTATGGAAATCGGACATGATATCATTTTAACATTTGCAATATTTTTCATATACCTTCATTTATTGATTATAGGGCATCAATACCATTAATTTTATGACTTAGATTGTTGGCATTTTGAATGGTAATCCTTTTCTCAATATTAAAGATTTTTTAAATTGAGACTTATTTTTAAATGACGAAATTCCAAGATTTCAGCTTCGACTCAATAATCGTGTCGACTCGATAAACCATTACGTGCCATGACGAGTCGATTAATTTCTAATCGTCTCTATCCTTCTCTTTTCGCTCACGTGACACGAACATTATCCAAAGTTAATATATTGGTGATTTAATCAGTCAATTTAAAATTATCTTTTTTTTCACCTAGGAAATTAACATATTGCCCAAACTGTGTTTCAAACATACGAACATTTTGAAGACACAATCATTTATAATATTTTTCTCTAACAAACAAGTAAAGTAAGAGGCAGGAAAATTAAATTCTTCACCAAATGACAATTCCTAGGTCACTGGCTGAAAATGAGTTATTTTTAGTAGAATTATAGGTGCATTAATCAAACAATGACATACAGCTGTCGTCATTTTTGTATAAGACAGATTATACCAACGTTCATTAATCTTGAAGGCAGGCAACGTAATCGCGGTGGCACAACTCATCATTGTCATCCGAGGTAGGAGCTAATGGCTTGGTAACCTGTGGCACTCTCATTTTATATTTTACCTACAATCAATGGATTCTTTGGTTTAAATTACATGATAAATATATAACGGTTCTAAATAATAATCGTTGTTTTATTATGAGATCCTTGTTACGTCTTCAGCCATATATTCTACGAGATTTTATTAAAATTAACTCATTTATTGATCTGTAAGTTACAGACTCTCAGTTTTCCAGAACACACAGTCAGTTAAATGTTGTTTACTTAAACAATATCCCCGTGTTCACCTTTGTCTTTTTATTTGTTTCATTTCATTTACTTTGCTATGAAGCAAATTACGTCGCAAATCAAAGCGTTTGGTAAGTCAGTTACAAATCACAATAAAGAATACTTTACACAAGACACAATATAGGACAATGTAATTACTAGCAAAATAGGATATTTAATTTAAAGCCATTGTTAACTAACCATATACGTATTGTGTTGTGAACTAATCAAAAATTAAAAGCTAAGAAAAGAGTTATATTTCACCATGCGTAAAATTAAATAAGTGGTAAATTTATAAGTTTATTTAAATTTGAAATAAAAAAAATGTTTATTAAAAATAGGACAACTTCTGCTTTTCTAGATAGTTCCTAGAAGTAGGTGTCATATATTTGACTCTTGTGATAGACGTACTGTTCAATGAGAAATTTCACTAGATCTTACCACCACTAACCTCAAAACAAATGATAAGAATTTTTTCCAGTTTTCAAACTTATCCTGAACAAATTCTAGTTCGTAATGTACATTTGCTTCGAAAATATCTAATCCATCCATAATTCCAGCCGAAAACAAGGAAAGAATTATCGAATTTAAAAACCTAATATCAAATATTTTCTGTTTTTAATTTTCGTATTCAGTATCGAAACCAGAAATACGACACATATATCATAAAACACAATCTTATTTTTCCAAAGACAATGCGATATAAAGGATTAAATTTTAACCTATGAAATACCTAATAAATAAAGACACAGGAAATAAAGGCATGGAGACGAAGTTTTAAATCATAGCTTTAGGAAATAACTTTGTCGAAGTCAAATGGACCACTTTTATTTTATTCTCAGTCCCGTCGAGCGAAATATCAAATGAAATCTGGTAAAAGAAAAAATTTAAAAAAAAGATTGAAAATCGTTGTCCTAATTCTCTATCTATTATAGCAATACTAAAGAAAATTTAAAAACAAAACAAGATATATGATGGAGCCTATATTTAAAAAGCGATTTTTAGTGCCTTATTAAATTTGCCGTTTTTTTATAATTAATTTTATCATTTTTTTTGTAATATTTCTACGAATAAACATAAGATATGAGAGTCTCTACAACTAAAATAATTTTTTTCTATATTTTATCACACGTGCTTTGATGACAACATAAAGGACAGACACAGACGCGCGTAAACATATTCTCATTCAAGTATACGAACATGCAATCGATCTCTAAAATACTTTTCTTTTCAGCAATCAGGGATTCTACCAAAAATTCGAGGTATCACCGACCCGCATCAAAACTCTCACCGTGTGCCAAATCGAAATTTGCCGCGCCCTCCACGAGCGCGAAGTTGGAAGGCAAAAGACCCGCCAAAACCGAAAACACATCACAAGCACATTGGACCAATGAATCGGGAAGTGTAATTAATTTGAAATTTTTTTATTACAAAAGCTAACAAAGTCGTGGATTAATAAAGCTTTTTTAATGTTTTGGAAATGAGGTAAATGAATGTGATAGTATACTAAACGTATTACATGTTTGTGTTTTGTGTGGATTTAAAAATGCACCTTGTCTGGTTTTACCTGTTTTCTATTTTTCTTGCTATTTTATTGTTGGGCTATGTCTTTCATTGCCAAAAAATATAAAGAAATTCAACTGTCAAAAACTCGAAAAAAACGTGTTTTACTAACTTTGTCATAGTTTATGAAAGCAATAACTTGCAATATCCGACAATAGAAACGTTCATTTATATCAATTAGTTAGTAATAATTGAATGTTACCTTCAAGTTATTATTTAAAAAAATGTTTGCCGTCTTAATATAACTAGTTTCTTTTTTATTTTTTGTTTTTTTTTCAATAATATTGTTTCAAACTTTTTAATTAAGTAATTGTTTGAAATATCTATATAAGTATATTCGAATAAAACGTACTTGATTTTACATATAACTATTCAACATTGATTATATATATCCACGCGTATTGTCTATACATATAAGTACCTATTGGTAGTGTAGTGGCCATTGGCAATACATGCAAGTGTATGTAGAGCACTTTGCGTTTCTCCGCCAAGTTCACTATACTGTAGTCAATGTAACGTAATATGTATATTCAGTGATTCTCGTAAAGTAATTAGCTGTGCCAAGGCTAATCTAATGTCAACTAATACATGAAAACCTGTCAAGCCGTTCCGGTTACAGACAGGAACAAAAACTAAGATATACGTAGATATACTGGAAGATCTCCGTTTTATTTTGCGCAGACCGATTAAAATTCAAACTCTCATAAATGAGATATATAATATGTTCTCAAATATAATTAAATGGAATACTTCATTTCCATTTTTGGTGGAGTCCAAAGTTACCTTTGATAACAAAAGTGTACCCAGAAATAAGTAAATGTTATTATTGGCTTAATGAAAAAATAAATATTTAACTTTAAATTGATTGCCTTTTGATAATACCACTTGTATTTTTTTAGTTAAAGGTATTACAAATTGGTTATGTTAGAAATTTTTTATTACTGCTAAAAGTTTTAGTTACTTTAAGCTGCACAGTAGCTACGATTACACAATCAAAGATCATTTGAATAAAAGGTGTCTATAAAGATTATAGCTATAGAATATATCCAAATAAAGAGAATGAACTCATTGAAAAAATAATGAAACAAAAAAAAAAGAAAAATCGATTTTCAAATTTTTCCTTTTTTAAATTTAGGTAAGCGATTTCCTTTGTTTCTGGCAAGGATATAGACAATTTTCTTGCATTTCGTTTAGATCTTGATTTATTAAAATAGCTGTGTTAGTTCTGGAGATATCATTGGAAATAATTTGGAAAACGTGATTTTGGGGGAAATAATTCAAATTTTAGATGTGATTTAACTAGACATTTCTGGGCTATAAAGAAGATTTTTGAGCCATTGAATTGTTTTACGTTTGGCAAAATTTAATTACCCATTTTCATCAAAAATTCATAAATCCGTGTTTTTAAAAAAACGTAAAGTACATCCCATACCTAAAGAAAAATAAAACGCACAATATGTGGACGAATAAAGCTTCTTTTAATGTTTTGGAAATGAGGACACTTAACAAAAGTAACACTTAAATTAGCTTAGGTGGCCAACGCCCCATATAAATAAGTTCGGATATCTCGTTACGTTTTCATTTAAATTACACGTTATTTTTTTTAATGATGGCGTCCCATCTTTAAAGAATTCAATACAGCGGTAATATTTTTAAAAAATTTCGTAGTTTTTGCATAAATAAGACAACGGCGTCACCGATATTGCTAATTGCGATATAATATGTGATGATAAATCTTACTTTATTTATTTAATCAGCTCATTCGAAGGGCATGTTGTAGAGCTTTAGATGCAATATATTCAATTATTGTTAACTTATCTGAGAATGGTCCAGTCTTTGATTCATATAGAGCTTCGCAACTTAGCAAGTACAATTAAAGGCATTATTCAATCCCGTTAGGTGGAAAATAGATCGTATATTGTATAAAAACATTTTACAACGAAGATTTATTCAAAAACGCTGGCATATGTTTGTGAAATGAGGTCATTATGGTGTTTAGGGAGGGATTCGAAAGAAATCATGAATTTCATCAAATACTCTAATCGTATTCTTGTTAATGCCTTCAATACAATTCGTATAATTTCATATAATTACATTCACTTGTCAATAAGTAGAATTTTCAAATAATTTTACTTGCATTTTAATTATGTTGTTATGTATTTTGCTACTTTACATATTCGATGTAAGGTTAAAAGCTTGGATATTTCAATAGGGAAAATAAGAGATGGTTAAGAGAAATTTTAAAAATCAATCATATTTTAATATTCAAAATAGTTTTTACTATAGTAAATAAGATATTTTGTTAATATTGCCTAATCTATATGCCTAATTTTCACAGTAAGTAGACCATGTACTAATTCTAATATAGTTTACTTGAAAACACATTTGAAACGAATTTCGTATATAAATTCCACAAAATAACGTATTTTAGTAGCCATTTTGATTTTAATCATGACATGAAAAGCTTATTCCAAAGATTTACAGATAATTTTATTAACACTCGATAGAGTTGAGCTTTATATGCCCTGTGTTCAATAAAGGTTCCCTATTAGATTCATGACCTAAGTGACTTGGTGTCATAAAATTTTACAGTACTTTTCTTCCATAAATATCCATAAATTTCTATCAAATATCAATACTATTTCTACTTACAATTAGCATATTAGACCCTAATTACAATCTCTAAAAATATCCATCAAATCTTTTATTTCATATCGTTTTATTTATATAAGTATAGTGTAGTAGGCTAAGACGGGTACATAAATAATATTAAGTATAATAGAATCTGTATTAAAAATACATTGAGCTATGAAAATATTTGTTTATTCAGAAATATTGTACTATGTTTTGAATATATTTGGCGTTAATTGTGTAGTAATTCATTATTCACAATTAAATGAAACTACGTGATGTAATATTATTTCTACTTTCTTTATTTCTTTACCACGACCTAGGTTTCGTTGTATTACAACATCTTCAGATGGGTATTAGCAAAGATCTTTGCTAAATGTATCTTTAATAATAGCCCACCTGAAAATTTTGTAATACAACGGAACCTAGGTCGTGGTAGAGAAATAAAGAAAGTAGATATAATACTACATCACGTAGTTTCATTTAATTGTGAATAATCAGGTGTAATGCTCAGTTTTGCCTTTGGTTCCAGCAATCATCAGTTGTTATCAAATATGTATATATATATATATATATATATATATATATATATATATATATATAATATATATATATATATATATATATATATATATATATGTGTGTGTGTGTACCCTCACATATTTTCTTTCTAATTTTAAATCCAAATTCTTATGAAACATTTACTTCCGCGAACCATTGACATAACCGAGAATTCTATATGTATGAAATTTTGTGCTATTTTCTTGGGTCCTGGTAGATAAACGATAAACGGAATTCATTTAGATATTTCAGGTCTACAACAGGAAATCCAAATTGTTGTATTTAAAATATCTGTTTACCTATAGAGAATACAGCCTATATGCTTTAATTTATTTATTTATTCAACATTAGATTTTAAAATTGATGTTTATATTGCTAAACTTCTATATAGGAATTGTTGACTACAATTAACCTGTATTATAGATAAAAGGAAGGAAAAACGCCGCCGTTGCGAAATATATATAACTATAGTAATTAGCACTTAAAATATTTTTAATTACCTTCCTAATGCTCGCAGTAATATTAAATATACTTCTGCGGAAGACGTCTCTTCACATCAGCGTCATTGCGGTGTGATATTTTAATGAATATTATTCACTTACATGACAGATTTTTAATTAATATCAAGTAGATATGGAGATCCGTTAAATTTTTAAAATTTTTCAAATTGTAAATAAATATACTGGATGGAAGTGGAAATTTTGAATTAAGTTAAGGCAATTTTTTAATTAAAGAAGAAAATTAATAAGAAAAGAAAGAAAATTAATTGAAATATCCAGGGATATTTCAATTAATAGAATCATCCACGTAATTGATAAAATTGTATACACATCCAACAACACATGTTTGCCGTAAAATATCTCCATTGTAATATATTTTAGTAATTAAATCCTACCAGAGTTGTTTTCATTGAAGTTCGAGTCGATTAGTTGGTCGATTAGTTATTACTGATATTCATTGATTCTTAGTATTCCTTTGTTAGTACTCTTCATAGTATTCCTCGAGGCAACATCTAGTTTGTGTTATATCATTATTACATATTAGTTTTTTAATTATTTTCATTTGACAAGGCATATAAACAAAATATTTTGTGTAGCCTTGTGTCTGATTTTTCAAGGATTACAGCACACCAAGAGTGATAATAAATTTATTTCGAGTAAATTTCACTAAATATATTTTATTTTCAGAAAGTAAAAATAATTGTGGTTGTATTCTTGGGACTCATAATCATATCAGATTTAAATATTGGACTTATCATTCGTGACCAAAAAGGTAATTCGTTGGTTTTGAATCAATCTTAAAATGTTAATGTGAATTTTCCTGGTAGGATTGTGGAAAAAATTGTACCTCCTATTCTATCCCCCTTTATCTACACCCAACATTATTTATTAATTTAACCACTACTGTGAATCGTTTTTGAAATAAATTACTAAGACAAACGGATGGACGGACGGATAGACATCGAAGTGGACCTATAAGAGTTCCTTTCTGCAAAAAATTGACATTAAAGAAATGTAAACTTTACTGAAGAGCAAAATTAATTATAAATATTGGCTGCTTACACTTTTAATAAAAATTTTGAAACATAAATATTTCCTTCGATGATCCAAAACAAAGTTAATCACATAATTTTTTTTCAAGAAGCCATTATTTCAGTTTGGGAAAAAAACTGTTAGCCAAAAAACTATTAGTACAAAAAGTATTTCTCTGCAAGTCTGAATAAAGAAAGAACAAAATATATCATTTGGCGATTATACCACCGGGGTATGTCGCCGAAGCATTGCGTGACCGCTTAGAGACCTAATCGTCCTAGTTCAATACCCCAAGCTGTCAGGAATTGAAGAAGGATATGCCTACTTGACATATTTTCGGAGAGAAAAAAATGTATTGTCTTAGTTTATCGTTCAGTGCCAACGGGATCCATTAACTATATTCCAATCCGTAATAAAACTAATCTAAGGAATTTTTCACACGTTTAACATTCTGACTCGTCTAAATTTGTTAATTACCACACACAGATTGTAATATCATAGAAACAACCCCGGGAGACACTAGCAGGTTTTCGAAGCATAAATTACGATTTTCTTTGACGTCTTAGTACCAAAATAATTTTACTCCGTTGCAAAAAAGTTGCAAGTTATACTAGAAGTTGCCACAATTGTTTCGGAAGATACTGATTGATAAGTTTTTGAATCGAAAAAAATGTTCAAATTGTTTTAAGAAATATCTATCCCATGTTAAGAAATATTCGCGTTATGTGAAATAATGTGATCTCCAATAATGAAAATATTCCTAGAGAAGATAACAAAAACAACTGTATTGGTATTCACTACCTATCTGTATTTTTGTTATATAGGTTTGTCAATAGTCAGCTAGCGTGCAATAAATTGTGTATCGTTTTGAGTTAAACTTTGATTGTAATAGTGCTTGAAATTTATATTAACGTTTGATATCCGGTATATATTCTCTAAGAGCCTGAAACCTGTAGATTGCCGGTACTCAGAAAGTAAAAATAAAGTACGCGGGCTTAACAATTTATGAAGATAAGTTATCGAGATCATTAGAATCATAATAATTTACGTGTCAACACTTTATATTTTTTTTATTATCGAAGAAAAATTTTATGCGTTAATGAAACCAATATAATACTATATTACCTGAAATAAAGCATCAATTAAGCTTTACGTTCAACAATTATTTTTAATATACCAATGCTTGAAAATTAATAAAAGTCAACTAAAATAAAAAAAACTAAGAGAGTTAATTGTTAACTGAGGAATTATCAATGAAAAAGCTAAAAAAAAGTTTAATGCGGAGACTGAAAATAAAACAGATACTCAAAATTTTCATACTCCATTTATATTTGATAAGCAGAGCAGAGCTTATAACTTTTTTATAAGCAGAGATAACTTTTTTGCCATTAATGTTTCGTCAAAGATTTATTATTGAATAATCGTGTTTTTCACAGAAAATCTCTGTAAAAATATATGACCTAACTAAAGTTTACGAAGATATATCAAAAAACTTAGCCACGTCCTTTTTTTCAAGACGAAGGATAAATAAAACATCCCTTGTTTGAAAAATTATATCCACGGTTGGAGTTACCAGAAAGCTAAAAAATTACTGCCTATCTGAATTGCACAGTCTTATACTGGATTGACTGCACTAAACAGCGTAAAATATGAAGATATATAAAATTTTAATTTTATTATAAATGAAAATAGAAATGTTATAGATTAATTTATTCAAAAAAGAACTTGCCTATTTATGAAACGAAAAAAAGGTTTAGACTGAACCCCATAATTATACAGTTCAAGTAATGAAAACGGATCTTTAGTTGCAGGAATTTTCTTAACATACATAACTCGATTATTTCCTTGCCAATAGACTAAAGAATAGATGTAGAAATGTGTTTGGTATTATTTTATAAATGTTTGAAAAAAGGTTAACTAGAAACCTAAACCATTAACTGAAAATCAACAATTCATTCTGACGCGCTTAAATCTCAGCTCTGAAAAAATGTTGCCATGAATAATGTATTCTATTTCAACAACGTTCTTAAAGTTTGTCGTCACAATTGGGCAAACGTACTCAAGTTACATCATAACTATTTGGCAAACGTATTTCTTGTCGTCCACTTATTTTTACGTTACTTTTCCAAGCCAGATGCAAACAAATTGGAATAGTTTTTCATACGCCATTAGGCCACTTCCAACTGAGATATATGACATTAGACGGAACGTTACTTTAGTTGCCGTATATCAAATTTACATATACGTTGTTGCATAGTGAATTATTAATTTTTAGCCTCCTCAATTGTAAGATACATTCAACTCTTTATTTTAAGTTTAAAGAATTTTAAAATTACTTGTTCAATGTGACTAGAAGAAACGCTGGCATAATACCATATGTATTTAGTTCTATTATCAAGTTACAAATTTAATAATATATATATATTATATATATATATATATATATATATATTTATATAACTATAGTAATTAGCCCTTAAAATATTTTTAATTACCTTCCTAATGCTCGCAGTAATATTAATTATACTTCTGCGGAAGACGTCTCTTCACATCAGCGTCATTGCGGTGTGATATTTTAATGAATATTATTCACTTACATGACAGATTTTTAATTAATATCAAGTAGATATGGAGATCTGTCAAATTTTTAAAATTTTTCAAATTGTAAATGAATATGCTGGATGGAAGTGGAAATTTTGAATTAAGTTAAGGAAATTGTTTAATTAAAGAAGAAAATTAATAAGAATAGAAAGACAGTTAATTGAAATATCCAGGGCTATTTCAATTAATAGAATCATCCACGTAATTGATAAAATTGTATACACATCACATATGTTTGCCGTAAAATATGTTTGCCGTAAAATATGTTTGCCGTAAAATATCTTCATTGTAATATATTTTAGTAATTAAATCCTACCAGAGTTGTTTTCATTGAAGTTCGTGTCGATTAGTTGGTCGATTAGTTATTACTGATATTCGTTGAATCTTAGTATTCCTTTGTTATTACCCTTCATATTATTCCTCTAGCCAACACCTAGTTTGTGTTTTATCATTATTACATATTAGTTTATTAATTATTTTCATTTGACAAGGCATATTAACAAAATATTTTGTGTAGCCTTGGGTCTGATTTTTCAAGGAATACAGCACAGCTAGAGTGATAATAAATTTATTTCGAGTAAATTTCACTAGATATATTTAATTTTCAGAAAACAAAAATTATTGTGGTTGTATTCTTGGGTCTCATAATCATATCAGATTTAAATATTTGACTTATCGTTCGTGACCAAAAAGGTAATTCGTTGGTTTTGAATAAATCTTAAAATGTTAATGTGAATTTTCCTGGTAGGATTGTGGAAAAAATTGTACCTCCTATTTTATCCTCCTTTATCTATACCCAACACAATTTATTAATTAACCCACTACTGTGAATCGTTTTTGAGAAAAATGACTAAGACAAACGGATGGACGGACGGATAGACGTCGAAGTGGACCTATAATAGTTCCTTTCTGCAAAAAATTGACACTAAAGAAATGTAAACTTTACTGAAGAGCAAATTTAATTGTAAATATTGGCTGCTTACACTTTTAATAAAAATTTTGAAACCTAAATATTTCCTTCGCTGATCCAAAACAAAGTTAATCACATAATTTTTTTTCAAGAAGCCATTATTGCAGTTTGGGATAAAAACTGTTAGTCAAAAAACTATTAGTACAAAAAGTATTTCTCTGCAAGTCTGAATAAAGAAAGAATAAAATATATCATTTGGCGAGTATACCGCAGGGGTATGTCGCCGAAACGTTGTGTGACCGCTTAGAGACCTAATCGTCCTAGATCAATACCCCAAGCTGTCAGGAATTGGAGAAGGATATGCCTACTTGACATATTTTCGGAGAGAAAAAAATGTATTGTCTTAGTTTATCGTTCAGTGCCAACGGGATCCATTAACTATATTCCAATTCGTAATAAAACTAATCTAAGGAATTTTTCACACGTTTAACATTCTGACTCGTCTAAATTTGTTAATTACCACACACAGATTGTAATATCATAGAAACAACCCCAGGAGACACTAGCAGGTTTTCGAAGCATAAATTACGATTTTCTTTGACGTCTTAGTACCAAAATAATTTTACTCCGTTGCAAAAAAGTTGCAAGTTATACTAGAAGTTGCCACAATTATTTCGGAAGATACTGATTGATAAGTTTTTGAATCGAAAAAAATGTTCAAATTGTTTTAAGAAATATCTATCCCATGTAAAGAAATGTTCGCGTTATGTGAAATAATGTGATCTCCAATAATGAAAATATTCCTAGAGAAGATAACAAAAACAACTGTATTGGTATTCACTACCTATCTGTATTTTTGTTATATAGGTTTGTCAATAGTCAGCTAGCGTGCAATAAATTGTGTATCGTTTTGAGTTAAACTTTGATTGTAATAGTGCTTGAAATTTATATTAACGTTTGATATCCGGTATATATTCTCTAAGAGCCTGAAACCTGTAGATTGCCGGTACTCAGAAAGTAAAAATAAAGTACGCGGGCTTAACAATTTATGAAGATAAGTTATCGAGATCATTAGAATCATAATAATTTACGTGTCAACACTTTATATTTTTTTTATTATCGAAGAAAAATTTTATGCGTTAATGAAACCAATATAATACTATATTACCTGAAATAAAGCATCAATTAAGCTTTACGTTCAACAATTATTTTTAATATACCAATGCTTGAAAATTAATAAAAGTCAACTAAAATAAAAAAAACTAAGAGAGTTAATTGTTAACTGAGGAATTATCAATGAAAAAGCTAAAAAAAAGTTTAATGCGGAGACTGAAAATAAAACAGATACTCAAAATTTTCATACTCCATTTATATTTGATAAGCAGAGCAGAGCTTATAACTTTTTTATAAGCAGAGATAACTTTTTTGCCATTAATGTTTCGTCAAAGATTTATTATTGAATAATCGTGTTTTTCACAGAAAATCTCTGTAAAAATATATGACCTAACTAAAGTTTACGAAGATATATCAAAAAACTTAGCCACGTCCTTTTTTTCAAGACGAAGGATAAATAAAACATCCCTTGTTTGAAAAATTATATCCACGGTTGGAGTTACCAGAAAGCTAAAAAATTACTGCCTATCTGAATTGCACAGTCTTATACTGGATTGACTGCACTAAACAGCGTAAAATATGAAGATATATAAAATTTTAATTTTATTATAAATGAAAATAGAAATGTTATAGATTAATTTATTCAAAAAAGAACTTGCCTATTTATGAAACGAAAAAAAGGTTTAGACTGAACCCCATAATTATACAGTTCAAGTAATGAAAACGGATCTTTAGTTGCAGGAATTTTCTTAACATACATAACTCGATTATTTCCTTGCCAATAGACTAAAGAATAGATGTAGAAATGTGTTTGGTATTATTTTATAAATGTTTGAAAAAAGGTTAACTAGAAACCTAAACCATTAACTGAAAATCAACAATTCATTCTGACGCGCTTAAATCTCAGCTCTGAAAAAATGTTGCCATGAATAATGTATTCTATTTCAACAACGTTCTTAAAGTTTGTCGTCACAATTGGGCAAACGTACTCAAGTTACATCATAACTATTTGGCAAACGTATTTCTTGTCGTCCACTTATTTTTACGTTACTTTTCCAAGCCAGATGCAAACAAATTGGAATAGTTTTTCATACGCCATTAGGCCACTTCCAACTGAGATATATGACATTAGACGGAACGTTACTTTAGTTGCCGTATATCAAATTTACATATACGTTGTTGCATAGTGAATTATTAATTTTTAGCCTCCTCAATTGTAAGATACATTCAACTCTTTATTTTAAGTTTAAAGAATTTTAAAATTACT
Source organism: Druceiella hillmani (assembly GCA_039881145.1). NCBI lineage: Eukaryota > Metazoa > Arthropoda > Insecta > Lepidoptera > Hepialidae > Druceiella > Druceiella hillmani. Next base: position 5,695,004 of record JAYKKI010000045.1, on the reverse strand, counting down.
TGTTCAATGTGACTAGAAGAAACGCTGGCATAATACCATATGTATTTAGTTCTATTATCAAGTTACAAATTTAATAATATATATATATTATATATATATATATCTATATATATATATATTTATATAACTATAGTAATTAGCCCTTAAAATATTTTTAATTACCTTCCTAATGCTCGCAGTAATATTAATTATACTTCTGCGGAAGACGTCTCTTCACATCAGCGTCATTGCGGTGTGATATTTTAATGAATATTATTCACTTACATGACAGATTTTTAATTAATATCAAGTAGATATGGAGATCTGTCAAATTTTTAAAATTTTTCAAATTGTAAATGAATATGCTGGATGGAAGTGGAAATTTTGAATTAAGTTAAGGAAATTGTTTAATTAAAGAAGAAAATTAATAAGAATAGAAAGACAGTTAATTGAAATATCCAGGGCTATTTCAATTAATAGAATCATCCACGTAATTGATAAAATTGTATACACATCACATATGTTTGCCGTAAAATATGTTTGCCGTAAAATATCTTCATTGTAATATATTTTAGTAATTAAATCCTACCAGAGTTGTTTTCATTGAAGTTCGTGTCGATTAGTTGGTCGATTAGTTATTACTGATATTCGTTGAATCTTAGTATTCCTTTGTTATTACCCTTCATATTATTCCTCTAGCCAACACCTAGTTTGTGTTTTATCATTATTACATATTAGTTTATTAATTATTTTCATTTGACAAGGCATATTAACAAAATATTTTGTGTAGCCTTGGGTCTGATTTTTCAAGGAATACAGCACAGCTAGAGTGATAATAAATTTATTTCGAGTAAATTTCACTAGATATATTTAATTTTCAGAAAACAAAAATTATTGTGGTTGTATTCTTGGGTCTCATAATCATATCAGATTTAAATATTTGACTTATCGTTCGTGACCAAAAAGGTAATTCGTTGGTTTTGAATAAATCTTAAAATGTTAATGTGAATTTTCCTGGTAGGATTGTGGAAAAAATTGTACCTCCTATTTTATCCTCCTTTATCTATACCCAACACAATTTATTAATTAACCCACTACTGTGAATCGTTTTTGAGAAAAATGACTAAGACAAACGGATGGACGGACGGATAGACGTCGAAGTGGACCTATAATAGTTCCTTTCTGCAAAAAATTGACACTAAAGGAATGTAAACTTTACTGAAGAGCAAATTTAATTGTAAATATTGGCTGTTTACACTTTTAATAAAAAATTTAAAACATAAATATTTCCTTCGCTGATCCAAACCAAAGTTAATCACATAATTTTTTTTCAAGAAGCCATTATTGCAGTTTGGGAAAAAAACTGTTAGTCAAAAAACTATTAGGATAAAAAGTATTTCTCTGCAAGTCTTAATAAAGAAAGAACAAAATATATCGTTTGGCGATTATACCGCTGGGGTATGTCGCCGAAGCGTTGTGTGACCGCTTAGAGACCTAATCGTCCTAGTTCAATACCCCAAGCTGTCAGGAATTGGAGAAGGATATGCCTACTTGACATATTTTCGGAGAGAAAAAAATGTATTGTCTTAGTTTATCGTTCAGTGCTAACGGGATCCATTAACTACATTCCAATCCGTAATAAAACTAATCTAAGGAATTTTTCACATGTTTAAAATTCTGACTCGTCTAAATTTGTTAATTACCACACACAGAGTGTAATATCATAGAAACAACCCCAGGAGACACTAGCAGGTTTTCGAAGCATAAATTACGATTTTCTTTGACGTCTTAGTACCAAAATAATTTTACTCCGTTGCAAAAAAGTTGCAAGTTATACTAGAAGTTGCCACAATTGTTTCGGAAGATACTGATTGATAAGTTTTTGAATCGAAAAAAATGTTCAAATTATTTTAAGAAATATCTATCCCATGTTAAGAAATATTCGCGTTATGTGAAATAATGTGATCTCCAATAATGAAAATATTCCTAGAGAAGATAACAAAAACAACTGTATTGGTATTCACTACCTATCTGTATTTTTGTTATATAGGTTTGTCAATAGTCAGCTAGCGTGCAATAAATTGTGTATCGTTTTGAGTTAAACTTTGATTGTAATAATGCTTGAAATTCATATTAACGTTTGATATCCGATATATATTCTCTAAGAGCCTGAAACCTGTAGCTTGCCGGTACTCAGAGAGTAAAAATAAAGTGCGCGGGCTTAACAATTTATGAAGATAAGTTATCGAGATCATTAGAATCATAATAATTTACGTGTCAACACTTTATACTTTTTTTATTATCGAAGAAAAATTTGATGCGTTAATGAAACCAATATATTACCTGAAATAAAGCATCAATTAAGCTTTACGTTCAACATTTATTTTCAATATACCAATGCTTGAAAATCAATAAAAGTAAACTAAAATAAAAAAACTAACAGAGTTAATTGTTAACTGAGGAATAATCAATGAAAAAGCTAAAAAAATGTTTAATGCGTAGACTGAAAATAAAACAGATACTCAAAATTTTCATACTCCATTTATATTTGATAAGCAGAGCAGAGCTTATAACTTTTTTATAAGCAGAGCTTATAACTTTTTTGCCATTAATGTTTCGTTAAAGATTTATTATTGAATAATCGTGTTGTTTACAGAAAATCTCTGTAAAAATATATGACCTAACTAAAGTTTATGAAGATATATCAAAAAAATTAGCCACGTCCTTTTTTTCAAGACGAAGGATAAATAAAACATCCCTTGTTTGAAAAATGATATCCACAGTTGGAGTTACCAGGAAGCTAAAAAATTACTGCCTATCTGAATTGCATAGTCTTTTACTGGATTGACTGCACTAAACAGCTAACATTTGAAGATTTATAAAATTGTAATTTTATTATAAATGAAAATAGAAATATTATAGATTAATTTATTCAAAAAAGAACTTGCGTACTTACAAAACGAAAAAAAGGTTTAGACTGAACCCCATAATTTTACAGTTCAAGTAATGAAAGCGGATCTTTAGTTGCAGGAATTTTCTAAACATACATAACTCGATTATTTCCTTGCCGATAGACTAAAGAATAGATGTAGAAATGTGTTTGGTATTATGTTATAAATGTTTGAAAAAAGGTTAACTAAAAACCTAAACCATTAACTGAAAATCAACAATTCATTCTGACGCGCTAAAATCTCAGCTCTGAAAAAATGTTGCCATGAATAATGTATTCTATTTCAACAATGTTCTTAAAGTTTGTCGTCACAATTGGGCAAACGTACTCAAGTTACATCATAACTATTTGGCAAACGTATTTCTTGTCGTCCACTTATTTTTACGTTACTTTTTCAAGCCAGATGCAAACAAATTGGAATAGTTTTTCATACGCCATTAGGCCACTTCCAACTGAGATATATGACATTAGACGGGACGTTATTTTAGTTGCCGTACATCAAATTTACATATACGTTGTTGCATAGTGAATTTTAGCCTTGTGAATTGTAAGATACATTCAACTCTTTATTTTAAGTTTAAAGAATTTTAAAATTACTTGTTCAATGTGACTAAAAAAAACGCTGGCACAATACCATATGTCCTTAGTTCTATTAACAAGTCACAAATTTAAGGATTTGTTTAAAACTTATTATATCTATTAAATTATTTAAAAATAATTATTTTCAATATATTTGGCATTAATTTTGTAGAAATTCATTATTTACAATTAAATGAAACTACGTGACGTAGTATTATTTTTAAGTTATTTTCCACGACCTAGGTTTCGTTGTATTACAACATCTTCAGGTGGGCACTTAGCAAAGATTATCTTCTTCGAATGATTTTTATTTGAATGATTTCTTTGAATTTTCTATGAATCTTTGCTAAGAGCCCACGTAGTTTCATTTAATTGCAAACATCACGTAGTTTCATTTAATTGTAAATAATTATTTAAAAATAATATAAATAATATTATTTTTTGTGACGAAGAAATATTGCTAAATAAATCTTTCACAGGTTTAGGAAAACCTTATCGCAAATTCCTCAAAAGTAAGGAAAATCAGAATCATTGCTATATTTATCCAGTAAATTTAGGTCCAAGTAAAGTAGTTCTTTCGTAAATTATAAGTATAGAAGTTTTGGATATTATTTATGTGTATTTATATTTTTAGGTAAGGAACATTAATTTTTTGTAAATATTTACAAAACCATATACCTGGATCTATCTTACTTAAAATTTTGTAAAATATAATCTTTTCATCGTTGAAACTCGCCTTTTTAATCGATATAATTGACGATCGAAATCAAAACCGGTTTTTCAATAAACATTTCATTTCAAAAATTTTTAGAGAAATGTTTTTAATCTCTTGCTCTTGAAATCAATTAGCTCTACTTCTATGCCAAATTTCAACCTTCTTCTTCAAAGTGGTTCTGACTTTGAAACACTTACAGATGTGCAAGTGTCGCTACGCGGATTTCATACTCATTCTTATTTTCAGGTACCAAAAAATTAGTGTTCAAATGATGCAGATTTATTATGATTAGAGCTGTACTTCTTTCGAGCAACTTCTATTATAATATTGCAAATGGTGTGGTAAACAATAAAACAAATCTATTATATATATAAATAATAACTAATATTATGAATACAAAACTTTGGATAGACGGATGTTAGCAAGTCATTAACTCTGTAATTTATAAATGGATTTACGTGAAATTTGGCTTATATTAGATTAAATATGTTATAGCTTGGATTGACAATTAGGTTCACTCTTTATCCCAAAATCTGAAGTAGTTCCCGAGAGACATTATCCATTTTAAATGATTTTCTTTATATTCTTGCTTAATCACATAATATTGCCTGCAAGAAAAATTCAGTAAGTATAAGTTCTAGCATGTATAGCAGTATAGTTATACCCTGTATTCCGAATTATAGTATGGATTAGTACATAGGATACATTACTGCATTCCAAACAAACGAGTCGCAGCACTAAATGAAAATAAATATTTTTATAATTCCATATAAGACCACTCACGTGCTTTCCTGTCTGTTTGCCCCTCTTCTTTTTCTTTTTCTTGGCTATGGTCCCATATCTTATTTGGGGTCAGCTCTCCTCGTACATTGTCGCCACAACAGTCTATCATGTGTTGTCATTGAGTTCAAATTCATAATTTTAAGATCTTTATCTATAGTGCTCTTCCAGGTGGTAGCGGGTCGACCTCAGACTCTCTTTCCTTCTTCTGTTTTTAACCTGCTAACTGCTTTGGTCATGTAGTCTTTGTTGCGCCTCATAATGTGCCTGTAATAATACAAGCGATTTTCTTTCACTTTTCTGTCAATTTTTACAGCATTAAAGGTTCCTGCAATGTACTTATTTTTTATTATGTCTAGTCTCGTAACTCTTTCGGCCCAACGTAGCTTTTTCATTTCTGTGACGTGCATGTTTTTTTCGTACACCTTCCTCATCAGCCAGCATTCCGGGCCGTACATCAAAGCTGGTTATACAGTATACTTGTAAACTCGACCTTTGAGTTTGATGGGCATTCCAGCGTCACATGATATTCCGGTTAGTGATCTCCATTTTAGCCAGGCAGTTGTTGTTTTGTACCGGATGTTTTTTTCAGTGCTGTTTTTCGGGGCTACGGCTCATCTCTTTTGTGTTTGTTGCCATGCATTCAGTTGTTCCTGTACTTCCATTTGAGTTTCAGCAATAAGAATATATCATCAGCGTACAAGAGTGTCCAAGGTGCAGGTTTTTGTAAATTTTTCGTGATATAGTTCATAACTAGGTTAAACAATAACGGGCTTATAGTGATTCCTTGGTGAACTCCGACCTGAACCCCAAATTTGTCAGTCTGGCCTGAAGGGCTACAAACCATTGTGGTTATTCCTTTGTATAGATTTTTAATCAAGGATGTATAATATTCTGGGACTAATTATGGTCTCAAAGCTTACCAAAACAAATCTCTAGGTAAGCGATCAAAAGCTTTCTCTAGATCGATAAATACAAGATATAGATCTTTCTTCCGCAATCTATATTTTTCTATCAGAATCTTCACTCTGTATATTACATCTGTCGTTTCCATTCCGCTGGTAAATCCGCATCGATTAGGGGTTTGATATTTTTGTTTGGTCGGTTTGCGAGGATAATTTCCCAAATTATTAATGTATGAGTCGTCAGTTTAATACCACGGTAGTTGCTGAATTTTGCCACATCCTCTTTCTTTTTATAGAAAGGTATTATGCTGCTGTCTCTCCACATGTCCGGAACCTTTCCGTTAGTCATAATTTTATTGAAAATGTTTGTGAGCCAAGCCTCTCCGGTGGTTCCAGTCCTTCTCCATACCTCCACTGGTCTTGTCAGGGCCAATTGCCTTCTTATCCTTTATTTTTTATATGGTTCTCTTCACCTCATACGTTGTGATTTCTTCAATAGTGCCTTCCGTTGGGAGAATTTGGTTTAGTGGTTTATGTGGAAATTCCTCATTCAGTAAGTTCTTGGTAGTATTTTTGCCACCTTTTACTTATATCCTCGTTCCGGGTTAGCAGTTTACCATACATATATTTTATATACTTGCTGCGTTTTACGTCTTTTGTCTGATTCCGACGTCTTTTTGCAAGTTTCAATATCTCATTTTCTGATTGTACTGCTTCTAAGCTATCTTAGAAAGAAAGTCTACTTTCCGCTCTTGCGACTGCTATACATGACTTTGCTACTTTCTTTGCTTTTTATATTCTTCTGTATCGGCGTCGATTCCTGAAGCCTATCACTTTTTAAAGGCATCCTTTTTATTACTCACTGTCACTTTTACTTCCTCGTTCCACCATATAGGAGCTTTGTTGGTTTTTAATCTCCCCTTAGATAGGCCTAAGCTTATCTTAGCTATTTTCAGACAGAAAGGATGACGCTCATTCTACTGAGTCGGCTAACGTCAGGCCTATCAGAACTTGACATTGAGTTTTCGAGAAACTTCTTCGTCTCTTCAATAGAGATATCACTTTTAGAATTACTTATGTTATACCATGTTATGCGTGATGATTGTTTTGAGTCAATCTGCGATTTCAAGAACCAAGACGGGAGTTTTATGCAAGCTACTAGTAGTCTATGTGGTGTGGTGAGAGCTTTCCCGGATATGAGTTTACAATCTTTAAAGTATTTGAGTATTGCTCTGTCGTAAATGAAATAATCTATTTACAAGACAGGGCTGCCATTCTTATATTTTATAAAGTGCTCGCTTTTCTTTCGAAGAAAGTGTGCACGATAGCTAAATCAAACTGTGTTGCTATTTTGATGATAGTTCTACTTTGGGCATTTAAGGTACCAAATCCAAGATTACTGTGGATCCGTGTATAATCAGGCGCAGTATATCCTACATGCCCATTCAGGTTTCCACCGATAATTCTCTGTTCTTCCCTAGTTATAGACTGTATGATATCGTGGAGATCCTCCCAGAAAGACTTTCTCTTCCGGTTAGCAGCCCGCTTGTGAAGTGTAGACTGATATGATATTTAAGGGAGATGTTTGTCCAGGGCTATCTTTACACTCATAATTCTGTCGCTTTTCTTTTCTACCTTAATTATTCCTTGTTTTAGATTTTAACCCAAATCCATTTCTATTTAATATTGTCCCGCTATAAAGGTGCGGATATTCTCTGCCTATGTCTCTGGACTTCTCACTTTTCCATTAAGTTCAACAAATATTAATATTCCGGTTGTGTAAGGTCTCTCCCAATTCTTGGATGCGTCCGTCCCATGAAGTTATGTGTATATTGTTAGCGCTGCGTCTAGTATCGTTGCTTTTGGGGGACACCCTAGCATTGTTGATCGCATGTATTTGTCTCTGACTGCCACTTATGGGGTACATACTAACCGCTCTATCGTTTATACGTGTTATGTTTTCATTGTACCTGAAGATTTTTAATTTGTTGGCTATAGTTTTTACGACCGATTGCCACCTGACACCAAGGCCATTGTCGGTCTCACCAACCTGGGCGCCGACGTTGACCTTTTCTTATTTGGTTTTTCCGCTGCCATCCCTTTTGTGCGTCCTGGCCTAGCGCACTACACTATCGTCGACCTTAACTCCGAAATAAGTCAGCGAAATTCGCCGAAAAGGTTAATTATGAAGTTACCTTTTCCGACCTGTTGGTCCGCGTGTATTATTTTTGCGTTCTCTAGCGGCTAGGTTCCCGCATCTGTTTTATCCATTTTTATTAGAAAATGTTCGTTGTAGATATTTAAAATTAAGTATAATCCAAAAAAATATTTGTGTGAAAAATTTATGAGAGCAAATAAAGTACAGGAAACGTTTTTCCAATTTTTTTTTGTTACTGACTGAAAGAAATCTTATGAATTCTAAAATTTAATAATTTTGAAATTTTGTATCGGATAGTTCCATAAATATTGCTAAAAATGTTCGCAAAGATTTTTTCAGAAACCCGTGACTTTTGGATTGGTATTGAAATTTGGATTCGAATAAACTATTAACCTGCATGTATCACGGTAGTTAACACTCAGAAATATTCACGAAAATTTTTGGATAAATTTAAAACAATACAATGTGGCAGCAATGAATAAAATACTAACACATACCTGTAAATTGTACCTACTGAAAAAAATAATAGGCATTAAATATTTCCAAAATGATTTGGGGGTTTAGTGGCTTCCATTATTTCAACTTATAATAATTTAGTAAATCTTAACTCATGACTAAGGTCATCTAGAATAATCCCTTAATTTGCTATTAAGTTTACCATAACTATTCACAATTCCAATCCCGGCGAGAAATGTGAAGTTTGTGAACAGCAATATGCGACCATCAATAATTATTAAATTCCTTACAACTATCTGCTATCAAATCTTTGAAAGCATTTATCAAACTTCAGAAGCCAAAAACTACAGAGCTAAGCTAAATCATCGGAATAGACTACTAGAAATAGCTCCAGCAGACCACTGGCAATAGTTGCAGTAGTAGTATACTGCTGAATCTTGACATTTTAAAGGAACCTAAGGAAATTTTCAGTTTTAAATGACTTATCATCATTTCCTTGTTACAAATAGATTTAGAATCATCAACACAACACACAATTTTTATCCCACAGCAGCATATTCAAAATAATATTTAGCATCTGAAAATGCAGTTAAAAATAGAGTATATTATGTATCCATGGCATTTGTAAAGAACAGTATTCCCTTCCGAAAGAATTGGTATTAATTATTTAGTTAGTACTAAAAACATGTTTTTAAACGCATTGCTTTGTATTATTGCCATAGATCCTTTCCAAGTACTAAACGTGGCCGGATATTATATCTTTTATTTAATTTCTGTACTAGAGAAAATGAATTGGGAATGATTATGTGACTATTGCGAATAAAGGAATTCTTAAAAATTTATTACATATATGTTTATCAATATACTTAAAATTTAACAATTGCATTATCTGCAATCACCAGGGAAGCATTGCCGCGAACTTAAAATTTTTATTCAGACAAAAAAATTTCGTGCATGTCAGAATAGTTTTCACATCGTTCGATTTATTTTATATTAAAAAAATCACTTTTTAAATTAATGCCGTCATTTTTATGACTAAGTGTAAAAATGGTGGCAACCATGTGTATCAGTGAATACGTCAACTCCTGTATTACATTTGTATCTAAAATCACAAATATTATAGAGAAAATATCTTTATCTTGCTGGTTCAGCATCTTTGTTAATTATTTACGTATATATTTTTGTAATTTTATTGGGCAATGCAGAATAATGGGTTGTTTCTTTACAGCTATGATCATAAAATAGGCAAATCTTATATACATTAGACGAACGACTGAATTTGATGCCTGAGAGGAATTGTAATTAATACAGCTTTATTTTTGGAGACATCGATGTAAACAATAAACAACTCAAATTCTATTTTTTCCTTAGGATTTGCTTAAATTACTTTATTATCAACATCGGAGCCATCAAACGCTAATACGAGGAGCTGTATCAAATTCCACGTTCTTATAAAAATAGCTACGCGACATCGATTACTGTGGGATGTTTTATGAGACTCCGGTTTTTACGATCAATAAGAGCCAGCTACTGTCCTTTAGTTGACAGCGACATCACGCGTTAATGTAGTTATTATACAAAATACTTAACAATGTGAAATTTTATTTTACTAACTTTTTTCTACCTTCGTTGCAATATAATTAGAATTGTTTTTCTGTACTAATAGAAACTTCAACATAATTTTTTCTTTAACCTTAGACAGGTTATCTATCTAGTCTATATGAAAAATGTGATACAATCTATTTTAAGTATTTTTGTGATCATTCTCGTCTTAGATACATTGAAGACCAGTCACTACTTTTCATATCACCAAATTCACCAAACTTTTTTACAAAAAATTATATATAACTTATTCTATCAAACACTTCCAAGGTGTCAATCGATAGCATTTGTCTCTCTTGGCAAATGGACTAAATATCTCTCTATTTTGGTTTAGAGTTCAGTTGTGAAATACATGATGAAACAATAAACGTAGATTGTTTTAGTACTTGAAGTAAAAATAGTATTTTACAATAACGTATCCAGCATTATTTATTACTATATATTCAATATTATTCTAGTCATTATGTCTGTGACTTTTATTACCCACCTGATTGAAACAACGAAGAACTTAATCAACGAAGAAAATCAAAGTATTCATACAAGGTTATTATAAGACACTAGTGAAGTACAAAAACATGAACATAAAAATATATTTAGGTATGTGCGTATATACACTCGTGTGGAACGTATGTGGGTGTGCAGTATGAGTGTGCATACGTGTGTGTGTTTTTACGTGCGCATATCCCTGTGCATGTGCGCGGGAAGAATATTTGCACTACAGTAATTATTCCTTTATCAAAGCAAAGCAAAAAATGCAAAGAATGCAAATACTTTGGAAAAAATAAAATAAAGTAATAAAATATTATCCACACATTACTAAAAATAGATGTCTTTTTACAAGATAATATTTTTTTTAGTTCAGGATGATTAAATACATCTTAAATTGAATATATGGTAACAAAACAAAGTTAGTCAACTGCGCTGTTGACAACGTTCTTTTGAATTTTTATTATGATTGAGTTATTTTTTAAAATTACATATAGTTATAAATTAATTATAAATTAATCTATAACACCCTCAACCCCTATCCACTGAATCGAGATGTGCAACCACTTTGCAGCTGCGTACCGACGCGGTACCACACAAGGAAACCGTTTCATGGAACACGGTTTGGAGGGTTGCCAGCCTCTCAATTAACGCCGAGGCTCATGTGATTTACTTCAAATGTATTTCACTTGTCAGGGCAGTAGTAACTACAGGGGGTAGTCCTATAATTTTACAGTTATATATTTTTTGGAATACAGAGAATCATTTAATTTTTTTTTTGCTGGGCCAGATTATGATAGATTAATTAGATTAAATTTAGTATAAACACATCTGTGTGCACTTCATCATCATATTTAATTATATAATTACTTTATTTCTTAGCTGTTCTGAAAAAAGTTATTTTCTGATGATACATAAATATTCTTTAATCTCAAATCAAGTTAGTGTAAATATTTGTTTTTTGTTTGAGGGCCTCTAAGCAGAAGTTCTTCAGTACTGAACTACCAAAGTACTAGTAAATATCAACCCATCAAAATCTGCCTAGCGTTTTTACATGATACGCGTACAGGCAAAAAATAATTTCGAATGTTGTACATTTCTCCTTTATAATTTATATGTCAATGGAAACTATTGTTTTGAACATTCTAAAATTAAAAATTACACCACGCTCTACTCGAAAATATATTTATTGAACAGTTTGCAGAGAAAGACACGGATAGACAGATATGTGTATATATATATATATATATATATATATATATATATATATATATATACACACATCACGGGAACGTCATACGCACATAAAATTTTGGTCCATTACGATATGGTTTTCCAATTAATTCTACCTGCTAATCCTACGGGCTAATTCGGTAACCTTATTTCTTATACGAATTTTATCATTATGGATCCTATAGTGAATTTGCAATTTAATGTGTGGTGTACGCCTAGGGTACCATAAATGATAAATCAATTCACGTAATTAATAGTTTTTCGGTTTCAAATTCAAAATACATATCTAAGTCATGATTTTTATATGATCGGCAGTAAAGTCGTTGTAGTATAAAAGTCGTTGTAGATAAGTATTTTGGAAAAGGTTATCATATGTTTACTTTGTTAACTCTTATTCGTGCTTTAAAATATAAAATATGTGACAATCGCTTAAAATCAATTAATTGAAAAATTGTTGAAAAAAAATTAGATTGATTGGGATGTTGAAAAATTGCATTGCGGTATTTTTTTTATATTTTTGAAAAATTTCGCAATACGATTTACTTTAATTTGAAATGTACCTGCAAACCAATTACTATACAAAGTAAAATCAGTACGTTCGGTAGACCTTATTTGAAGTATATCACGCAAAGCTCGCCGTTGGAGTCGCTGTCGCATCTTATACGATTTTCCATATATCGTTGAAAGTAATTCTGTTCTACTCCTGCAGTTATCTGCCACCAATGGAAAATAAGTTTTCAAAAACAGATATTCTAAATGCCCCTGCTTATGATCTGAAAAACCTTGCGTAGGAACAGTTTTGCGTTTATAGCGCTAAAATTTGGCGATAAATCTACAAATCAGAATCAAGTTATAACTGAAAGAAAAGCTTTCAGTTCATCTACTCCTTCCATTTACGAAAATAGAAGGCCTCTTTTCACCAAGGTCTGTAGACCGAACATAATACCTATAATATGTATTTTTTAAAGTATTTTAGTATTACATTGTAAGAAAGGACAAAGAAAATACATTTAATTAAGTATTACATATATTTTAATATTGGTGCTTCAAAAGTCATTTCTTATGCTTTATAACTAAATTAATATTTAATACTAATCGATTAAGATTGGCTAAATCCCGAAAATAGTATTTATTACAATTCTTTTGTTTTCATCCTGTGCTAGTTATTATTTGTATCCTTGCCATTGAGATTTATGAAATTAGCGGACTTATCCTGTATGTTGTACCGTAACTCCTTATTCGTCAAATTGATTTTTACAAATGAAGCGCCATTTAACTCGTATTAATAATATGTACAAAAATACATAAATATTAAAAAAACAATACACGAAAGGAAAAAAATTCTAAATTTTATCAACTAACATTTGTTTCGAATTTGCTTTCAACATTTCTTTGTTGGCGAAGTCGAGTATTCTCCTTAGAAATGAAAATTTAAGTAATTAATTAAGCGATTTATTTATTTAAAAATATTCAATTTTAAATTCTTTCTTGAACTCATAACTTTCATTTATTATAAAGAGATGCGAAATATAAAGTAATTCAATAATTACCATAAGGGGATTTAATAATTAAGATAACAGTAAACAAAAGTGATTACGTCAAATATTAAAGTGTCATTTTAACCTAACCTAAAGTTTTACCCTAGTGACCGATGCTGTCAGAAAATCAAATAGTTACACCGAAAAATGAAAGTTCAGATATCTTCATGTCTAGCCACTGGAATATGGTCAAACGAAGTAAGTTTCGTAGAGATTAATTTAAGAGAAGCATTCTCTTACAGAGGACTGTCGAATGCGGGTACGTTTGTCGCTAGAAATGTCAAATCTCGTCTGGGGATCTCGTTGACATGATGAAAGTATCAAAATGTTTACTTATTATTATCCAAGTCGACACAACTGCTCAGTTAATGGCGGACTTTTTTTCTTATTCGTCAAATAACTTTAGGGGTTTTTCATTTTTGAATTGATGTATAAATGAAAGTGAAATTTGGATTCAGTGTTAAAATTTACTAAGACTGATCAAGGACATTTGATCAAGTTAGCGGATATCTCATATGTTGCATCATAATTTCTTATTTGTCAAAATGATTTTTACAAATGAAGCATAATTTGATCTACTTTAATAATACACACAAAAATGCGTAAATATTTGGAAAAAAAAAATGCACGAAAGAAAAACATTATTGAATTATATCAACTAACATTTGTTTCGAATTTTCTTTTAACGCTTCTTTGTTGGCCTAGTCCGATATTTTCTTGATAAATGAAAAAGAAGTAATGCAATTTATTTATTAAAAATATTAAAGTCTGAATTCTTCCTTGAACTAATAACTTTTATTTATTATAAATAGGTTCAAAATATAGTCGTTTATTATACAGAGGTTCAAAATATAAGTCCAACATATGGGATATCCGCTAACTTGATTGGATAACCGCTAACTTGATTGGATATGCGCTAACCTCATTGGATATCCGTTAACTTGTGCCAATCGATGTAATTTTTTTGAAATAATTTTCCTATTACCGTAATTGATTTTAAGCGATTATCACATATTTTCTATTTTCAAGCACGAACAATAGTTAACAAATTAAACATAGGATAACCTTTACCAAAATATTTATCATTTAAATATTAATAAATTTAGAATTTACTACAATAACTTTACTACCAATCATCTAAAAACATAACTTAGACATGTATTTTGAATGAAACAGAAAAATTAATATTACATGAATGATCACTTTTATACTACCTTAAGCGTACACCACACATTAATTTGTAAATTCACAATTTGTATAAGAACTAAGGTTACCGACTTAGCCCGTAGGACTAGCAGGCTGAATTAATTGGGAAGGTATATTTTATTGGACAACAATTTTATGTGTGTATGATGTCCACGTGATTTGCATTACGGGGATTCCATACCCGATGGACCTCTCTCTTATCTTCACTTATAACCTCACATAATAACAATTGAATTTATTACCCTCACTAAAATACTGGTATATTGTATAACTCTCGAAAATATAATAAAACCTACACTACGCCCTGCAATAAACTCACTAACATAAACAATGGAAAACCAGGCTTCCGCTATTGTGCTTGAAACATATAGATGCTGTTGGTTGTTCCTAAGAGTTAATCTTTGCTAATATCCCACCTGAAGATGTTGTAATACAACGAAACCTAGGTCGTGGTAAAGAAATTAAAGAAAGTAGAAATAATACTACATCACGTAGTTTCATTTAATTGCGAATAATGAATTTCTACAAAATTAACCCCAAATATATTCAACTTTTTTTTTAAATAAATAAGTACACAAAATTAATACTTCTTTATATTATAAGAAAAATAAGGAATCTAAGTACTGAAAAAATGGTTATTTTGTGCAGTTTAGCATGACAAAGTTTCAAAACGTTTTTGCAATTTATATTTCTTTATATATTTCGACTTCACGATTAAATGAAACTATTTGATGTAGTATTATTTCTACTTTCTTTAAGTTCTTTACCGCGACCTAGGTTTTGTTGTATTACAACATATTCAGGTGGACTACTAGAAAAGATCTTTGCTAATAGCTCACCTGAAGATGTTGTAATACAACGAAACCTAAGTCGTGATAAAGAACTTAAAGAAAGTAGAAATAATACTACATCACGTAGTTTCATTTAATTGTTAATAACGAATTTCACTACATTAAAGTGTCACCTGTCGTTTTGTTTCTAATGAAATTAAAATATTACCGCTTGTGAATTTACCCTAATACTTTACTATCTTGAAATAAACTTGTTTATATTGGTGCAAAACAAAAGCAACGGCACGTTAAACAATATACGTAGTGATGCTTCAAAACAGCTTATAGTGAGACAGTAACTATTAACTGTTCTCGAACTCTACTATGCTAATATTGCACACTTACCAGTACCTAGTGTAATAAGCAAATAGCATACTAGTCAGCTATTACACTGGCTACTAGCATCGTTAATAACACTAGAGTAGTAATAAGGATGTAAAACTATCCTGATCAGATCAACAAATCTAGTTTGCTATATTAAATCATGCTTAATAAATATAGAACAAAACTGCTCCAAATACAAAAGTGGACGCAGTGATTCGTTTGTAGTGAAAATAATTGTGAAATTTGAAGAAAAAAGCCAAGTACGATCTCTTCTTTTTAAAACTCCTGACTACCGTTAGCTTCTTAAATTATTTAAATAGAATTTTTTGCAAAAAATATATAGATAATAGAAATAATTAACTTGAATAAAAATTAATTTCGAAATAATCATCACGCTGTTGTCTCTTTTCAAAAAAGGAAAAAATTAGAATTAAATATGTATTAAAACAAACATTCCATTTAATAATTTTATGAAAGTAAAATTGAATAACGGAATATAGATTTTAATAAAGAGAGTCATAAAGTTAAAATTTAAATTACATAATTGTTTCGCGGACTATTACGGGGAAGCACAAAAGGTTTTAATTAAAATTAAATAACAAGTCATTTCCACAGTTACCAGTCAGAGCACTGAACCATCACTTAAAAGTACGCAACTGTGAAAGGCATTGAAATATTGCAAAGACAATATTATTACTAACACAATCATAATTTTGCTACAAACGAACCGCTGCGTCCACTTTTGTATTTGGAGCAGTTTTGTTCTATATTTATTAAGCTTGATTTAATACAGCAAACTAGATTTGTTAATCAAATAAGGATAGTTTTACATCCTTATTACTACTCTAGTGTTATTAACGATGCTAGTGGCTAGTGTAATAACTGACTAGTATACCATTTGGTTATTACACTTACACTTAATACTAGGAAAAGTGTGCAATGTTTGCATAGGAGAGTACGAGAACAGTTAATAGTTACTATCTCACTATAAGCTGTCTTGAAACATCACTATGTGTAATGTTTAACGTGCCATTGTTTTTGTTTTGAACCAATGTAAACAAGTTTATTTCAAGATAGTAAAGTATTAGAGTAAATTCACAAGCGTTAACATTCTAATTTCATGAAAAAACAGAACGATAGGTGACATTTGAATATAGTGCTGAAATTTACGAAATATATGAATATTTGTCGAATATTTCTAAACGATAAGTGACATTTGAATGTAGTGCCAAAATTTACGACGATATTTGTTGAATATTTCCTGTTCCTTTATAAAAATAAGGACTTGAATTTTACTGCTTAAGCTGTTTCTGTTACTAAAGTGGTGCAAATAATTTTCAATAATATTGATAGTGTATGGGTTTTTAATATTTATCAGACTGTGTTTTACGTCATCGGAGTAAGTGAATTTAATGCAGTTTTAATTAGCTCTAACAATTATTTTCAATTTTCTTCTAATATTAGTTTTATATTAGTAAGTTGATATTCTAGGTCTTTCCTTGAAAAGAAAATTTATTCCCATATACACTTCAATAAGAGGTTATGTTTAATCGTATTCCCATAACTTGCCTTAGTAATAAGTAATAAAAATAATTAAACATTTTTTTTAGAATCTTCAAGCACTTTTGTAAAAAATCGTACTAACTTATCTCAAACTTTTCTATCTTAACACTTCTATTGTCCTCGCAGTTTAGAACAAAGAAATTTTCGACTATGGAAATCGATATTAACTCGTAAATTCTCTATACTGCTACTAAACAATCGTACGGTTTGTTTAATAGTGAAGAGCCTGTGCCTAATGCAATGAACATTCACTGATGAGTTTTACTGTAAAAACAATGAAAATTTAAGAAAGTACATCGGAATTTTCTTAAAATGCCTATAATATTTAAACGATTTTTATCGCTTTTTTAATGTATAATATTGTAAAAATAAATTCCCTAATAAAAACTATTGCCTAAAATAAACTGACATTGCCATTTGTTCTGTGTTGTCAAAGTGAATGTATTATTTGGTCTTTACGTGTTATATGTGATTTTTTCTATCCAGTCTCAGCTGCTAGTTTCATGGACTAACATGTTTCATTTACGTTATCAATAGCGTATTGTAGTAATTGGACATACTTTTCATTGCTTCATCTTGCTGGTTGAAAGAATTCCGTAGAAATAGCAATAATGGAAAATAACGTAACTTTTTCTCAAAAAAACAAGATTTATTGTTTATTTAATTATCGATTTTAATAAAATTTTTAAGCGGGATGTTTTTTTATTATCTCTATATAAGAATGTAATTTTCATTCTTTTAACACCTGGGTCCAATACCACAAGGACTTTTGCCAGTCTGCTTTAAATTTACAGCAAAATAATGAACAAAAATTCCCAGGGAATAAGAGTGTTGCTATTCATCTCTAGTTATAACAGAATAACTATCAAAGTCAATGATCGACGTAGAATCAATTCATGATATCCAGCATACTCAAAATGAATTACGATAATTCAGTCATTTAAAGCTGACCGTAGATGCACTATTAAAATACCAACGCATAAGCTGACTATAAATGTATTTTCTAGACTTAAAACCAAAGGTAGAATTAGAAAAGGTTAATTTATACATTTTGGGTATTATTGGTTTTCGCTAATAAGAATATTGATATATTATTGGTTTTTGTTTATGATACCATTTTTTTCTCTACTCTTGGAATTCTGCAGTAAAACAAACTTTTACACGTAACGCAGTCGACCGGCTTTCGCGTGAGAAATTCCGTGCCCTAATTTCCATCGATTCAACGCGTACAACAAGCGGGAGGTACGTGTTAATTCTTATGTTCTATTCTTTTCTTATTCTCTTATCTTCGCTTATAACTTTCGAATTATTTGGAGTAAAATTTTTATACGACCGTTTTTTTAAGGACGTGCGCGTTAAAGTATATAGAATAATGTTACGTACGTTATTATATAACGTATATAATCTTACATATGTTTTAACTTTTCTCAGTTATTGTTGGAACCACAATTTTCCGTCATTTGCGTGTCAAAATTTCACAATGTCCTTCCGTTTGTATGTCTGTAACAGCCTCACGATTTCTATAGTTTTATACCTATTTTCATGAAAATTTTCTAGTAGATGATTCAAGTAAAAATAAAGATTATTATTACCGTATAGCAAAATGTTTTTCTTTATGTGCCTCAGCCATACAAACAAAGTGGGGCAAAATGTTAGTTTTAGCATTCACCATTCAGTGTGGTGGCATTGAATAAGATTTTCGTCTGTTTCTGGGTGTCTACCTAATAAATTATTATATTTGTAAGAGAATTTATGACAACATTCGTAAAGAAATGAAGTTTCTTTTATTTTTTTAAGGTTGTTTCCAAAGTAATATAGCGTTCGCATAATAATTTACACCACAATCCGTAAAAAATGAATTTTTGTATATTTTGAAAAAGCTCCATCTTAACGAATACTATAAACTAGCGTGACCCGTGCGAAGTCTTCGCATTATTTATTCTATTTTAATAAAATTGACATATAGAGGCGCAAGTATCAAAAGCATTGAGCTAAAGCGCCACTTTATTTATACGTGAGTGGATTTGAAATTAACCAAAAATTTACCGACCGTCAATCATATTGATGTTGAGCCGTTAGATGACAGCATTGCTGTTTTGTGTATATAATTTTAATAATTAATTAATTTGCAAAAACAATAGCAATAATACATTTTTTAGTTGTGGATGCCGGTAAAGCAAGCAATTATCTATAAAATGATATATAATTTATGTGGATTAGTTGTGAGGTTTTTTCTAAAAAGGGTAACATCTTAACCTTAGCGTATTAATATACTATAAATGCAAAAAGGAGTTTATTTCTTTTAGTCCCGCTTTCACGCTTAAACTATGCTTCAACTATTTAAATGTGAAAGTTTGGTCATAGATGTTGTGTGTAATAGAGATGAAGGTTGACTTTTTACACCGTAATACCATTTATTTTTGTCTTTGGTGTTTAAAAAATTATTCCATCAAACTCTTTCTCCATGAGTTGGAATATAAGAATGTATGTATATTTTCTTAGAAACGATTATAAAAATGCCCAAAGTAAATAAAACAACGTGTTAAAGAGGCACTGACCTTTGTTTTGAATTGCTGATGTAAATATCTTTTTTCTTTTTTTTCCAACCTTATGGGACGCATTATGAAGAACTTTTTGGGTTTGAGAGTTTCATATGTTAGTTTGTTACATCTGTGTATGAAGGATTCAGTGGTACACAATCGGCACTTAGATTTTCAGAAACCCAAGTCCAGATTGTGTACCGTTGTATTCTACATTCACAAATTATGAAAATGCCTAAATTAATTAAAATAACCTGTTAACAGACATTGAAATTTGTACTATATTGTCAACATGAATGTCTTTTTCTCTTTTTTCCAATTTTATGTGGTTTTTGCGACGAAATTGTCGAGTCTGCCAGTTTCATGATTTAATATGTTACACCTGTCTACGGAGGATAAACTGCGACATAATCTATACTTCGTTTCATGTCGCTGTTTTAAGAAAAATTATATAATTAGTAGCATTTTTAAACTATTATGAAAAATAACCCGACTTTTTATAAAAAATACAAATTTTTTCATTTTGTTTTCAACTGACGATTAAAATAAACTTATTAGGGGACTTATATATGGGACTTATATATATCATGATGTTTATAATTACCACTGTAGTTTTCCAATAAACTTTTTGCATTTTCGGATATTGGGGGGGAGAGAGAGGGCCGAAGGAAATCCTTGAATGTGCTTACGAAATCCTTAGATTATGTTACGGGGGTTTATTAATGTTATGTATTGGTAATAATAGAGGGAAGAGTAAGAAATAAATCTAGGGAGGAAATAAAGAAAGGAAAAGTTTTTCATACAGCTTTTGAATGCACACTATTTGTTAACACGTTCTGATTGCACGTGACTTGTGGTCTTATTTGACTTTTATGGCTATAAGAATGCGCTATACAAAAGAGAATATTTACATGCATGAACCGGTATTTTAAGATATGGATATTTGAAGTTGATAAAAGTATTGACTACTATTTTTATCTAGAAGTATTGGTAATCAGATAAGGTAAAACATTGGACGTCGAGTCAGTTGAAAGATATTCTCTTATCAATATTTCCCATCTATTTAGCCATGTATTACGAACGCTTGTATCATGTGAAACTAGATTATGTTAAAAAGGAATTATAGTGAAAATATTAACTTAATAAATTAAACCTAATATAGTTAATGTAAGTATTGACATCTAATATAATCTCGCTATAAATATTAAGCTGGCAACTAATAAGCCCGTCATTAAACCTAATATAGTTAATGTAAGTATTGACATCAATTAAACCTAATATAGTTAATGTAAGTATTGACATCAATTAAACCTAATATAGTTAATGTAAGTATTGACATCTAATATAATCTCGCTATAAATATTAAGCTGGCAACTAATAAGCCCGTCATTTTAATAGTATCAGCTCATGTATCACCTCATGTGGATACATGAGCTGATACTAATAAAAGTATCAGCTCATGTGGCAGCTGAACACAACATTCCCACTTATTACACCGTAAACTTAACCTATAATCTGCTTGATAAAAGATTTAATATCTGTTGCAAAAAGTGGTCCTAATTCAGGATTATTGGAGAAATCAAAATTTTCTGGTTTCAAACTTCAAAACGATCCGTGACCGTATCATAGTAGAGTGTATCTTCACTCATCTTGTGCTTACATTGCGTGCTGATTAGCTCCATTTTCGTACTTAATGGAATTTGTGAAACGAGAGTATTCTAAGAGAGTAAGTTCTCTTCGTTAAACACTCGTAAGTTGTTTGATTTTTTCTCTCTGAAACTCTGTTGCTGAAGAAAAGATATGCTCTACCAAAGACTTTTTACAAATTTATATAAAAATACAGAACTCGTTGGAAAAATTTGCCGGTTTATGAGTTGTTAAACTACTAGCAATTAAATTTCTTCCCGTTTATGTTGATGTGGCACTAACTGGTAGTTATTTATTTAAAACTTTGCTTTCTGTTATATTACATCTTGATCGACAAATTTATTAATATTTTACTTGGTATTCTTATGAAGTGACGCAAGTCGTAATATTTTTTTCCAAATAGACTCTCAGGAAATATTGAAATAATTATTCTATTACAAAGCAAAGTATGTAACTATTTGTTAAAAATTAACTATTTGTTATAATTTCAACTTGTGTACTTTTACCCATCCCGTATTTAACGGAGTAGAGTTTTAACAAAATTCGTGGTTTATGTGGTTTACTTTCGGCTTCAGAAATTATGAATATAGTCTAAAAATCAATCGCCATACAGTTGATGTAAGATAGTTTATGATGTCTTAGTTCAAAAGGAATCCGAATATAATTCAGCGTAAACACTCAAAAAAGGAAATGCAAGAATTTTAGGATTAGCAAATAAAGTAATCGAAACTATTTCTCTTAATTTTCAATATCGTACGGGAATCGAAAGCGAAAGCCAATAGGATTTCGAGACTATTTATTTCACTATCTAGAGACACTGCTTATATTTTCCAAGGAAATTCTCTCAAAGTCTTTTGATATAGAAATATGAAATTTGATAAACCAGTATTTTTAAAGCTATCGCACATCAAACTAAAAAAAAACTGAACCTTTATACGATCACTCACGTGTCCGTCCATCAGTCCGTTCGTTTGTCACAGTCATTTTTATAGGAAACCGTTTGTCACAGTAACCTGAAATTTAGCATGGTATAGTATAATATATTGACTCGCTTATATTTCAATAGTGAATTCTCAAATATATGCCTGAATTTTTTTTTAATTTCATATCAAAAATATGCTTCTTGTCCCCATTCCCCTTCTACCTTTGTCTTCGAAATCGCTAAAGTGAAAATAAAAAAAACCAAGTTCCTGGAAACTTACCAGAACTTAACTGGAATACTACAGTGATAAATTTTATTTCTTTTTCATTTCTTTTTCAAGATATTCACAACATTTTTACGCCTGCGAAAGTTACAAATGTTTTTGAGAAGAATTGTTAATATTTGTAAATAATTTGATAGAATATATTGTAAATCCTCAAATATGATACATGTATAGTTTATTTTAAATAGTGAATGGAACCCCGATAATTTCTATATTATACTTAATAGCTTTGATAATGTACCTCCGATTTACGTTCTGACTAGAATACGCTACATATATCTACATACAGAAACAATTTTGGAATTGATCAAATATCAATTCACAAACAACATCGTAAGTGCTTCATTGTTCAAGGAAGACGTATAGCAGCTAACATTCAATCATATAAGACCGACACCTATAAGGGTACACTCGTTGTTAAAATGTAACCTTTTGTATTGGAAAATACAATGTAGGCATTTGGTAAAGGCAGATTCCGCTCTAATTTGTCACACGAATAAAGATTATTACTGTGGTACAAAACTCATTACTTAATGTCATTGTTTACAAACCATTCAGAATAGGTATCGATTCGGAATTCATATTTTTAAATCTTTTACAAAGGTAGAAGAACATGGTTGATGAAAATTCTACTTCACAGTGAAACGATGATGACAAACAGATACGAAGGGGTGATCCCACGAGATACTTATTAAACTTGACGTCGCATCTGACGAAGTTTGATATGACAGCGACACGTTAGGCACGTATCATATCAGCTTTTTAATTAAAAACGTGTTCGCTTCCTCTACACGAGTTTGTCAATATTAAATGTAAGAGCTAATAAATCAATCAGAGCTGTGACATGAAAATTGTGAAACGCATAATTGGTCGAAAATAATAATTAGTCAAAATTTTTAATTCTAATACAGATTTTTTCTCAAATTATTTCAAATTTCGAAACTCTAATTTATAAAAATTTCTAATATGAAATTTGATAAAAGTTTTAACTTTGTAACATTTTTAATTTTTCCGTAAATTTCAAGAATTATAATAAAATGAAGCTCAGCTCATTTAATAGATATGTATTTAGAACGGAAAACATGTAACGAAGAGTAAAATAAATTTAATGGAACATACTTTTTGCGTTTGAAGTAATAGTTAAAAAGAAATTTAGAAGGTACAGTTATTAATCAGATTTAACAGCTTAACAATGGTTTAGGTGGGTGAACTCTCACACAAAACATTACTAAGAAATTAAGTAAATAATTATGGTAGAATAATATTTCAATAAAGAGAATATCCTCTTGTATTTTTTTTTGCGTTTATCATCAGTATAGAGCGTAAATAGAGCCTTCACTATTTGCGATTGTCTCTTGTCAGAAATGTTAACAAAAAATATTTGCTCTTATTTTTGGAGATAAGTCAAAAGAAAATCAGCAAGAAATTTATGAAAACTAAAATTTTCTAATACCAAACTCAGCGAAATGTTTCGTACTAAATATTTCCATTGCCAAGTAAATCTTTTCGTAGTATCTTGATGTAATTGAATATAGTTTCGAGAAGCTGATTTAGTTAAATTCGATTTCTTGTTGATTCTCATTTAACCTGTGCCACCTTGTACAATGATATTCCATGTGGCATTTTACGACGTAGCTCTGTCAATGTTAATAACACAGTTTAATTTTGCAATTAATCTTAATGAATAAAGTGTTGAACGTTTTTTACCCTTTCCTTCACTTAGATAAGACGTCGTTTTAATTATTGATAGCATGAAATAAGACCGAGTGGATTCTTGACAATATTGATAAATATAAACGAGTTTACATAAATATGTTGTCAAAGCGACAGTAAGCCGTATCCTCTCGTTCGGATGGAAACTTTTTTAGAGTTTTGGTAGTCAGTCCATTCAGACAGCTAATATTGCAAAGTCGTATATTAAATAATGGAAAAAAAACATATTAAAATTATATTATTTAATATCAGTCATTTTGTAAAAATTATATGCATAAGTAAATACTAAACTTAAAATATTTATTTACAGCTTCTGTGTTCTAATACCGTCATCAACTCCATAATTTAAACAAGAAAAGAAATTAAAGTATGAAATTTGACTGCTAATAATTTCTTTCATTACAGTTTTAAACTGAAGATTTAAAAAAAAAATGTGCGTACTGAGAAAAAGATAGAAAGATATACGTAAAGGGGTTTTGAGACTAAGCTAATATCAATTACCCATTAATAATTAATAATTACTAATAAGCGATGGTAATGACAGACGGGTGAGTAAATACGTGAGAAGGACATAACATTTGTAAGTAGTGTTTTCTTACCATTAAGAAAAATATGCGTACTGAGAAGAAAAAAAGGTATACGTGAAGAGGCTTTTGAGACATTATTACTAAGTTAGTGTCAATTACCCTAGCACCAGCGAAGGTATCGACAGACAGGTGAGTAAATACATGAGAAGAACATAACATTTTGAAGTAATGCTTCCAATATATAATTATCATCATTAAAAGAGGTAAAGTTGCTTATTCACATAATACAGTTGGTAATTTAAGAAACTGTCGGTGTTATTTCATAATTTTTTTTAAGTTCATTATTGTTTTGAAGCCTTTTATCATGTGTATTAAAATTATATACAAAGAGAAGTGTGAGTAGTAAAAGTAGAGAAATAAAGGTAATATAATACAGCCAGCTAAGAAAGAGTTGCACGTTTAACATACGTATATAGTAAAAATTGAAAACGACATCTGCCGCACTTTAAATAAATAACAAATGATTGCTTCTAAAAATGTAAATATTCTACATAGGAAATATTACACATATATAATGTTTATTTATACCTATTTGCTCATTAATAAAAAATTTATTAAAATTAGATCGTATTTAAACTAGTGTATAATATCCAAAAGGATTGAACAGATTTTAAGAAAATATTTAGAATGTTTGCTCTAAGCATACAGGTAACTTAAATATGTCTACAGTAATTTTTATCAATCCTGAATAAAGCAGAATCACAACCTATAGGTCAACAACATCTCACTTCGTACTTAGTACTAATTAATACACATACATATATTCTTATGTATTTTCTATACATATTCATACACTTATACACCGTTCATCTAAAAAAATCTGTCAAGCACGGGCGGAACTCACTCTGCAAGGGTTTCGTATACATTTAGACATTCCTAAATATTTAATGGTACATAATATTCCTATTAAATTATTTACAAAATTTTAATTTTTTTTAAACGAAAATGTACTGCCTACCTTTTTCTTTCACAGACGTATATTAAAAAAAAATTATGTGATATGACTACAAATTAACGATTTGAGGACTTTTCTTTTTACTTGTGCAGTGAGACTTTGCTTCTTGCTAAATTTCATAATTCTAGATCAACGGGAAATACCCTATAGGTTTTGATTTATTTGCAAATATCAAAACATGCTGCATAAATAGCAGTCTTTTTTAATGCTTTGGCTTAGAAGCTTAATTTTTCAACTCCAACGGACCGTAGACCTAAGAATTTGATATTAATTTCAATTTGATAACCGCCACTCATTCCTGAGAAAAAGGGTCTTGATAGATAAACACATAGACAATGAATTGATCACATAAGGGTCCTTTTTTTCTTTTAGAGGTACGGAGTTCTAAAAAAGATACAATTTAATTTAAGTCCCCGGGATACATATTTCATTGTTAACGCAAGGGTTAAGTGTCCTGCAGTGCATGCATACCGAGCATCGTGCAGTACCAGCAAGCAATGCGGTTAATACTTTATTCGGCTATGAATATTGCGCGAGTATAATTTGGCAAAAAAAAATAGTTACGCTGACTAATCAGTGTATATTTACAGTGGTTTATAAAAGTATTGTTTATCAACACGCGAGAAGTCCTAATGCCATTGTATTTATTGTCAAACTTCGTGGAGTATATCGTAGAATACCCCTTCCTTTTTCATCCGTATAAAAAATTATTTGATAAGTCCATGAAGGAGCAGGAATATCGTAATATATCATCATGGTATTTATGAAAACTTAAAGTTTATTATATATGAAATGTATTGTAGAAAACCAACCGTACCCGTGTTAATTTATTTTTGTCAGTTTATTTTTGTAAAGAGCAGGAATATCGTAATATATCATCATGGTATTTATGAAAACTTAAAGTTTATTATATATGAAATGTATTGTAGAAAATCAACCGTTTCCGTGTTAATTTATTTTTGTCAACAAATGTCGATTATGTTACTAATTTAACTTATCATAAATCAAAATTGCATTTTTCAGACGAGCTGCCTAAACATTTTGTTTATAAAACCGTTACTATTTGAATACACACACACACATGCACATTGCTATTAATTAAAGTAACGTAAAACTTAACTTATCATGATCATTATGTTATTGTAATATTTATTTAAATTCCTTATGACGTATTGAAAACTGTTCCAAGTTTGCTATAAGCGTTAATAACTGAATTACTATACCAAACATTTATTTTTTTGTCGATTACCTTAAAATGTGGTGTCAACGCGGCGAGTAGTAACTACAACCTTAACGTTACGATGACAAATTGTGTTAGCAAGAAAAAGACTGTAATACTAAGAGACATGTTAATATATATATATATATATATATATATATATACATATAGCACATACTTGTGAAATAAAATCTTTCAAAAATGTTGGGGGTATTGATGTTGGGGGTCATGAACACTTCTTCAATACAGGGATCCGTTTACAAGGTCGCCACATTTTGCCAACTGAACCTCTATTTTTGATTCCTGAAAAGAATTCACGATAGTATATATAAGAAAGTTAAAAGAAAAATTATCACAGCTAAATAGGTTTCCTAGTTTATGAGTAATAGTCAAACAAATTATGACTTGAAGTCAGATCTGTAAAAAGTTCATAGAAACTCCATTCAAATTAGGTATAACTGCAAAAATTAAAAATTAAATTTTTTTTACTTTTTACTCGTAAATTTTAGAAGCTTGGATCACGTGGAATGAAGTGGAGATTAATATATTAGTTATTAGACTGTGATAACTAATTAGTAATATATTAATTTATTAATTATATAAAATTAAATTTACACCAACGAAACTAAAAAAAATAATACAAATATACATTTATAGATAATATGCCGACTATACAAAACCTCATAGTGTTTGTGAGCGTGGGAAGCGGCGCACTCGAGCAATTTATATACATAATTTCCTTCTCCTGTAATCTCTATAATGTCCTAAATAATCCTGACAGTCCATTACAATCTAGCTCCAGGTTTATGGTCCTAATTATGTTTATGGCTTAAGGCCTCGGACACTGTCCATAGACCCAAACGTAATATATATTTTTATGGGCACTTAATTACGGTTAAAATTACTAAAATCTACAATAACTTGCTCTGTTATATGAAGCAATAATACATTTGTTCAGACGTCGTCTGAAAATATTGCAAATACTTAACTCCATTCTTAGTTACTTTGATATCGATTGTGGATTAGGTGTAATTAAATCAATACTAATAACAAAATTAATAGGTGAGTGGCTATGGTCTAGGCTATTGCTATAAGTTAATTAAAAAAAATATAAAACGCTTGATTATAAGAAATTTCATGAATATACGCTCATTTTCAAAGCAAAAACATCGATCATTATAAATCTAATATTTTGTATTTGTACGTTTTTAAGATACAAATACAAAATATTTCACTTTATTTAATGGTACGAAATTTAATTACGAATACGAAAATATTTCCAAATTTTCCTAAACATAGTTCTTACATTTAGCAAATATTACATACACGGATCTCTAGCCTACATATCAAACTATAAAACATTTATTATTAGCCTTTTTAATTTGGGAAATTTAAAATAGTGAAATTTGAAAACTTAGAATATAAAATAATTAACTTTTAATCATAATTTGAAATACTGCGGAATTGTACTTCATTATTATATTGGAAATTTATTAGGAAATATTTCATACTATCTGCTGTTTCGGACGGTCTGCGGTCATCGGTGATCAAAATTTGTATTGTATATCTCTCAAGATTTAATTATGTGTTGTGGGAATGTTAAGCCATAGTGAACATTTGTACAATCTTTGCTTAACAATGGAATATTTCTAGATTTCTCTATCTGAGTACGTTATTTTACATCAGGATTTTCGAATGTGAACGGTTATTATTTTCTAGATATAAGCAATGCATTCAACATACATTTCTAGTGCGATCTAATATAAATATATAGAGTAGAATCCTACTTAAATTATATGTAAGTTTTATATTTCAATTTACAGTATTTTCCAATAACGATAATTTCTTTATAAATCATTATTCAGTCAATGAGCCACTTCTATTCATCAATATACGAGTATATACGTAGATGTTTATATATATATATATATATATATATATATATATATATATATATACACATATATACATATATATATATATATATATATATATATACATGTAGGCATTTCTATTATGCATTTATCACTTATGAATCCACCAAACAAAAATCTAAAGAAAATCTCCTCAATTTACTTAACTCACAATGCTTTGCTGCTTTTTTCTTTGATGCTTTTTTCTAAGGATATTTCTTCATGGTTCATGCCGCCATACTGTGGAATAAGTTAGACCGGATAGCTATATCCGGAATGTGCCGTCAAATCACGCAGTCAGAGGTTGTCGAAAAAGTGATTCCTTTCGTAGCTGCTTTCCATATTTTGATGCCCTCTCTGGTTTTCCCTTCTAAAATCTGTCCCTTAAATTTTCCTGAAATCGCTGGATCGTGAATCCTGAATCGCTGAAATTTTCCGAAACAAGACATATGTTTTACTTGATGCTTCGGTTGATTGAAAGAGATTGTCTTTGTAAATAACTCTGCTTCATGTAATTATATTTTAAAGATAAATAAATAGAAGATATGTTACTGCACTAGAGAGCCTATGTAATGCATTGACACTCTTAATGTATTGACACTTCTGTAATGCATTGACACTGGAAACTTTTACACTAATTTTGACATATAGAAATTTATTCTTACTATGACGGAGGACATAACAAAAACTGAAACAAGTTAGGCTTGCTTTCGAACTACTGTTCACCGACGCGCTTAGTGACTGGCAGCGAAAGCGAAATCTCGCCGTTTCCGCCATATATTTGTTTCATTTTCCGTTACGGTCTCGTTCATCGACGTATAAACTTGCAGTACAGTGCCAAGAAGCCAGAAGAATAAATATATATCATTTTGTAATTTAAGTTCCGTACTTAAGAAGGAAAAACGGTACCGAGCCTGCTCGTTTGTTACAGCCGTCTTTTTCAGAAACAGCATGACGTAAAATTTGTAACCCAACAGCTTAAACTCAAAGTATTCACGTAGAAATTTTATGTACGACAACATAAGTATTAGAATTTTTTTTTAAATTCTAGATGTAAAATAAGGTAACGTTTGAAAAGTCTATTTGTAAGGTCTCAAAAACTCTTTTCCTTAATTTTAAGTGCACTCTTGAGATACATACTGAAAATTTGGCAAAAAATATATCACAGCTCTACTCTCCTCGTTATTTTCGAAACTTTTGGGTCTAATATTACAAAAAAATAGCCCTTTTAAAAGCCAAAAATTGTAGGAAAAGAATAACGTTGATTTCATTTTTTTTAGATGTTTATGATAATACATATGTCCTTACTTAATTACATTTAGTATTATTAAATATTTATTGAGCTAGAAAGTCAATGTTTGTGATGATCTATAACAGATAAAGTAATTTTACTTCAAACGAAGTAAGGTACTGTCGATACACGAGCCAGATTCGTACGTGGCCGTTTTTTCTTATTTTGACATCACTCATTCTAATATATAAATAAAGCTACTTCTCCTGTGAAAAGTTGCTATCCATTTTGATTGAATTAAATTATTAAGAGCATAATGTATACCGAACATATGTGCGTACAATTTATATGTATAAATAATTTATGTAATCTTATAGTAGAATATCTTAAAGTTTTGAGAGATTATATAGAAACTAAGAGCTAACATTTAGAACTCGTAGACAAAAATATTTGTAAAAAGCTCAGAAACTCATAAAAATTCCACAATGATTTTATTCCTATTGTCTGCGCAGGCACGAATTGTTCAAGTAGATAAGTCAGTACACTAGAAATAATTCTTAAAGATAGGACAATAAAATAATACATTCCTTCTAACTAATTTTAACATACATACATTTATAAAATATGAAAAAAAAAACAATTAATTACGCAGTCTGAGTCACGCGCAAACCCCACTGGATAAATAATACTCGATTATTTGATCAGTGGTTTATTGCACAGACGCGTAGCATACGGATTAGGTCGGCGAGAACGATGTTTTCTACGTTATATTTTCCGTAGTCGACTTCCTCTCGCTACTCGTGCGTGTGCCGTAGACAGTAGAATAAAACGATTCCGTAGAAATAGTCGCGTTCCGAGGGTTGTAGGTTACTGTTTGGAGGTATTAAACTGATGAGTAGTTTCAGGGTTGCATAAGAACACGTGTTACATTACAATAATTAAGGAATTAAAAACGTAAGACCTTGAAATTTACATACCGTAGGTTATACACCCTCTTATAAAAATAGGTCAGGTTCATATTGTAACACGCATGAAGTAATGAGGGTTTCGTAGTATTCAATGCTTTTGAAATTGTTGGACTCAGGTCCGCCAATATTATTAAGTATTTTTTAGATTTTCCGAATTCGAGGTTAAAGAATTTGAGGGAAGATATATTTTGTATGTTATAATTTTAATAAATATTTCGGAAACAAGGCTTAAAAATAAAAATTGCATGTTCCATACATAATTAATGGAACTTTCATTTTATTTCGAAAAATCTTCTCAAAGAAATTCCACTTGACGGGGTGTGTGAGAAAAATTTATTCGCGCTTCATATGTATGGAGAAGAATATCAAAAGGTTCACTACGAGGGTGTCGTATACACTTAGGTATATATAAATATTTCAGGGTTTATAATATTCCTATTACACTAGGTACAAATATTAATATTATTGCTCACGATGTAAAATATTGCCTGATATGTCGTTCTCAACCGCATAATTATCGTGAATATCCCAAAAACCATTAAATTTGGAATAATTGCCAGTTTCCCGGTTAAAGTTACATAAACTTCTAGTAACATTGCTTCTTTCCATAACGTTAGCTTTAAATGTAGAGAAAAGGAACGTACGTTTGAAAATATTTTAAAATTATTTCTAGAACTGTTCTAGAGAAAATTAAAAAGAATATTGCAATACCGCTTTTCAATTAACATTCAAAAAATCAAATACTTTATCAGCCTTCTCAAAAATTTCCGTGTCGATATTTTTGAGTGCTCTATTATTAGACCAAATTTTAAATTTCTACGTCAAGGGAGATCTGCGAAAAACGGTTATGATAAATAGATAGGTGAACTATTACGTAATTGACCTTTTAAGGTTTTCTGTTTTTCCTTTTGGGATATCGACCACCGAAAACTAATATTTTGCTACATGAAATTAGAGTTAGTTTTACTCATGATTTTTCATTTATTCTTACACACTCACTGGTAAAGTACAGGTTATTAATCCATGACGATAACAAAGAACAATATAAGAAATTAGTTAAGGGCTTGAGAACTCCGCGTAATTAAGGATAATTAAATCTTTCTGTGGATATCTGCAATATATAGTTTATAATTTTCACAATCATGTCCAATCTATAGCCGATATTCCTAGCTTCGAACCGAATAATTCACCTTCGGGGCAATGCGAACCTTATCACCAACGTGGCCACTCCTTTGTTGGTTAACAAACTTCGTTAAAAGCGCCTTTGCGTGACTAAGGAAATGTTGCTTGAAATAAATAATTCATTTATATTGATAGACTTGTTTAAAATCAAATTCTTTCAAAATAAGTCGCTTTTTTCATTACAATACTCGATTCGCGTTTGCAGACAAATTAAAACGATAAAGACCGTCGCGTTTGAAATCAATTTGCAAAGTTTTCTACTCATGAATTTGTAACATTGAATTAATTTGATTGTGTTCGGATTTGAGTTCGGTTAAATTCGGATAACATTTCATGTAGGCACACAAATTAAGAAGTTAACTGAAATCTTATTGCAAGTTAAATCGGCAGATTTCATACACTATTTTGTTGAATTATTTTATTTTATATAACTCGACAAAAGTAAATAGCAGTTAAAATTAACATAATACCCCAATTTAATTGATAGTAACCTAGGTGTTAAAAATTATAGTACATTCGTTAATAATTTTAAAAATGAAGTCATTTGCCTTTTCACGCAAAAAGAATTTGTTTCAATAAATTTATTTCTATGTTCTCATATTACTCGTAGTATTTTCACTTTGTCTACAGTCTATATATAATCATTTAGATTGAACGGTCTTAAATTAGGACGTATTGAATGAATTTTTAAGTGGACATAAACAAGTATTTATATATATTAAAATTACTTTTGGAGGGATTGAACTTATAAAACTCCAAGACGATCGAGATCGTTATATATTACAGTGTTTATATCATAATAATACACTAAAACTTTCAATGCGTGAATGAAATAGTAAACCCTTTTCACTACCATTAAAAAACTGGAAAATGTTCAGTCATTGTTCATAAAAGTAATGTAGATTTTTGGCTCGAGTAAAGCTGGGATGCTAGCCTGTTAGTAATTAAATAATCGAATACATTTAACGCAAATAACAATAACGTATTTTAACAAACCTATTTTAATTCAATGTTGACAAATTATCAGTGGCTTAATTCTGATCGGGCGATGGAGCCGTTAAATGTTACAGAAAATAGGAAATTTTCAAAATAATTTCATTCTAAATGGTGGTAATATGTAAAAAGTACGGTTTCATTGATTAAAGGAACACAACGGCAAAAAAACCTTTTAAGTGACACGAAATATAACCTTATTCCATTAACAATGTAATGTTTCTCGTACTAAGCGCACAAAATTCACATTCTCAGAATTAAACAGTTAGTATTCAGAATAAAAAATAAAACTCTTAAACAGATGTATCAGTAACATTTTCTATATATGTTTCAAATTTACAGCAAAGAACATATATATATATATATATATATTTAAGAAACATAGTTTTACTTAACATATTTCACGCTCAGTAATCAATCTCATCAGGCCAATTATCATTATATATTCCTTAACTCAAAATCTACTTACCTCATGGAGACAAATTTTTTAGTATAATATCGACTTACCATTCGTATACCTTTTGAGCGGAAATCGAGTTTTTTCAACATGTTAACAAGCGATTTTAAAAGTGAACTAAATCAAAAAAAGGGTAATTCGGAGTCTGAATTCGGTAGTGAAATATTTACAAAAATTAATGATAGTTTACGAATATCTATAACAGGTATACTGAATGTTATTGAAAAAAATTGATATCTAAAATTCAGTTTTATTTACGCAGTTGAAATTTACTAGTAAATATTTTATAAAATTAATCATTGTACTTAATACAGCTAACAGTTTCCTTAACAATATGTTACTGCTAAATAAACTTCAAGAATTATTTTCGTATTAATAAAACTTCATGTACGCGTGCGTGAAGTATTGTGTAAGTTAAAAATGATACTTTAGTTCAATGTACGAGACATGTACATAACTGAGGGTATTGTATAAAATTCGGTGTTATGTTTTAGATTATCCCCGTTTTCACATATATTTGTTCGAAAAACAATGGACGTTGGTGTATAAAATAGATTACACAGTAATCATGAAAATATTACGTGCTGCTGTATAAAATTTTGTCGCATGCTGTAATCAAATTTATTCATTGGATATGATCCACATAAGATATTGCGATTTCATTTTCCAATGATGGAACCGATACAACCGTTTCATATCTACGATATATAAAACAAACTTTGACTATATTTGCAGTCAACAAATACTCTGTGGTTCACAACTAGTATTGATTACTGCATTTACAGGTAACAAGGTTACATATAAATTATGTAAGAGTATTCTTATCAACTCACGCCAGTCATGTTTTTTAACAAAACGATTCATTTGGAACGTGTTTATTTACCTTATATGAAGAAAATTAGCAAATATTTGCTTCAAATAATTATCGTGATATGTTTCGTTAGTAAAATTATATTATATGCCATAATTATATCAAGTATATAAACACGGTTATATAAAGTTTTGTAGCACGAATAGGATTTAAAGAGTTCCCACTGCACGCTTTGTTCCAAAGATTTTAATAATTGAATCACTAATGTAACTACAAGATCACATTGTTAGTTAAGTGAAGTAATATTTTTACTTAAGGTACGGTTACGCAAAAGAGGAGATGAAAAATTGGTCACAATTCAAGTTTAAAAATATATACGTTTAGAACCTAATCAAAAAAAAGAAATTAAAAACTCCATCCGTTTCAAGAAAGAAATTCTACTTCACGAATGTTTGTTTGAAAGTTTAGGTCACTTTTATTAGATCTACTAAATTATCTTAATACATTGATTTTCGATTTCATCCAATTTCTTCAATGAAAATGAATAAATCTTACAAATAAAACCTTTGCTTTATTTATATGAAGGTAAACTTACACCTTTTAAAACAAAATTTAATATTTCTGATAGAGTGTTTTATTTACACAATGAATTCTGTCTAAAGATAATAAAATTTTTTGTTATATATTTTCAAACACACATTTCAAAACCTCTCTGCCATCATTTGTATTACCAAAGACACAAACATTTCTAATAAAATAATCTACTATTCCAGTAGTCTTATCATAATTTGAAACCCTAGTTTATAATTATAAAGACAAATGGATAATTACGAGAATATCAGACGAGTAAATAAACTAAAAATTTTTTACGCTCTTATATAATATTGAATATTTGTTTATTTTTATAGAATATATTATCCATCACAAAGCTGTCAAGTGAAAGGAAACTTGGTAGTGAGCATTTTAAAAAGTAAAGTCAATTTATTTGCTCTCTAAACTGTCTAATAGCAAATGACAACCCATGATTTCTCACCATTTTTAGTTTAAACCCACCATTAATGATATCTACCATTTCTTATAATTAAATTGTATTAAACTGACATTTTCTTACTTGACACAAATTAATAAAAATTCCATAGAAATAAAGATAAATGTATAATAATATAAAGAAATAAATATGATTATTACTTAATAACTCCAAATCATGGAAGAAAAAATTGTAATGAAATCAATTCTACCAATATATTGATTGCAAAGCTACGATTTCATCATGCGAGAGTTTAAAATAAACGCTTGAATAATTATCATTGCGATAGAATATACAACACATATATTTGTATCATAAATTAAAAAAAACAAATCTTAAAATCAAAATAATTTGTATAATATGGACTAAAACTCACCCGTTATGCACTAAATTACTTCCATTAAACAGTCAAACGTACACACTATAATATTTTAAAGCAAAAATTAGAAGCAATCACTTAACCAACTTAATGAAACTTGATCACGATGAAAGTTTAACTAAGATTGCAAAACTTTACGAACTAACGAACAACTGTAACGGCGTGCGGTTGCTGACACGCACAAAGCTCTACTGAAAGCTCAGCTGAAAGCTCACGTGGAGCGGCATGTCCTGTCGACCTCTTATCAACTATAGATGTACCATTTCTCGATACTTGCTTCTACTCAATGAACTAGTCACTCTATACGTTTAAAATTAATTCCCTGTTGATGCGTAACTATTTAATCAGTAACCTACTGAAATATTTTGAAAGTGATAAAATAATAA
Source organism: Druceiella hillmani (assembly GCA_039881145.1). Lineage (NCBI taxonomy): Eukaryota > Metazoa > Arthropoda > Insecta > Lepidoptera > Hepialidae > Druceiella > Druceiella hillmani. The sequence continues at coordinate 5,658,487 of JAYKKI010000045.1, read as the reverse complement.
ATTTAATGACATTACAATCCACAAATCAACAGTTCAGACATGAGTACTAACATAATTATTATATTCATTTATTTTAAATTATAATGACGAACTTACTATAATTTTATCTAGTCAATTAACTCATAATTACTTTGGAAATGGATTAATGGCAAAACTATTATAAAAATCACAAAACCCAAAACATTTTCTAAAAAGGAAGAGATTATAGTATGACATTTTGGTATAACGAGTAACTTTATTTTATATGATCCATTATTTCACGGTTGAGATGAACTAACTTTTACGAAAATTGAAGGTAAGATGTAGAACGAAATGTGTTAAGACTCTAGCTTGAACCACGGTTAAATGGAATCTAAGCTAAATAAAAATGTCCACTGGTTATTAATGTTTTATATTTAAATTTATCACTTTTCGGTGATGATGGAAAAAGTACAGCATCATTAATTTTTGGCATAGTACAAAATGGTTATCGTGGTGAACAGTATGAAAGATGTTAGGCGGAAACAACTTAAATCATAGCGATTTTAACTGAAACTGAATCTTTAAAGAACAAATCAAAAATAAATCGAAAGTCGGGCTAGTACCGGTACACGTAAAAACCGTATTTTTTATAAAGTGATAACAAAATTTAAAATTTAATCTGTTTTTCCTTTCATATATATATAAGTATATATATATATATATATATATATATATATATATATATATATATATATATATATATATATCCGACTAAATAAATATAGCCTACTTAACGGTCGTCAAGTCACGGAATTGATGGTTTAATATTTACTTGAAACTCTCTATTGGTAACTAAACACCTGACTACAACACACTCGTGTAAAAAACTTTGGATATTTTTTGTCATTTTCACTTTTCTATCCTTAGAATATCTGAAAAGTATTAAATTTAGACTAAAGCTAAATAAGTCTCGTCTATCTACTGACAGCTGTAACGTGGGATTTAGTAAAATAAAAATACGAAACAAAAAGCTTCGTAACTCAGTGTGAAAGCTAAGGACGATGTCAAAGATAAAATGATTATAAAATCTGACAATATTATGATTTTATGAATATATATTTAAATGATAAAATAATCTTCAAGACAATGTTGATAAATTCGTGACACATCTCTTTATAGTCACAAAAAGGAATATTAAATCTACACCAAATATTTGATAAATAAAATATTTTATTTACTTTATTACCTTCTGAAAAAAGCTAGAAATTGTAAATTATTAGCTTTACTTTTTTATTAAATAATTTCTAGTGTCTAAATTTATCACTTTTTTTTATTTGAATTTGTTATGGGAAGTTTTTTCTGGTAAATATATCTACTTTTGAAGTTTTTTATGCTTCATAATGCTTTGTGCATCTAATGAAGAGCTCATCGTAGTATAATATAACAAAATCTTAATGTCTTTTAATTTGCCTTCCATAAGTAAGAGCAATTTTTTTCGTATTTATTCAAAATTTTTACACAACCTTTACTAACAATATACAGTACTCTGATTCTTTCAAGTGAATCTATATTGTACCAAGAGACTGAACTTAGGCTGTTACAATGTTTTTTTCCCTCTTTGCCATAAGTTGTTTTTTCATTCCGCAGCGTTTTGTGATTATTTTAAATTACTCAATTTACTAAAATTCTTACGTGTTACTTGCTATATTCAGTAGGAAAGTAATTAAATCATTTATGTAAGAGGATCGCTACCAAACTAAATATTAGGATTCGTGATGTTACAACACGTTTATAAACCGAAAATGTTCCTCTAATGGGAATACAAATTCCAAGAACGATTTTACAGGTAATGGAAATCAATAGACTCTTCGTAAAGCAGTAAATTATCAAAGCGATGGCTTATGTATAATAAAGATGTAATAAATAATTTTGTTTTTGATTTTGATATGCCTAGATTAAAAGTGAATTCTTCACATATTTAAATAATTAATCGTCTGCGTTTCACATTGATATCTGAATTAAGATAAATTTCATATAAACTGTACCGAATTGATGAATCTTAAAATCTATACCAAAACTGATAATTCTACCCTAAAACTAAGAAAAAAGAATACTGATTTTAGAACAGCCTTGAACGTACGGCCTTTTTTTTCTCGGAAATGTTATGGCACATAAAGGCAAAATTTAGAACAGTAAATTGTAGAGAGGTACATAACTGCTTTGAGAGCCAATCGCGAATGTTATTTATGAAAAGGTGGGTTTTTATTTTTAAAAAAGTTTTCAGGGGTGGGGATTTTTTGCCATACACGTCATGTTATATAGCGGATATCGAATGGAAACTTATTAAAATGAAAGATAAAATATATATTCTGAAAAATCGATATTCGCTCGCAATTTCAATACCAAATAATAAAAAAAATCAGAAATTATATTTGTTTGCGTCAAAAAACTATAGTAATTTCATTTTTTGTTAGACAAGAAGATTAATATTTTTTTTTATATATTCATTATTTCTTAATTTACTGGATATGTGTCCAGTTGCCTAAAGATATTTATTATTTGGAATGCACTCCTAAAATTTGACATGTCTTATTATTGCGATTGAATCAGTTATGACCCTACATACAGAACTGTAAATTTTGCCTATTCTCCACAACTATCATTTTATGCATACCTTCGTCTGTATGGAGGATCTTAAGTCAAAAACCTGGCCAATGTTTAAACGTATCCTCGAAAGCAGGTTTCCACAAGTGATCCACATATGATATTTGATGTAGGTGCATTCCCAAATACAGCTTAGAATGGAAATATTTCCTTCATCCACATGTACATACGGCCTAAGTTTAGTAACAAATTTCAACGCGAATACTAAAGCAAATCTCTGTTAAAAACATTAGCATTTTATTAAAATATTTCTCAGGATTTTTTTCATTGTTATAATCAATACTGAACTTTGATTCAGATTTATGATATTTCAATGGTGTTTTTTTTTAAATGTTAAATTCACAAAAGAAGTGAATTGAATCTGAATTGGTTCGATTTACTTTATGTATTGATTAGAAATTTTCTGCTTGTTTCATCTGGTTAATGAATTTTCTGTTGGAGCAAAAATAATTGAACTTTTTCGATTAGGAATTAAAATAAAATTACACGTGTCTACTGATTAATAATAATAGCAAATAGTTGCTTAATCTATTACTTTCCAAAAGCGCTTACATTTCATCAAGTGTAACTAGGCAATTTAAATTAGATTTTTTCAAAAATGAAAAAAGTTTTTATAAGGAAACGAAACAATTTTTGACTTAATTGAACAGAAAATTAGAGATTTATTAGGTTATTGGCTATTAATGATCCAACTTCTCTACCTAATATGTTCCTTAGGGTATATCTACATTCAAAATTACTAAAGGTGAGGTTTTTATAAGTTTACTTGACTTTTTACTATTTAAATATAAGTTTTATTTCACTAACAACTTTCGAATTTTTATGGTCAATTTCTGAAAATTGTATTTTACGTTTTTTTTTTCATTTACACAAATAAGCTTTTTTTCCACGTCATGTTACTTCCTTATTTCAATTTATTTGGAAACTTTATGAACATTTCGAAGTATTATATCCTCTTAATCAAGTATGTCGATAAAGATACTAAAGAGCGGTATTATTCTTTTAGTGTTTTTATGATTCTTTTCGTGTCTCCAAATTTGTCAAACGTGTTCGTCTATCACTCGACCTTCGACGAATTTAGCATAGTTTTAAAACACAGTTCATAATAAATATATCATATTTGAAAATATTTTTGGACGATTTTGAAGGGGCAAGTTTGGCAGGAATATCTTTTTTTTGCGCTTTCTTTCTTGCGGTGTATCAATCAAGGGAGCAAGTTGTAAGGATTATAAAATTTCGGAAACATGGTCAAACATTTTCAGAAAAAACAAGTATTTTTTACCTTTCAAAACTACTAGAGATATTATTACGTAAACAACCGTTTCATTACTTCAAATTAACCCAACGTTTACCGGGAAACTGATGTAAAAAATTAGTGGATGCGGAAGAGAGCCGAGTTTACCCGATTCCACGTCACCGACTCGAATCTGACGGCTGAGAGTCACCTGTTCAAGCATTACGGCTTGGTTTCATTCACTGCTCGGATAAAGTACGCAGGTACACCTACAGAAATTTCAACTTCAAAAATGCAGCTCCTGGAACCAATAGTTGGAAAAATTGTGGAATGATTAAAGCAGTTTTGCACAATAAACTCTAGAAAATAAAATTGAAGAAAATTTTTATTTTTAATTAGTCTATTAATGAAAACGAACAAATGTTCGATTTATAGTTGTTGAGAAAATCGTGTACATACAGACAGGTGCGGTGGAAAATTTTATTTTATAATGTGTATACGATAATTAAAAAGAGTTGATAATAAGTTTGTGTCTACGTTTAAATCTAATCCGAATGTAATTAAATTTCAATCACTGAAAAATACATCTTATAAATGATCATGTTGACATAAATAACTGCATACCAATGAGGTAAGAAATTGTCAATTCTGTTCTAGCTTCGCGTTAGTGCGATGACTATAACGATACAATAAACAGACGTTGAATTATCATATTATAATAATGCTAAACAGAACTTTGAAGCCGTTTCGCCCCATCGTATTTTACTCCAATGTTTATTAAATATTCCTATTTTTACATACTACAAAAATTGACTGAAAGCAAATTTTCACCGTAAACTGACAGTTGCGTCAAGTTACATAGTAAGCTGACAGTAGGGTCGAGTCAACACATTTACCGTCCGGTGATATCGGCGCTGTAAACAAAATTATGAGCTATAAGCACCGACCGCGCTTTCTTTACGATGCGCCTGTTCACCGTCTCTTTAAACATTTCGCGCTTGCCTCACACAAATGAAAGATTTATTGGTAGCATCTTGTACAACGCCAATTTAGACTTCAGTACACACCGAATGGAAATAACTTCAAATTTTCGATGCTTCTTACTAAATATCTTTATTAGCGCCGCAAGATTATTAATGAATTTTCTCGTCCGTGATATGCAGATAAATAGATTAAATTATCACATGCAAATACTTCTTGTTTGCTTTGAATAATTGTGTTACGGTAGCGAGTGTCAGTTGCAGCATGGCGAGCAATGGTCGCAAACTTGAAATGTACATTAGTTATGTTTACAGATCATTTGACACATTTTATACTTCACAGGCAGTCGTAACACTGGCGGAATGCATTTTTTTTAAGCAAATGGAATTCTTGAAGAGAACTTGTTAGAGAGCAAACGCTATTATATATTTTTTGTCTTTATTCGGTATTTGGAATAAATAAGATAATTTTTTAATGCACAATAAGTGATATTTAAATAATTTGCATGAAAAATTAAGGACGGTTAGGTTACTGTTGGCTATTTTAACATTTTTGGAAGGCAATATATTTTTCTAATTGATATATATATGAAAACTATCTACAAAAAAGTCCTCTTTTCTTTCCGCTCAAAAAAACTTAATGCCATCAATAAATTTCACAATCTCTCTATGGTGAATAAAATCCGAAATTCAATGCATATCGAGTGTATCATCAGAAATACTTCTGAAGTCAACGTGCAAAAATTGTTTCACGTTTGAGAAAACTATATCAGATCACATCTAACCGACGACGGAACTGGCCGACCGCTAACGACATGGCGCTTGTGAGTCAAAAGACTATCCAAATACTAATCTATCGATGAATTGACCGGTAGACACCAATTTTCGCATCTTTAATCGTGCGTTTAGTTTTGTGTCCGGTGTAATGCAAAAAATGACATAAAGTGATATGTCAAATAAGATCTCTTTAATAAGATAAGAATTTGATTAAGGTGTGGCTATCGTGTCTTATTTGTTGCGTGTGAATGTGGGATAATTTTTATCAATGAAACCGAAACAAATACGAAACGACATTTGCTTATAATTAATTATCGTAACAAGTACGCTGTACTCCCTGCACACTTATACTGAACGTATATGTGCACACGCGTTGGAAAAGCGAAGGTGAAATAGAATGCAACATACGGCGCGTGAGTCAGAATGTGTCTTTCTGTGTGTGCTACATTTCTATGCACACTCATGCTATACATGTTGTTTAAACTTATTAAGTATATTACTATAAATTAGTAAAAACATAGTTTCACACATGTGAACGTGAGCTTCGTCACTAAAGAATATTTTGCCCATCCGGGTAGCGGATGGGCAACATATTCTTTTTCTTAATTCAAAGTCAGAATCGTGTAAATCTTGAACAATTTGAATTTTATATGGATGGAACTTCAGCTTTTTTTGCATTATTACCTGTAAAGTTGATTTCGGAATTCCCAATATCGATGAACGTGTACGCAGTGATAAACGGGGATTTTCAACGACAGTAACCACAACACGCTCGACATTTTCATCCGTGGCTACCAATGATGTAGGCCCTGGCCTGGGCCTATTTAATATTAATCCTATAGCTCTGAACCTTGCTACCCATGACTGAATGAGGTTGATCGATGGTCCATCACGTAATCGACAAATACTGTAACAATTATTAAATCGACGGCGTGCTACAAACAGCGAAAATCCACTCGAAATGTACGCCTCGACGGCAAAAGCGCGGTGCTCTCCACTCTACTGTTCTATGGCTACTAAAACATCCGCACCGCTTGCGCTCCTAACGACGCCCCCCGCGCCCCTCTTATGTGTTGCGTTCAGAAACTATGTTTGTTCAAACTTTGAAATCTTGTATTAACAAAATACCAATCACACAGAGGCAGATTTATTTTTGACAATATCAACAAGTTGACTTTATTTATTAGTAATAAACGTGTTTACAAAAGTATTTATAATATAATGCTCTCAATTCTGTCATTTTTAAATTACATCGATGTTTATAGAATGAGAAAATTCTAAAGTCCTTATTCGTCCAAAATATCTTCTATTTTTCTTTCGGTTATTTTACAACTAGACTAACTTTCGTCCCTTTCATAAATTAAGTTCTTTTATAACTTTTTAGGCAGTTTCTTAAAATATACCGTTCACATTTTTATTTTATCCTAGTTAGCTTAGTACAAATAGTCATTAAGTAAAACATAAGAAGTAAATGTTTTTGTTTAAATTATTTATATCGTATGAGCATATAACTCTAATTAGCGTCGGCTTAATACAAGAAAACATGAATAGAAAGTTGACATTTTATGTTTAGACTTTAAATAGCTACCATACGGTCAATATCTAATTATAATCTTAATACATATACTCGGGTATTAAATATGTATATATATATATATATATATATATATATATATATATATATATATATATATATATATATATATATTCATTTGCGATGACTATTTAGATTATTTTATCATATTTTACTACAGTAAACTTAAATTATTTCATTAGTTTTAATTTATTCATTTTTTTCATTTCTCTCACAGTTTATTTCATTGAAAATAAGTTTACGTTTTATTAGTATTCGTTTAACAAAAATAAATAACAATTTACATTAAAATTAATAAAATTTGCCCAAATTTTGAAACAAATTAAGATTACAAAATGGAAAAAGATAATTCAATAGAAGTGCTTTGCCAAAATGAAGACCGCTGATTTCAAAGTTTTTCGAATTTAACAGAAAATAACTTTTCAATGATAATAGATTTGAGAATATGACGAGTTAATAAGTTTTCAGGATGCAATACAAGTACATGAGTTAAAAAGTCGCTGCATTTACTAATAAGATCATTTGAATCCTGAGCACTATTTAATGTGTTAAATAGGAACATCTCGAATATGCCGTTGATTAAAGACCTCAAAATATTAACTACATTCAAAAATATGTTCGTATTTTTGAAAGCTACTATGTACTTAATATACGAATACTACAGTTAAAATAGTTTAAGATTTCTAACTGAAAAAAAAATTAATCTACTAAACTAAATGTGAGTTATCTTAAACTTTAATTTATTCTAAAATATATTTACATGCCTTAACCTCTAAATTAAGTAAAATTTTCAAACCGTCACTTTTTTTTCTTTTTATAAAAGTACCTAGTACCTAGTACCTATCACGTAGTGACTAGGTAATGTCCATCATTATAATACTAATATAGTTACTATCATTTATTTGATAAATTGAATGTACGCGTTAAAATGTATATAAAAATAGTTTATTGCAATAATATCAACAAGTTCCAATCAAACAAAGAAGTATAATATATTAACAATTAAAATAAAATGAAATTAGAATAAAATGGGTGGGGCAACGAGAAGTGCATAAAAGAAATTAAGTAGGTGTGATATTTGAGACAATTTTTTCATAACGTTAATTAAGGTTGAATTTCTGAGACCGGGATCAAGTAGTGTCTAAGGAATAAGGAACATGCCTGAACCCTGAGAAGACATATTTAAGAATATGAAGTTATTAGTTAGTAGAATATATAGTTAGAAGCATAGAAAAAGTCTGAAAATCATATCTTATAAATGATCATGTTTACATTAATAATTTCATATCAATGAAGAAAGTAATTGCCAATTCTTTTCTAGCTTCGCGTTAATGCAAAGACTGTAAGAGTATAATGAATTGACGTCAAATTATCATATTATGATAATGCTAAACAGGACTTTAAAGCCGTTTCGCCCCGTCGCATTTTACTCCAATGTTTATTAAATATTCCTACTTTTACAAACTAAAAAATTTCGCTTAAAGCAAAATTTCACCGTAAATTGACAGTTGCGTCAAGTTACATAGTAAGCTGACAGTAGGGTCGAGTCAACACATTTACCGTCCGGTGTTATCGGCGCTGTAAACAAAATTATGAGCTATAAGCACCGACCGCGCTTTCTTTACGATGCGCCTGGTCACCGTCTCTCTAAACACTTCGCGCTTGCCTCATACAAATGAAAGATTTATCGGGAGCGTCTTGTATAACGCCAATTTAGACTTCAGTACACATCGAGTGGAAATAACTTCAAACGTTCGATGCTTGTTACTAAATATCTTTATTAACGCCGCAAGATTATTAATGAGTTTTCTCCTTCGTAATGTGTAGATAAATACGTGAAATAATCACATGCGAATACGTCTTGTATGATTTGAATAACTGTGTTACGGTTGCGTGTATCAGTTGCATCATGATCTTTACATACGTTTACGGATAATTTGACACGTTTTGTACTTTACAGGCGGTCAATAACTGGCGTAACTGGATTGTTTTTAAGAATTACATTGAAGAGAGCTTGTTAGAGAGCAAACGCTATGAAATAATTTTTTTGTCTTTATTAGATGTTTGGAGTAAATAAGGTAATTTTTTTTGTATAAACGACAAGTGATCATATATATTAACACGCTAAGGTTAAGATGTTACTCTCCCTTTTTAGAAAAAACCTCACAACTAATCCACATAAATTATATATCATTTTATAGATAATTGCTTGCTCTACCGGCATCCACAACTAAAAAATTTATTATTGCTATTGTTTTTGCAAATTAATTAATTATTAAAATTATATATACAAAACAGCAATGCTGCCATCTAACGGCTCAACGTCAATATGATTGACGGTCGATAAAATTTTTGTTTCATTTCAAATCCACTCACGTATAAATAAAGTGGCGCTTTAGCTCAATGCTTTTGATACTTGCGCCTCTATATGTCAATTTTAGTAAAATATTTGTTTGATCTGTCATCTGAGATTCATAATGGAATAAATAATGCGAAGACTTCGCACGGGTCACGCTAGTTATTAAATAATTTGCATGAAAATTCAGGACGATTAGGAAGGAAAATTATAAACTGTCTTACTTTTGGCTATTTTTACATTTTTAGAAGGTAATATATGTGTGTTATTCATAGGTGTATGAAAACTATCTACAAAAAAGTCCTCTTATCATAAAGTTTTTTTGAGCGGAAAGGCTCAAAAAAACTTTATGCCGCTAGTAAATTAAGAAATAATCAGCTAGTAATTCTAAAATAGGATGTCGATAAGGTGAATATAATGAGAAATTCATATTTAATAATTTATATCAATGAATACTATAACAAATACAAAACGAGATTACTTATAATTAATTCTCGTAACAAGTGCACTGTACGCACTGCGCATTTATACTTGAACGTATATGTGTTCACGCGGGAGAAAAGCGAAGATGGAGTAGTATACAATACAGAGCGCGTCAGCTAGAATGTGTCTATCTTTGTGTGCTACATTTCTGTGAGCACTTAATGCTATAAATATTGTTTAAATTACTATGTTTAAATTATATAATTTATATTACTATGAATTAGTGAAAACAATTTCATTCAGAATAATAAGGAAAAGAAACGTTCGAGGAAGAATGAATGAAAATTACTCTAAATACGTGGAGAAATTTCCTTTCATCCGTAAGATTATGTGGGTATGGCTTACTCCTTTCTAATTTCCTTATTTAGAATCTCCAATTTAGTATCCTTAACAAGCATCATGTACAAAATAGTCATTTGTCGTAATCCGTTATTACTCTCTTAACAAAGTATTGAACTCGAAGTCGTTATTGAATGAAAATAAAAAAAATATTTTCAATATATGATGAAATTCAGAATCTTTTTTTACAATTAACAGTTTTATTTAGTCATTTTAAAGTACATAAAGTTAACATCTCGCTAAGAGACTTGGCTATTATCGTAAATTTCCTACTAATAACCATAACATTTACTAGTGCTCATAACGTGAGTTCAGCAACAATAAAACAATTGGAACTAAAATTTTAAGATGCAAGTGATATCCTAAACGTGTAAATAATACACGTCGCACAACAGCAAACCGTTTATGACACCGAAAGCATTATAGCTGTTCCCCCACACTAACTTAGATAAACACGTCGGCATTTGCAAAAAGATCAAATAGTGTGGTGCACGTAATACTTTTATTTCAGTCATTGTCTACTAAATTAACTTTATTTCTTGGTAAATTCTTATTTGTAATTTAACGGCAACGTGTACTGAGGGAAGTCCGAACAAAGCGACAGAAGTTAATTTGTGAATTTATTCATTACGTAGTCATTTATTTTCTTCCTAAGTTATTTAATTTCTCATTTTGAAGTAATTTCATATTCTATAACGTTTTAAATTTAGTATAACTTCAACTTTGTCTTTTCTATGTAAAAATTCTTTTGTGATCAATCGTCTATGTATATTTTACCTACTCATGTATGTTTTGGAAATATTAACAGTAGGCTAATGATAAAATAATAAACTACCCAATCAAAAGGTGACAAGTAAAAAGAAATGAAGAGATGCTTGAAGACTTTATGGGTCTTGCAACGTTTTACTTGATATTTGTTCAATATGATACCTTAATAACTATGGAAATCCAATTCAACATTTTTTTAAATTAGAGTACCCAGGTAATATATATATATATATATATATATATATATATATATATATATATATATATATATATATATATACATACTAATATATAATACAAATAAAGTCAATTTTACTAGTTTCCAAAATAAAACTAAGTTTTGACTAGCTGTTAGTGAGTTATAATACCAAAAGTCTATAAACTTGAAAAACAATTTATTTGTTTTATTATAAATTTATACCAGATTAAAAATCCTAGGTAAGCAAGTCACGATTATTATGAAAAATAATATACAAACACCTAAAACTATTTTAATGAATGAAAATATAAGAATAAACTTGTGAAAATATAAGAAAAAAAACGTGATCTAAAAATAAGCGAGTTATGAGATTCTAAATTAAAAAGGTTTCAATAAAGCATGGATATTTCTCTCTCTATCATTCGATCTTGTAACATAAAAAGTGCCCTACAATATAACTGTCCTCGTCTTTCAGTCACTAACCGAGGAAAATATAATGCACGGAGTGTCTCTGAATAATAAAATCTGAAATGAGGAAGTCTAACGGAGAAATAAAAGAGTAGACATAGCACTTAACATCAGGAAACTCAAGTGGAAATAGGTTCATATTTGCCGAAGAACCGATAACCGATGGGATAGACAAGTTCAGGAAAAGCGACCACGAACCTCGAAGTCCAGTGTGGCACACCTCCCAGCCAAATAGAATGGTGACCTAAGAAGTCGTCGAGAAGCAGTCGAGTGCGAAAGGCTGAAGGTGGATATATCATGGCCTGTCTTAAAAAAGACCTATGCCCAGCAGAAGATAGATACAGACTGACTGTTTCCGACTTCATTACGCAACTGAGAATGCCCTGTTTATGAAGTGAGAACAATTTACAAATAAAACGTACATATATTAATATCTGAAACCAGACATGTCATCCTGATTAGCATGTGTACAATTTCATAACTTTATCGCCACTATTGACCGTTTAATAGAACTGGTTTAACAGAAAAGAAAACTTCTGAATACCAGCAGTCCTAAAAAGATTTTAACTTAAAGCTAAAAGTAATTTGTAATTTGTAAAAATTGATGCATTTTCCAACTTGAGCAACTTACACAAAAATAAGGTTTAAGGACAGAAAAAGGATAAAATCGCAAAGAAGAAAATGAAATAAATTACGAATATAAATATACAGAATATCTAGAAAAAATAATGAAACTCAAAACCGAGAAAAGTCCTTTTTAACTAGATTATAACAAACTTATTAATATCTTTGATACAGAAATATATTAAAATCTTAACTTTTTTTACAAGTACTATATTAATAAAAAATGGTACAACATGTTTCCTGTTTTAGATATCGTTAGGCAATAAAACACCTTGTAAAGTATTTACGCAATAAAACACCTTGTAAATTATTTACGCACTTTGGAGACACGTAAAGTATTTACGCACTTTCCATTAAGCACGACCAGCAGAATGAAATGCTGCTATAAGAAAAAAAAAGAGAAAAATTGACTAATCGGAATGTCTATCTCGCTTCACTATGTACCTTTCTCTATTAGTCGTACATAAAATGAAAGCGATTTAGTAACATAAAATGAAAGCGATTTAGTGTGAGTAAAGAGCTTCAGAAGTATATAATGTTTACATTTTAAAATTTGGTAAAAATATAAAACTGAATTAAGATATGAGATAATATATAATATTTTATACCTTAGTAGCTATGAAGCCAATAAAACGTAATACATAGCAAAGGAATCATCGAGACAAATCAAACGAGCTCAAACTCGAGTGATTTACCGTTAGTTCTTCAAAAATTACCATAAACAACACCCTCCTTCATCAGCGTGTTAATTTATTGGTGCCATATTATTACATTGTCGTCAGAATTACGTGAGTTTACAAAGTTTCAAATAGACATGATAATTAGAAGTGAAAGAAAATGGATTTGCTACATTTGTCAATGCACTTGATCACATACAAGTGAAGTTAATAAAAACGTGTTAAGAGTATATTAGCTTATTGTCCAATAAATAATATGCCACAATCACTTCATCAACTCTTTGCTATAATAACACTTTTTTGCTATAATAACACTAAACGAACAAATAACTTCTTGCTTATATAATATAGTAATATATATTCTGTATGTTACTGGTAATTCCCAACAAACTTTCAATGAAAACTTCATTAAATATAATTCAATATACGTACTGAGGTAGTTATTAATAAATAGGTAGCTAAAACAGTAAATAAATACTTCCTATTTTCTAGAACAGTTTTAGATACTAACCGTATTTAATAATAAATATTTTGTGGAAAGCGCCGTTTTCAAAATTCACACAATTATTTATCCATTAAGAATACAAAATCTGAGGACAACTTTTTCTTAAACCGGATACTTCAGTAACTAAAAACTTATTAGATTATTCTAATCCTTTACTGACTTCCCGGCTTTAACTTATACCCACCAGTCCCCTTCTCACAATTCTGTAATACGCAAAGCTGTTGTGAATCACGTTCGCTTGAATAGACATTCCTCTATTCTGTAAAGGACAAAAATGAAATATTGTTATCCCTAAGTAATATTTTAGTTCCTTGTTACATGGTTTGTCTGCTATATATTATATCGAATATCTCTCTGGAATGTCGGATATTTAGGGTACATTGAGATATGACAATAAGGGTTCTGCATACGTATATATATCTCCGTTTGTTGCTATATAAATTAGATCAATTGTCACGCCTATAGAAAAGTTTCCTAAACCCATTTGTCTTTTAATTAATTTCGTAATTTATTTTAATGCAATGTTATGAAATAATTTATAAATTCGAAAATCGTCTCATCATAAGACTTACGACTCAACAAAAATAAGAGTATATAATTTGCTGAAATTGCTAAAGCAGTTTATACAATTTTATTTATATAAAATTTAATTGTAAGACAACATACCAAGATATCATTCAACTTGAAATAGGATTTTATTTAGCACCATACGTAAAATTAAAAGTTATTAAACAATTATTATGATTACATTAAATACGGTGCTAATAATGATTCAATGATACAATATATTACTGAGTTGAATCTTTGTTGTTGCATCTTCGAGTTGCATATTATTTTGGCTCACCTTATCACCACTACTTTTGTAATGAAAATTAATAGTTCGTTCAATTGATAATTTCAGTGTGATCCAAATTTAATCTACGCGTAATTTAGGATTTTTTTTAATAATGCCAATAAATATCTCATAAATGCGCTAATAAATAGCAGTTTGAAACGTAAAAATATTACAGGAAATGAAATGTGGTCAAAGGTGATACATGTTTTAATATTATTTTCAAATGATTCCGATTAAACCTTTGGTAGAGTGTTTTATATTGAATGTTTAAATTTATTAAAAAATTATTTCAATATCCTTTATTCCATTAGCCGTAAACTACGATGGTTGATTTGTGACATAATTAGTATGTATGGTAAAAGGAATTAAATCATCTCGATGGATTCTATTTCAATTGTTTGTACACTTAAATATAAATATCTCACACTAGAATAATTCAATGTGAATCAGCATAATGAATTATAAAATCTTAACGTAACGAATTTTTTTTTCGTTTTTAAAAGTCCAACTTTTACAAACGAAAAAAAAATTGAAAATTAAAAAATTTAAATAAAATTTCATAACGATGACACCTGCCTTTTAAACTGTTGCCCCGCAGAATTCATTTTTTTAATTAAAATATAAAAATTTGTCCAAATATGTATTCAGTACGTATTGAATAAGGTACTATAATTATCTTAATATATTGTTACAAGTTACTCAAACATTTTTTATTGAAAGTTCTAATCAAATGTCAGTATTAAATATTTTTATCGTTCAAATTCGTAGTTCAAAAATCAGAGCGCGCCAAATTTTACACAACACTTTGAAGTATAATATTTCACTAAATGCGGTTTAAAAGTGTAAAGTGATAAATAGAACCTCGATTTCACTCTGAACGACTTTTGCGGTCAATGACATACCATCCATTTTACAAATACGAGAAAATACAATAAAAATTTGTTAAGCACGAATGGAACACACATTACGAGAGTTCCGTTCACTTATAAATATTTAGAAGTACATTATATTTGTGTCAAACTATTAACAAATATTAATATTTCACAAAGTAAATATATTGCTTATTATGTATTTCACAGCCATAGAAAAACAGTGGACATTTAAAAAATTATGACATATCGAGTTATGGCTAAAGTTTTGTTACAATCTTTACGTAGACCTCTGAAACCCTAACTTTTAAAAATTTTTGAAACTATTCAATAAATAATTTTGCAATTCCGGAAATAAAGGGAAAGGAACGAATTTCTTTTATATTTTTTAACATATCTCTGAAGATATACTACCTACACACTAAAACTAAAATTTAAGTAAATTTTACTAAAATTTTAAAAAAATACATTTTTGTAAGTCCTTTGTAAATAGCCCTTTCAAAAGAAAACCCATATTACATATGGAATTTGAAAAAAAATTGTGTACTTCATTTGTAAAAAACTTAATTTTTTTAATGGACGTTATGTTTCATTTTAAGCCAAATTTCAAGTTTCTACGTCAACGGTGTCTGAGTAAAACGGCTGTGTCAGACACGAAACCGAAATGGAAACCTAAAGATAATAATATTTTGCTCCAAAATTTATTGAGATTCTCGACTTAAAGCAACACTTTGTGAAGTTTTGTGCACACAGGTCTAAATCTCTACGAACGCACGAGCGGTAGACATTATTAGTTAAAATATTTCTTTCTTTCACTCCAGAATTCTACAAAATAACATGAGATTGTTTATCACTGTATATTTATTGCCAATCAATTAAGATTTGAATTAATGCTTTGGATATTTCTACGATGTTAGTGCTTAGGCTTTATTTGAGTTTGAGTTTGCACGTTGCTCTATTTACTAGAGGATGAAATGAAGTAATATCTAATACGCTCCTAAATATTTGATATGACTGTGGTTTTGTTCGTAATTACACAATTAGGAAAAAAAATTTGCTTTTTTCCCTTATATTTTGCTTCTGGGTATATACTATTATCAAACCAAATTTCGTCAAATTCCGTCCATTAGATTTGTACGTGATACCTATTCAAATTAACATACAGACAGACAGGCTAAATTCTAAAAAAAGTTTTTCTGACTTCTATTATCATTCATTACGCTAAATAAATCACCTTTTTTAAATATTTTCAAGATATTTACAGAATTCAATCTGTTACAGTTTTATTATATGTATAGGTTAAAGTTATATACATTGAATAAGTATAGAAACGAGTAAAGCATACATTTCTCCTATGTACTCACATATACATACATACTCACGCTGTAAATGTGCATACATACAACAAAATGTACACCTACAGAGTACACATGTAAGTGTATATAAGTGCACGTTTGTAATTGCTGAAACGTAGAAACGGCAATACCTGGTTTTAATCAAATTCCTTGTCGAACCAATGATTTATAACATTAATTAAAATCCTGTCTTTAGTCATCATTTCGCATTTCAGTTACTATATAACCATTATCACATTACTTAATTCACTACGGAACAAAATATATGAGGAAATATTACATGATTTTTAGGTATTACTAATACATTAATTTCTTGAGTACCTACCAAGACTTAAGTTATCTTATAAATTAAGACATGTAACTATATCATTTGTACTCAATATTTTTCATCGAACTGCGTCATATCTTTAATCTACCAAAATATAGTTTTCTTAGTTTACAATATGAAGACCAGTCTATGTTTTCCAACCGACATTAAGCTACCTTAAATAATTACTGAAGGAAATGACGATATATTGTTGTAAAAAATAGGAAGAGCATAAAAATTAACAATATATTGAAAGAGCCTTAATAATATTTTCTAATTTACACAAAAACCTGCTATTAAATGTATAATATTTTAGGGCGTATTGAGACTGAGGGAAAGCGCGCTTTGAAATACTAATATTATACAATAGAAATATTTATATATTTTCATAGAATAATCTTATTGAAAATATAATATAATTTTCAAAGAAAATGCTCTATGATAACACGAGATTATCAGCAACCCATTACAGATAATTGCAGAAACCGCAGGTTTAAGTAATTTATTGGTAGAAGACATTAAATAATTTATCTATCAGAAGTATTTATTTTTCATTATTGAATTTAATAGTGTTATTTGAATGTATATTTTTCATTATTGAATTTAACAGTGTTGCATAAAAAAAGTGATCTTAAGTTAGCCATATACACATTAGCATTGTTAATTGAGGTAACTTCAAATTATATTGATTAACTGTACATTAAAATGCACATTTACTTATTAGTTATATTTACATACCTTCGTTAACTCTTTATAAAATGTTTCAAAAGCCACTTTTTAGTGGAAGTAAAAAAGAGTTTTCTGTAGATTAACTTTGAAACAACTACAAAGCTTTTAGGATTTATGGCACGTTTATATTCACTAATCATATCCTAAACAAAATGAATTATTATATGTACACACACACACACACACACACATATACACACACACATACGTGTGTGTGTGTATATATATATATATATATATATATATATATATATATATATATATATATATATATATATATATATATAGTGTCATATATATATATATATATATACATAATGACACTGTTAGTAACTTCTCAATATCGCAACTATTTTAATGGCTTTCATTTGATTGATATTGCAAATATCGGGGTGAAAACTATTATTTGAATATGAAAAACAAACCTTTCAAATAACGGTGATCAAATTGAACTTTCGTAGTTTATATTCAAATTCACTGAGTAACGAGTATCTGAACAAAAGTTTTCTCATTTTATGTAGTTACATAAAAAGTTTTGCGTGTTGGCCTCGACCTTAAGTTACATATTATCAACATGACATTATTGAGTACTTTGTTCTTTTATACCTAGCTAGTCATTTATAAGTCATTTATTTACCGACTATACGTTCTTTTAGGCTTAACTGTTTTATACTTCTTATTTATTGGTAATCTAACAATTTACCTGAACAAGATCATTACTTTTTCAACAGCTATTGTATAGTTTGATATTACATAAGGAAAAGAGAAACAAATGCTCCTATGTCTATTCGTCTTGTTTGGGCACAAAAGTAGAATATAAATTGAGTCAAATTCGAAGTTTTGTGAGTTATTAGATGTGAAACGATCCATCACTAATAAACACTTTTCAAAATTTTACATCAATATTTATCATAGCGATTTAGTCCTAACACGATGTTCATATCTAAAAAAGATGTAAATGGGAGCAAGTATATTTGAAATAAAATACTTTAAGTGTATATTATTTCTTTTTAAAAAGTCTATACAAGCGAAACTTTGGATAGCATTTTCATTCACAAATATATTTAAATTTTTTCCCATAAAAAAGGTAAAAAAAAATATCGAAATATAGGAACATTTAATTTTATAAGATATTAAGTTTATTTGTGTTCGATATTTCTTTTCGATTTTTAAAATTTGCTTGCTTGCAAAAAACAAATTGTGATACAACAATTGTTGGGCTACCAAAGCTACGGGTAAAGCCATTTTTACAAAACGCGTCATTTTCGTAAGTTGAAATCTTTCTAAGATAACAGAATTTATTTTTCTAATTACGCATACAACTTGATTTATATGATAAAAGGCTTATAGTATTTACTGTTGAATAACTATAAATGTTTGGACACCTTTGTTTACATAAATATAACTTCAATTATAAACTATTGACAAAATAACAATCACACACACAGGCAGATTTATTATACGCTATATACTGATATTACGCTTATTATATATGCTTATTACTGATATAATAAAATATGAAAAGTAAAAAATATTTAGAAACTCAAAATTCGAAAATCGCAAATAACCACGTCGATTTTATTCATTAGTAATAAACTTATCCAAGAAAGCATTAATACTATATTGCTCTCGGTTTTACCATATTTAAATTATACCGATTTTCGTAAGATTAGAAAATTTTAAATAGTTTTATTTGTCCATCATATATTTTGTTTTTCTTTCGGTTATTTTACCACTAGACTAACTTTCATCCCTTTTGTAAGTTAAGTTCTTTTATAACTTTTTAAGCAGTTTCTTAAAATATGAGTTGGAATGTGGCTCAAATTCTTATTTTTAACCTAGTTAGCTTAGTGCAAATAGTGATATTGATTGAGTTAGTTATAAGTGATATTTAAGGAGAAAATGTATTTGTTTAAATAATTATATTGTATGAGCATATAATTCTAATTAGCGTCGGCTTAATACAAAAAAAGCGTGAATAGAAAGTTAACATTTTATATTTAGATTTTAAATAGCTACCGTACGTTTAATATCTAATCTTTTAAATTTAATTATAGATAATTTTATGTCTTAAAAAAATAGTAGCCGTTTTAAAAAAAAAAAATAAATATTTACATTAAAATTAATGACATTTGCCCAAATTTTGAAAAAAGTTAAGATTACAGAGGAAAAAGGCAATTCAATAGAAGTGCTCTGTGAATGTAAAGCCCACTGATTCCAAAGTGTTTCCAATTTAACAGAACATAACTTTTCAATGATAATAGGTTTGGTAATATGACGAGTTAATAAGTTTTCAGAATGCAACCCAAGTTGCATTCTAAAAACTAACGTGAGTTAAAAAGTCGCTGCATATGTTAAATAGGAACATCTTGATTGTAACGGTTTTCACAGATCTCAACATATTCAGTCTACTTTCAAAAATATGATCAAATTTCATAAATTAGTTGAAAATTAATATACGGATAATACAGTAAAATATTTCCAACTGAAAATATAAGCAATCTACTAAACTATATGTGAGTTATCATAAACTTTAATTTATTATAAAATTTCAATTTATTTATATAACATAACCTCTGAATTAAGTAAAATTTTCACACATTTGCGTCTTTTTTTTTATAAAAGTAGCACATAAGTATTAGATATTATCAGTAAAAGTAGAGACTAGATAATGTGTATCACTACAATACAGATGCAGTTATGTTTATTTATTTGATCAATTTAATATACGCATTAAAAATCATATTAAAATAATTTATTGCAACAATATCAGCAAGTTCCAATCAAACAAAGAAGTATTATATAATTATTATTAATTAAAATAAAATGAAATTAGAATAAAATGGGTGTGAAAAATAAAAGTGTATGAAAGAAGTTGGCATGATTTTTGAGACAAATTTTCGTAACGTGAATTTTTGAGACCGGGATCAAATAGTGTGTAAAGATTAAGGAACACGAATGAACCGTGAGAAGACATATTTGAGATTATGAAATTAATAAAAAATTTAGTATGTAAATTATTTAAGTGGTCAAAAAAATTTAAATTTGTATATTGCCTATCAGTCACGAATTCAAGTACTTTGTGTGGAAAAAAAATTGAATTCAAATAATATAATCTCAAATCCATAACTATCCAACTGAAATACTGCTTGTATTGTCAAATTCCCCTAATAATATATCCTGCGATATACATAGAAAATCGCAATCAGCTAGAATCCGAATTCCCTAATATCAGACGATAAGATTCCAAGTTAAATCTCAGCCGCAGTAGATAAGTTAATCTCGGAAGTCGCGTACGATATTAATGATAGAAAACGCGACCTACGCCTCTAGTCACAGTACGGTATATTGCTGCGATTTTTCCGTCAATCGTTGTAATGAATCGGGCCAACCTGAACTCTGACCTTCGTCAGCCGTTCGATGCTTCGCCCAGTTCATACACTAAGCAGATGTCAGTTAATTGGAGCGAGGCATGCGAGTGTTAAATCATATTGACGATCACTCAAAGAGAATGTTTAATTCAATTGAAACGTATGCCTATGTTAAATTGAGAGTAAATTATTAAATTACAATTAAGGATTTTAAGTCTCAAAACATTTTAGTCATGACCAAACTAGTTTTTCCCACCCTTTTAGCTCCCAACTTTGAATTTATGTAGTTTATGTAGCACCAGTACGAGTTGTAAAATAAAAAAGTTTCTGGTATATACACTGTCGTTTTTAAAGTTAATTGTTTGCGGTAAGTTAAGCTCATACTAACTAACTCATGTTCATATCGTTATTAAGAATGTTCAAATAACATTCTAAATGGCGCTTCGTTGCACATGTCATAATTGTTCTAAATAACCAGTACTTCGTTTTTAAATATTTTTTTTGTTTCTCTTTATATTAAACTAAACAATGTTTACGAGTAGAAAATTTGAAAAGTAGTTTTTTTTAGAATTTATATTAGTATTAGATTAGAAGAAAAAAGTATTTTCCTGGAGTCATTGTTCAAACATAGGAAATTTCAAGAAGTGCTATCGGAAAATTACACAAAAAATTGTCTGAACTTACGAAATTGTTCATAGAATTGAAAAGCTTAAATAGTGAAAAAATTGAAAAAGATAGATAAATTAGTCAAATAGCTTTTTTGCAAGAGGCTTAGGGTGTAACTGCCAATTTATGAAATATCATTAAGCAGTATACTGTGTAAAAATTGCAATCCCTTACTATTTATAATTATAAAGGATAATAACATATACTGCCGTTCATAGTTTCTTTGTTTTTATTTTCGACAGTTGTTATATTATAACGCCATTATAGCTGAGTAGCCGCTGCTCGGAAGCCGCTTTTAATTACTCGTAGGTAGTTTCTATTTATAATTATATTTCACAGCATTTTTGACGGGCAGCACTATTTTAATAAAAGTGCATGTAATAAGCTAAACTCATTAACGGGAAAGGTTCACAAAATAACTAAATTGGATGGCAAAATATGAAGAGTTGAATATTAAATTTAAAAAAATCTATTTCCTGTGAAAGTAATAGATTTTTTTTTAGATTTTTGACAATAGAGATTTGCTCTGATTAGAATATAGGAAATAATTATTAAAACGTATCTAATAAGTTATAACTCATCAATGAAAAACGGCAACGTAAAAAACTTGCATAGAAAAACAAAGGAGTCAAATATTTCAGTTTGTTAGTATTTTACGATTATTGGCCAGCAGAATAATTTTTAACAATAACATTTTCGATTACTGCATTCCCATGGCGACACGGGATTTTTTTCTTTCCATTTAATTACCTGTGTCCAAGATTATCTGTTGATGAGATACAGTTAATTAGACGCATATTGAGTATTTTGCAGTTAATTAGACGCATATTGAGATACAGTTAATTAGACGCACATTGAGGAGTATTTTTAATGCATATATTTCATGGTCTAAGTTGATTTTGGTGACCAAACAACTGGAACTAGCTCTTCCATACACGGCAATGTAATATTCAACTCCCCATAACTTCTCTGTGGCTAGTTGTACATTAGAACAAGTTACAGTTTTTATTAATGATGTTTATTAGTGATTTAAAATATCTGGTTTTCTATGAGTAAAGGAAATACATTTTTGTAGTTTAGCAGTTAATTAGGTTATATCATTTTTGAGAAAATTGCAGATGCCGATGTAAGGTCAAAACTTTAAACTTATTCTCTGACTCCACCAAAGTATAGATAATTTAGGAGACAATAGGAATAAAATAAATTTATACAACACAGTAAATAAGTATGTAGCACCATTTACCTCATCCTTAGTTTTATTTGGAGCAAGTGGTCATGCAAACGTTTAAATATTTGTTAAATTTTTAGCATGGATGAAGAAATTATTTTAGATTTTTTTTTTGTAATATACAGAATAAATATTATTTTGTTCTTCGTTTAATTTTTTCTCACTTCTTATACAAATTAAATAGTTTATTTACAAATTGTCGTGCTTTGAAAACTAATAGATTTACATCATAAAGGATTTCAACGGAAATAAAAATTTTCTGAGTACGACTTTAAAAAATCAGTCTGCTATGAAAAGGCGCCTATAACTTCAACAAACATTTTAAAATCGTAGGTTATCAGAAAATTATTAAATATATTTTACTACAATATTTAGAAACAACAAAAACAGAAATTTTCATGTGACGTGTCCATTTTTTTACATTTTGGTAAGAATTCGATATTTATCATATTTTGCTATCCATTCATACCTGCTAGGGAATATTGTCGGTATCTATGAATATTTGAAAAGTTTTACTTTTAGTTTAAATTGAATAAAATGTAAATATTTATTAACTTATTTTGTCTGCAAATTGAGTTGAAATAAATTACATCAAAAATCATGCAAAATTCATGCTTACGATTATATGGAGTACTCACCCGTTTTATGATATATTCCAGATGACGAATTCTCTTTACGAAGCACATATATGTTCAACTTCAATAGACATTTCAATTTTAAGTAATATTAACTTAACTCAGCACTACACTACACTAGACACTTCAGTCTCCGTTATGAATTGGAGAAGCTTGATATCTGACCTTCTGTTGCCAATTTATTCCTGAAAGTAAAGAAATAATGTATTGAGACTGAAACTACATTAGAACATATTAAATTATTAGTCATTCATACATTGAATTCCTTTGCAAAACGTATATTTATGCAAGTTAATGTATAGTGTTGCTTACATTTGTTTTTAAAGATCTCTTAATAATTTAACAAAAATATAACATGTTTTGATCTGAAATAAAAGTGATAATAAGGTCTTTTCTCTTTTCTCAATAATTTTAATAATTTTTTAGATCGTATGATGAAACAAAGAAACATAACAATGCTATTCATCAATTTGTCACATATATAAAGTCTCAGATATAGATTTATTTATTATTATTTGTGTGCATTTTGAAAATTGATGTGTCCCATTGCATCTAAAATATTTTTTTAAACGCTCCATTTTAATTGAGTATCATTTAACATCACGTTTTTGAAACTAAATAAAGATTTAGTTTACCATTTGTAATTTTTACGCAGCGTCAGTGAAATATTAAGCTACGAAAGAACGGTTCGTATTTACTTCCCTCTAATTTTTCAACTATGAATTTAAATAAATGTGAAAACTATTTTTCTGCCAACATTAAATTATAACTATCAGATTTTATCTTGGTCAGCTTATAACAAAGTTTTTGTTAGTTAGGAAAAACAGAGCGGTCGAAAAATCCCAAGTCTCTCTTTTCATAACAGCTGGCGCTACACAATCAATTTATCATGAGTATTAATTCATGATAAAATTACACTTAATTAATAGATTTTCTCGTTTTCCAATACTTCAAGAAATGAGAAATTTACGAATTATATCTTTTATTATATATGATATTTTTTAAATAGCACCATCAGTCTAGGAGTAAATGCAAACCTTCAAATTGAGAGAAAGATAATACAATTTAAGAAGTGATTAAAATGTTTTTATATTGTGTTAAATATTCTCTTTAACACATAATACTTTATTAGATATTCAATATTTTAATTCTACTTGTTCAACCTTGAATCAATACTCTTCTCTTTATCTATTTTAAATAAATACTGAATTAAACATTTACATAATCACCCCTTGTTCATACTGACATTTAAAAAGAGGTTTTTAGTCATTAAATAAAAGTAATGCATCCATTTTCTTCTATCGGTTAGATCATCGATGACGCTGGATTTGATTCTTGTAACCCAAAAGTGAAAGACCCCATTTCATTCGTAGTTTTTTGCGTGAAAGTATAGATCAGTGTTTGTGAATTTTTTATCTCCTTTTGAATAAAAGTAGCGGAGGTACATATTAGATGGCATTAGATGAAACAATACAAAACTATACACGTGCAGTACATTACGGTGTAAATATATCTGCATATATTAGTACTCCCGTGGAGAATGAGTACTTAGGACGCTCGCAAAGAAGGCGATGGCGATGAACGACAGGAGTGGTTGCATTCGTGAGCATTCGCAGTCACTGGCAGCATCGACACCGTAAACTTTGCGTGAGTACACTCTCAAATTTTTAATTATATATCGTATAGTTCTTTGCTTACATCTGGTACAAGGGATCGGTCTTCAAAATTCTACTTGTACTACTCAATTGTGAGTTTTATAGTAAGATTTACAGAGATTAATAGCTACTATTCTAAGACAATCTCTATGATTTAAAAAACTCGGTTCCGCTTAAAGTATTATAACGATATGTATGTTCAGTTACGTATATAAGATATGTATGTTCAGTTACGTATGTAAGTTTAACAAGACCATTACTACCTTCGATATGTAATAGGAAGCGTAAAGTTTGGAATTTTATAATTTTATCCAAAAAGTGTATTTATTTGTTAATTTCTGGTGCGTAGTTTTTCAATAATAATGTGGTTATTTCAAAACCTTGATCGTAATAAAAGTAACATATTTGCTATTTTAAGTGCCATTCGCTGTAAAAACCATTATAATTGAATCGACCCTTTCTAATAACTTTCTCGCGCGCTTGGTCTTACTGTTTAGAACTAATAATTAAATTCTAGTTACGACTACTTTCGATCTAGAATCTAGTTACGACTACTTTCTATCTAGAACGACTACTTTCTCGAACGAATAATTAAATTCTAGTTACGACTACTTTCGATCTAGAATCTAGTTACGACTACTTTCTCACGCGCTTGGTCTTACTGTTTAGAACTAATAATTAAATTCTAATTTCCTTTGGACAAATTCGAATAAGAAAATGTTTTAAATTTTGGACTGTTCCTTAAGAATTATTTCAGCAAAAACTTAATTAAAATCGATCGGTCGCACAAAAAAATAAGAGCTTAATTTTTTAATCGAAGAGTTATTCTAGTGAAAATTTAATTTAAATTATCTATCAGTTTCTTTGTGGTTCCCAAATTAACATAGAAATAGGACAGACCTAAGAAAATAATTTAAAAAAGATTTGGGTTCAGGTAAACCTAAAAAAGCATATTAAAACTAATTTGTTCAATAATATTTTATGTGTACAGATACATCAAATTTACAATTTTATAACCGATAAGATTAAAATCATTATATCTGCGAAAACATGACCATATAATATTTAGAGCTAACCCCACAATTGATTCTAAATAGGTAACGGGCACAATATGTGTTTAAAGGTAACGCTACAATTATGTCTAAATAGGTAACTGGCATAATTTATATATTCGATGTTTTTTGTTCAATATTTTAAAGAATTTTTGTAGTCCCTCTTAATTTTAGAATGAAAGCCTCAATTAATCATACCCTTAACTCACTCTCTTCATGAGTATTGCAAAATGTACACAGTTCTATTTTCTATAATATACGCTTTTTTGCTGTCAATGCTTTTTTGAAATTTGATTGTGGCCTCTTGGTTCCTTGTCACTACCTTGCTCCATTTCTTTTATTTATTTATGTTATAATAATATACAATTCATAAAATAAAACCATTTGTTAAATTGTCTGGCCTCCTCTATACACAGCTTATTTCTGACAATATTGAGAGCATATAAAAAAATATATGAGCTTTGCATTATCATATCGTCGATTTTAAATTGTTTTACAATACCGTGCTCGATAAATTAAGTGTGACACACCGATCTTTGGCGTTCATTATCAGAGCTATTGATTCTTTACAACAAATCTTTATCGTGTCAGATAAAAACTCGCACTTCTAAACTTGCAACTCTCCTGGTGGTTCTTCGTTCCGCATTGATGAGGAAATGATATCTTTCGATATTCTTGCAAGTTGTTACAGTTATTTAAGGACAGGCATGCTAAACAGACTCTTGTGATGCATGCACGGCAGTGTGTAGTCAAAATTTCTGATTGATTTTTATTTTCATTTTCAAATGTTTATGACTATTTATTGTTGGTCCTTTAATCTGGTTTTATGTAAGTTATTTTACATGATTATTTTAGATTATCTTAGATATTTTAAAGATATATTAATGTCCTCAGTGGAAATATGAGAAAACAATTTTGTGTATAATTTAATGACGTATTTCAAGGTCGGATTTGTTTCTCTCCTATCTATATAAACTTTCCCTTTCACGTTCAAATAGTTATAAATCCTGACGAAAATCTTTGGACGAGTAATACACATCATATATTAAAAAATACATATATATAGATATAAATATATATATATATATATATATATATATATATATATATATATATATATATACACATATATATGTATATATGTGTATATATATATATATACATATATTTATATATATATATATATATATGTACATATAATGACAGTACTATTTATGATAATTGAATAGTAAAAATAAACTCTACGCATGATTGATACTCTAACCAGCCAAACTCATGACTCAATTATTGCATGGTATTTTATTCCCTACCACTATCGTATAACTCGCGTGGTGTGCCACACTACCTCACCATAAATGTCGAAAGTCAAGTCTGATAAACTGTGTTCACGACCAAATTTACCATAACGAGCCTGATTGGAATGTAGACCTATTTGTTGAAAAATGTGAAAAAAAAATTCCTGTATTTCCTTAACATCACACGGATGAAGCGGGGTCAAAAATTTGTATTTTATAGAATTAAGTAAATAAAATAATAGTCTTTTTTTCGTCTGACTTTTCCTAAAAGGAGTTATATAAAGGCAAAGCAAATGTCGTATATGTAGTATATAAAACTTGCACTTAAATTGTATTTTATAGAATTAAGTAAATAAAATAATAGTCTTTTTTTCGTCTGACTTTTTGATGAAGCGGGGTCAAAAATTGATGAAGCGGGGTCTAAATTTGGGATGAAGCGGGGTCAAAAATTTGTATTTTATAGAATTAAGTAAATAAAATAATAGTCTTTTTTTCGTCTGACTTTTCCTAAAAGGAGTTATATAAAGGCAAAGCAAATGTCGTATATGTAGTATATAAAACTTGCGCTTAAAAATCGAATGGTCGATAATTATCAATATTATTAGGATTGAATATAAAACAATTTCACAGTGAAGTAGTTTATTGGAAGGATGAATGAGAGAAATTTGTGTTGCCAATTATTTACAATTTTTGGCTCCTGAATGAATTAATGAAGCAACGCATGTGGGTATTACATTACACAAAAACTGGAAACGACTTATAACTTTACACTTCGATAAATATCCATGTTATTAATTATTAGGAGGTAGACGCTACAGAGTTTTGAGCATGGTACTATAGTAAGTTCTTTTTTAGCTGTTTTCGACTTTACTCCTCAGATAAAAATCGCCAAATGTAAGTAAAATTAAGTAATTTTTTTTGGAGTGTATTATGAAATAAGCGTTTAGCGTTTAGGTCGACGTAAACTTTAGTAAATTTTCAAGGAAGGTATTATTTAATTCGATTTCAATGAAAAAATATTGCTTCTTAAGAAAAAAACAAAAAAGAAAAAACACAATCATCGAGATTTGGACTCAGACGGCGTTCCGCAAGTAATCCAGTGCTTCACCGCTGCGCCAATAACTCATTAAGCAAAGTGATTTAATAAAAATACACGTATTAACTCGGCCATTCGTTGTGTCTATTTTGGCCGTATTCGGCCTAATGCCGAGTATTCCCGAAGAATGACGAACTGTTCGGCTCTAAACACTCTGCCGCCGAGTATACCCGGATTATACCCGAAGCGTGTCAAGCTTTTGACATGACACGAAATCACGAATATTTTCCTATGAATTCAGGTGAGCCAAAATAAATTTTCACTTCAAAAAATTGAAAAGAAAGCAATAAATTTTATTAACACTTAAAAATACGTTTAAGGTTTGCACATGAGATAGATCGTCAGTTGGATTGTTGGATTTTATTCGCAGTTCGATTCAGTATGCTAATCACTCGTTAAAAGGATTTTTATATTTCAAGTATAACTTTTTTCTTTTTAATACCATTTTGTGTTGTCTTTTATAATATTTTTACCTTTCTAATCTCTTTATGTGAAGTCACTTCTTCAAAAATGTAAACAAATGGATTTGAATACATGTCTATATTATTAAGTACCAAGCGTTGTTTGCAATACTGTCATTGCGAATTCAAATTTTTTTCCAATGACGTCTGCAGCTTCACAGTGTGCGTTATATTAGGTTTCAAATAATTTCTTGATTTATTTAATAATACGCGTAAGGCCAAGATACCAACAACACCTTAAATATGCATGCATATATGTAGAACAATTCAGGCAACAAGAGGGAATAAAACCATAAATGCACGTAAATGAGGTAACACTGAAAGTTTTTAAAATATCAAAAATGGAACCAACTAGCAAGTTTGTAATTTATTTGCTATTTTTCAAAATAATCTGTTATTATTATTTCATTATTACAAATGACTAGTTCTAAGAAATTTCAGCGTTACCCTCATATTGTACGCTTGAAAATCATTACCATGCAAACCTAAATTTTATGTACTTTGTTAAAAAAAGGAATGAGTGATTTTAAATTTAATTCATCGAAAACATAAAAAAATTAAGCTTCACTCAATTGATCCAAAATGACAAGCTGCAGGTATTCAGATTTTATAACAATTTACTAGGCCTGTATACATATGATAGGTGACACGCTGAATGTTATTTAAATTCTTTGACGTATAGACAGGACGAAATTAATGAGATAACTGTCCCTAAGATTAACAATCTTAAAAAGATTTGTTTTTAAGGACTTGCGGTATTAAAGTTAAATGGTGCATGAAAATGTAACTTCGACTGCAATCGATTTGACTGTCTCTGTGCAACGTAGCGTGAAATCTTTGAACCTTCGATTTCCAATGTGGAAAAATAAAATGAGAACTATCTCGCTATGCCATTATTGCTCCTTAGTATTTGATTATGCAATTTGTATATTACTATTTTCATACAAAATCTTGATATTCAGTACTTATCAATACTGAAGTAATTAGTGTCCAATATCCTATGTAATACAGGTGGTCCAAAAGTCCGTTAACGTTTTAATCGGCAGCTGCATCGAGCAGCGAGAGAAAGGTGGGGCGGGCGAGGTATGGATGTTAGAGCCGCCAATGGGAATTTAGTGCCATGGCGTCATTCAACGAGAAACAACGTGGGTTATGCGTACGCGAGTACTATCGAAACAACGATTCTTCGACTCTAACGCAACGAAAAGTTTGCGCTCATCACAATATACGGCATAAAAATAAAGCTCCATCGATTCAATCGATTAAGAAATGGGTCCAGAATGTTGAAGGAACTGGTTCAACAATAGATTAACCATGATCTGGCCGACCTAGAACATCACGGAATCCCAAAAACATATAGCGTGTTAGAGCGTCTGTTCGCGAACAACTGGACTCTACTCGAAAGCGGTCTAGCGTCTTAAACGTATCCAAAACATCTTTAAACCGCATTCTACACAAATATTTACATTTGCATACGTACAAAATCCAAATGGTTTAGCAGTTAAAGCCTCAAGGTTATGCTCACAGGCTGCAATTTGCTAATAAAATTCTAGAAAAGTTCACCAGCTTTAACAACTTTTTTTTCAGGTGAAGCCCACTTTCATCTAAATGTGCATGTAAACAAACAAAACAGCAGATATTGGAGTGACACTAATCCAAAATTGAAGCATCAAAAACCCCTGCATTCACCCAAGGTTACTGTATGGGCAGCTTTATCAGCAAGAAGAATTATTGGTCCATATTTTTATGACGATCAAAGAGGAAACGCTGTTACAGTGAATACAGAGCGGTATATTGCCATGCTACATGTCACACTTCCAACGACTCTTTAAGTGTAGTTCGCGGAATTTTCGGTCGAAAAGTGATATCCAAAAGAGCTGACATTAACAGGCCTCCTCGTAGCCTGGACTTATCCTAAACGGTTCTTTTCCTTTGGGTATACCTTAAAAGTAAAGTCTTTAACAGCAATTCAGCGATTCTTGAGGAATTAAATGCTCATATTCGTGAGAAAATGCAAAATATATCCCGAAACACTTATCAGTCGGTCATTGAAAATTTCCGCTCCAGGTTGCAGCAGTGTCAAAAAAATGAAGGATCGCATATGGACGTTGTGATTTTTAAGAAATAAAATCCCAAATTGTGTAATTTCAGAATAAACATTTTTTTCTTTCGTATAACTAGTTTTTTTATCATCGTATGAAATGTTAACGAAATTTTGGACCACCTGTATAATATACTATATATTATTAGATAGTGTCCATATTCATAAATGGGTGCGTATAATTTTGTAGAATTTCTGGTCGCTATTCAATGCTGCAGCTTTAATATGAGGTTATGTTTTTTTTATTTGATTTAGAAAGTTTTTAAAATTCACCCACTTTGTTCTCTAGCACGTTCAACATAGAATTATTTCAAATTCAGCAATAATTTATTTTGCATACTTCTGGTATTCACTTTAATAGAATTGGCGCTACATAAATAAAATATCACATTTACACTGATCGAATGAAAATTGTTTTGAAATAGTACGTAATTCAATTTCTAATATTGCAAAAGTTTACGTTACAATACATCTTCAATATTTCAAAAACGTAATAATGAAAATACACACACGCACGCACGAACACATGCACACACACACACACACACACGCACACACGCACACACACATATATATTTTAAAAGCAAAGAATGCCGGAGGAATTTTCACTCAAATGGGTTACGGTCACATTAAATATTTCTTCTACCCACATTTTACATATAAAGTGGTTCACCTTCAAAAATCCTTTTAGATGTTTAGGGCAAATTGAGAAAATTGTCTATATTTAATGATTACAACCAGAATAAGATCCAGACAAAATTATATAATTCTATTAAAACAAATTCAAACGGCTTGAAAATTTGTTCATTTTCTTTGTAAATACTTCGGTAGAAAATAATTTTAGCTTATAACTAACGTTACGATAAAACTGGGTAGCGAAACGAAAATTGCGAATTACGTCATTTACATATTCCTTGTTTTCCTTTCATAAAGACTGTCGTATAAGCTGTAACACAATTTTAAAATTCTCAAAAAATCTACTCTATCTGGTCTATAGTAGATATAGTCTCCAACAAATGCTCTTTCATTTTTTATATCATGAAAGTGGGAAAATAAATTTGTAGGTATTTTCCTATCATACCACCAAAATTTAAATCACAAATTATCGTATTAGCACAGATTCCTCTGATTTTCTTAAATATTTATCTAATCCAATGTTTGATAATATTTATTAATCAAATTGCCACTTATTATCTTTTAAGGATTCGTATGCCCGTATCAATGGATCGGCATATTTGGCAATAAGAAAAAATAATCTAAAATATGAACCTAAAACATTTCTCCCAGAATTTTAGAGGAGATAAAGTTGGTATATAAAAGTTTTGCTTTCGATCTTATACATTTTAAAACTAATATTTTAGAATTTTCTACAGATAGTTTTAATATTTATAAAAAAATATGTAGCTTAAAAGTTTAAACCTTCACAGGTTTCCATATTACATTCTAAACAGAATGTTTGTAAACTAGACAAAATGGCCCTTCACTTGTTGTACACCTTTTTTTCTATTCATATTAATAACAAAATATGAAATTATTTAAATTTTTTGGCAAAAAAGGATAAATATTTTAGTTGTAAACACATTTATTCTATGCACTTAACTTAGAATATGTAGATTATTCCATGCGACTATATATGTATAAGTTTATTTTTATACAGCAACTGTTTCGTTTACAAGGAGTAACCCCACTCTCCTTTACAAAACACCCTAGAAAAAGAATCGAATATGATCTATGTCAAATTAAACTGGTAAATTGCAACTATTTCACTCTAATGTGCTATAAAATATATATCGTATATGAAATCTATATCGTGTAAGGATATAGATTTCATACGCATCGTAATAATAGGGAATATTTTTCCGAAATAATTTACAACAGAATTATGTGTGAGCGTCAATAAGGTTTTCCTTTAGATTATTTATATTTATTTAGAGTCACATTTTATTAAGTTATATATTGATTATAGCTTATAGTCTAATAATATCATGGGTAATGTTGTGCAACAATGGATTTTTTAATAGAAGTCGATAGATTTAAATTATACTTATGCCAACTCAAGTCCATTTAAGTCTCCAAATGATATTTTCATTTAAACTACCTCAGGTCTGAGTAAAATTGTTAGAAATTGAAACGCATTTTTTATAGCTTTCCAAGTAATAATTATTGAAAAAAATCGAAAATAAATTCCATCACGTAAGGGTTGTACTAATAAATATTAATTAACTACCAATTCATTAAGATGGAAATTTCATATATCACTAATTACATAATTTTAGGATTATTAACCCGTAGAATTTAATAAAGGGTGTTAATTGACAATGTCACTTATTATTTTAACGACATTATTCTTTTCCTATAAGACGTGATTTTTTTAAATTAGAAAATATGGTTTAAAGTAACAATATTTTAAAATATTTACTCAGAAAATAAGGAGGCTTTATTAAATCTCTTGTGGTTTTTTGTTATTCGAATAGCTGAAATTGGGATTCGCACTGGACAAGAAAACATTAACCTTGAAGGAAAACTTTAAATCCGAGAACAAAAATGATATTGAAAGAAAATTAGCTTATTCTTAAAAAATACTTTTCCTCCACTTTACAGAAAATTGAGGCAGATGAAACAATTCGTGAAGGTGCTACCGAGTATTTTAGATACTTTACAATTTTTTCTCCACTGCAAAAGGTTAAGCTGAAACATGGAATTGTTGTAAGTTCAGGTATTCAAAGTTAAAGAGGAAAGATAAAAACTATGAAGCTAAAATAAACGGATGAGAAAAAGAAGTTTGAATTTCTTACGCAAATACAGTTTATTTATTTTTTTACTACTACTGAGGAGTTCGACAAAAGTAAGGTAAAAAAGTAATATCAGGGCAAGTGTGATGTTAACATGGTCATAATCTGTTCCTTGATATTAAATTAAGAAGTTGAAATTAGCGAATATTACAAAAATTCAAAAAGAAAGTCTATAATTATTCGTAATAATAATCAGTTAATCTGGTCGACTGTAATATTTTAAAAATAAATTTCTATAAAGTAGTAATGTAGATTTTTTTTGTTTTCTTTACAACACTCGTTTTGAGAAAAAAATATTTTTTACATTCCTGTACGTCAAAAACCGTATGTGGTAGAAAAAAATTAATACCATATCAGAATTTAGCACAGATTATCCCCATTTACCTATAATTTGCATTGCCTATCTGAATTTACTTATAATCGATCCTTTCCAAGCAGACAATTTTAATTTTGCAGATTTATATTATTTTTAATTTTGTAGACATTATTTTTAATTTTGTAACATTATTTTTAATTTTGTAGACATTATTTTTAATTTCATGTAAGGGATACACGGGAAAATAACTATATAACTATAATTCAATGAATTAAATTATAAAGATTGTCAGCCGTACGAATGTTTACAAATCCAATTCTCTGCGCCATAAAACGATAAAAACAACTACCTTGTCGTATTGTTACGATTTCCAAGGACTGCACTGTCTGCGCTTCGATATTCATATTTTTTCGTGAAAACTTTCTCTACAAAACCCGTTTCAATTCTGAATTAAGCAAAATGCTTCATATAGTATTCACAAATGTGCAGAGAGTACTTTGCAAAATTTTAAATCGAATCGTTGCTACTGAAACCTTATAAGATAAGTTCTTACCAGTATTTGAAATTCAATGCACTAATATATTTAATTTGTTGTCTACGTAAGAAAGAAATATATATTATTATTCATGTTTTAATCATAAGAAAGATAACAATTAGAATATAACCCTTTTGTGTCAGTATTTATTTATTTAGTTACTTTTGTAGTAATTTTTTTTTAATTTTCTTAATAAAAACTGAATTGTACTGAATGTTCAATCAGCGTGCCGATGTAGGATATCTTCAAAATAACAATCTTTTTCGAATAAAATATTGTTTGACACTAGATTAACAATAAAATATTTAATCATAATATCGTGAATAATCGCTGAAAAAAAGTGCAAAGTTTCTAATTTTATTTTCAGAATTTTTAGATATAGATCTTCTCAATTAATACATAATTAATACTATTTAAAGTTTTGCGTCATCAAGATAAATCAAATAAACCCAAACGATAAATCTATTCCTCGCTATTGGAAAGTTTTTTTTTTGAATAGCGAGTCTCCAATATTAGACCTCGATCACCATTTGTGACGAGATAACTCAAAAAGATTAGTCAAACAAACAAAAACTTTATGGAATTATTCCTCACCATTGAAGAGTACTATCTTTATATTTCCGCTCTACCATCAGATTCTGTCCACTACTTGTGAAATTTCTCACCATTGAGGAGTTCCTGTCACCTTTTTCCGATTCCATCTTCTGAACTATGTTACTATTTTTGATTAAAGGACTTATTACATGAACATAATTTCGATGAATCTCTTCTTACTTGAGGTATTCTGTCACTACCCTCCAGCTCGATGATCAGAATCTGACCACCATTCACTACTAAATTACTTATAAAGAGATGACAAAATCAAGATTATATTCGGATGTGGCGAAATTAATGATAAAGGTTGTAACCCTTCATCATTAATTTTGTCATAACACCAAAGAAAGCATGATTGAAACAAGTCGAGGTGGATCTAAGAAAACAAAAAAAAATTTTTTGTATAAAGCGAAAGTTGCGGTTTTCCAACCGGAGGAAATATAGGGAAGCGTTTGAAAGAGCTTGTGAATCAACATCACCTATAACAGGATACTTGCATCGAGATAGCCCTCAGCTGGTTGCCAATTGAGTATTATTCATTCATTAATTCAAAATCTGTTCAAACTCGGCATCAAACCGACCATATTTAAAGGGAATTGCTATAAAAGTATTTTCTTTCAAACTAAATAATAATGAAAATTGGTCAACAGATCCTTGTATTACAGATGTATATAAATGAAAAAATACATAAACATTGAATTGAGAATTTTCTCATTTTTCTGAGTTGTATAAATATGTTGTCACAAGTAATTTATAAGTAAAATGTAATAACCTGTAACAATGTTTTAACTGTAGTAATATTTTTTCCCTATTCTAGAAGCTAATTTTTTTTTAAAACTAAAACCAATATATTTGATCCTAATCCAATACGTTAGTCAATTTTTTTTAAATTATCAAAGAAGTTTAAAATAAGTTCAAATGATTATTTTCAAGAAGTTTTTTTTATTTATACCTCTCATATTTTTCTTTGAAATATAAACTCTTAATCGGGAAGGATACAATTTCTCACAAAAAATATTCAAAAATATGAAAGCAAAACTTGAACAAGTACATTTATTAAATATCCGCTTATGTTGAACACATGGAAGAATGTAACTAAAATATAGAAATCACAGAATCCTTTTAGCGAAATATAATTGACGCAAAAAGGTTATTCGCTAACAGGAGATTAATTCAAAAAGATATTAGTTGGATTTGATTCACATAATAACTAAAAACTGTTATATAAAACTGAAAAAATACTCAGCTGAAAATAGTATAATATATGACTTTTCGCACGTGCACGTCACCAGGATACAGATCACTGACTGATCTGAGTCAGAAGTAAATATTAAGAACCTAACTATACTTCGTGTTTCCTTTTGCATTGGTTTTGTTATGAAAGTCGTAAATTTTTTTTAGTTGTTGCCTATTATTCTGTTTCATACATTGGCTGAATTATTAATTATAAGCGAGACAATATTTAATTAATAATATAATTACTTATAAAGGCAAAACCGTTTTCAGGTTTTAAATGATTCTCTAAGGAAAAAAAAACTGTGGTTAAAATTAAATGTCCATTTTTAAAAGCATTAAATTAATGTGGCATTATTACAGACAGTAAGAACATATTTTTGTATATATGTAAAAGAACAGCGGTTTCTGTTAGGTGGAACAATCTGCACATAATTTTCTTCTTTTTAGGATCGGTGTATATTTTAACATTCCGTACTAAAAGTTAACAGATGTGTATGGTAGCCTTGTTAAGGCTAAACCGTGTTATTTACGAAGCTCAAATTTAACGTAAGTATAGATTACGATAACTTGAAGTTATTTCAGTATAATAAAGTATAAGATTTCATTTTAGTTGACAGATGAAGATAAGTAATTTTGTAACCAAAACATTTGAAAAATTTAAGAAAAATGGACACCAGTATATAAAGAGATCAACATAGCAGGAAAACTACAAGGAACTATCTGAATTTTCGCCGTAAATTTGTTACCTGCATTTACAATATTAGGTCTACATTTAAACTACTCGCCGTGGTGTGTTGGGTTGATCACAAGGCATACGACCAAAGGTCGATGCGACGCACCGCGGCGACCCGGGTTCGATTGCCGGCCGTTCGTCAAACGGGGCTGGACTGGTGTTGTGGTTGGCTGTAAGAGATTGCTCTTGTAGCAATAAGTCCACCATATGTATCAATTAGATACATTAAAGTAGATAAATAAATAAATAAAGTATTGACAAGACCACACAAAAAAATTGATATTATAAATTTCTCATATTAAACTAATTAAACAATATTTTAGTCGTTTTTTCTCATATTTGAATCCTTTATCAAGTAAAAATAATTTTAAGATATTACGAATTACAAGATCACTTTAATACAAAATGTATGCCTAACACACCACAAACGACTGGTACGGACTTAACGTGTGCATGCTAGTTTGCTTGTGAAAGTTAAGCAATGGTAAAAATCCATATTTGTATATTTTACAACACTGTATCGAAAGCCATTTCCCGAGATACGACCTGAACTTGAATTCATTTATTCACTCCAAACTATTTTTTAATACTATTATGTCATCTATCGCCAAACCTGCTAATATTATTTTACCATTTTCCTATATTTAGAAGCTGGCATAATTTATTTCTCTTACCGGAACGGTCTCGCATCTTGGTAAATTTCTCTATTTGGCGTACGATTATAAACCTACAATTGTTGATTATTTAAACGATTACTGCCTGGCAATATTACCTACTCAATTGAATGATCCTCTTGTTATTATTATTTTTGGTAACTGTTATTTTAAGTTAACTTCCTAAACCACGAGTAACACATGCGATTTTCTATCAAAGTAACTATATATATTAAAGTATATTTTACCTCATTTTATAATTATATTATGCAGCCTTACTATATATGTCAACCAATTTCGGACAATGAAGATTAGACTGATCATGTATATATTTATATGAACTATTTAAAAATAGTTTCGAACCTCTCATTTGTAAAAATCTATTGACCTAAAGAGTTATAATTTTGTTTCTTATTAAGAGCCCTAATCACACAGAATTGTTAATTTTATAAACATAGTTCAAACACTTCTTGAAATATTGATATTCGACAATTCCCACTTTAAACATTGACTCGTTGACTAACCCATCATCAAAAACATAGGCCATTTCCAGTTGACTTACAAACTTGAAATTTTACATTAAATCATACGAAAATGAATGAAAGAAAAAACGAAAAAACTGGCAATTACATATCCGATTTAATAATAAAATTGTATCATAATTTTTCGATAAACAAAAAAGTATTAATTAAAAATATGGAACACCTTGAACGGGCGTTCTAATATCTTGTCTGCTCAAGAAAGTATAGAAAATAAAAACTAAGTGCTGCATAAATGAAAAAACAAATTAATTAGAAATATAAAATTTGAGTACAATGAAATGTTAGTTATGGTATGGAAATTCCACAAAATATATGAAAAAGGGGTTAAATTAATAACGACAATTGAGATTATTGACCTCGTCGATAACAGAATTGGTATATAAATCGAAACTAAATTCTACTAACTTTCTTAAACTTTATGGAACAACAGTGATTAAGTAATATTTTTTAAAGTATTCTCCGAAATAAATATTACTTCATCACTACTTCTAACATTATTTCAATACTATTTTACTTTTTGTATAAACAGCAATATTCATTTTTTCATCGCATAATCAACGCATATATCCGGCCATTCTCACTCACGGAGCTGAAACTTGAGATCTCACTAAAGAATTCGTCACCAAACAGCAAGTGCTCCAAAGAGCAATAGAAAGGAACTGGCAGAAGTAACACAGCATGAACCTAAAATGAGCACATGGCTAAGACACAAAGAAAAATTACTGATGTTTTCAAGCAAACAGCAAAACTTCAATCTTAATGGGCAGGCCACGTAGTCCATAAATATGACTCCCGGTGTAAGGAGAGTCGATACACGGGGAGAAAAACGCCCTACAGATTCTGTGTTAGCGTGACAACAGTAAAACCATAACGTTTCCGAAGTTGGTACAGGTAGCACGGAATTTGTTTTCACTTGGGGATTTTTAGTCCAGTTATTGATGAAAACATTGTTCCGATTGAGTTTTATAGTAGATGGTCCTTGCATAACAGTAAAATTTCTTAAGCAAAGCTGCTTACTATAGTACGTAGTTTGATCATAAGCTTTTGGTAGAACTT
This sequence comes from Druceiella hillmani, assembly GCA_039881145.1. Taxonomy (NCBI): domain Eukaryota; kingdom Metazoa; phylum Arthropoda; class Insecta; order Lepidoptera; family Hepialidae; genus Druceiella; species Druceiella hillmani. The sequence goes on along the minus strand of JAYKKI010000045.1, from coordinate 5,618,746 downwards.
GGTTTTTCTGGCAGTGAAAACTCAAAATCAAAATATCAGGATTTTCATCTTTTAGAAACTCATAAAATTCTTTATATTTCAATGTATGCATTGGTTTTGTGCAATGGTATGGATGGATGTAAACACCTATACATATATGGAAGAAAAGAGCTAAAAAGATTAAAATAAGACTAATTAAGAATAAACGTTATAAGTAGAACTTGTTCTTTACCGAACTTTTTCCCTTTTCCCATTTATATTTTTGGGGGGATGGTCGTATATTAAAAAACTTCAGGATAAATTAATCTGAAAAATTATAAAGTTTTCTCTCTATTCAACCATATCCGTATTAATTAGTAATCAATATAATTAAGAGGCATTATCAAGGAACACGTATGGGTCCCAGAGCAAACCGCAATCGCGTTTTAAACTTAAATTTGATGGTGTAAATTCATGTGTTGTTCTTCTTGTATGCTTAAATACACAACCATTTCACTTCACGTGAAGTTCATTTACAACAACTATGTTTGTGTATATTGTTTTATTCTAGTAAGTAATTAGTAAGAATACATATTTGTACCAAAATAATAAAAAAAATATGAATTTACTAATTTTATACCGCATTTGAACCAGTTGTCGGCGACAATGTGATAAGTAACCAATGATCAAGTCTGTCGTTAGTGAGTTGGCCGATACATATTTAATTATTTTTTTGTCATCGAAAAGTCCACAAGTGTCTTTGTTAGATTATTGTAAATGCAACGAGAAACGTATATTTGATTGTTAAGGGATGTGAGTAAAAATGAACAAAAATTTATATCGACGGACGAAAATTAAAAAAATAATGGCGCTATGGCTGTTCATTCCTTCAAACAAATATTTAAATAAATCTTCTTCTTTACTATTTTATTACACACACAGATTAATATAAACAGTTAAACATCAAGCGTGAGGTTGAAAATAAGAGATTATGTAACAAATTTTACTTGTCGGGAGAATTTAAATGCTCACATGATGATAGTTATTAGCGTAATACAATAAGGTTACAATTAAATACGATTACTGATAAGTTGCTTAAAAAATTAAATTGAAAATTATAATAATATTACTGTCGGACCAATCCAACTCTACACTTTTGTTAGTATAATAAAAATTATTCAAGTGAAAAACCGGTTCCTTGAATCAGATTGTTAAACGTTGAAAACGTTCCTTATGGCTATAAAATAAAATGCGCTTGAATTGTTTTAACGCAAAAAAGATGTTTTCTCTTCTTAGCTATGTTTTACGTTGTAAATTATATTAAAGGATCGTTTTCTTTTATTTTTGTTAAAAAACGGAAAAAATTACCCACCAAATTCAATCCAGCTCTTCGGTGCTTAGACTCCTGTACTTTACTTCAATGCCAATGAACCACTTGGAGAAGATACGAAAAACAGATGACTGAGTAAATTTTCTCTTGTTTATATTTCTTGTTGTGATTAAAAATATATTATTTTAATGCCAAGTTTCAATTTCTTAGCTCATCTAGAAGTATCTAAATAACATGGTCACATAATCGCGCAAAATGCCCGTACCAATTTTTCGTCAAACGCGAAAAGCTGGCATTTTAAATAGCGTAAAATTAACATGTTCATCTAGTACGTAGAAAAAATATTCCATTAAAAATTTGAGTATAACGTTAGGGAAATTAGTACGCATATGTTATCGAAGTAAAATCAAATGTACCAATACCAGTCATGCGGCGATGAAAAATTTCATTTTCCCATTTTAGTTGAGATTTAAAAAGCACACACAAAATACAAGGTGAAATATAACACCACACTGAGAAAATTATCTAAAAATGATTTCAAGTGATAACTTGGTTCCTCGAGAAACGAAAATAGCTCATGAGTTTAAAATTCCGTCGAGAATTTAAATGGTCGCGAACCTTTGGGGATTATTTTCCAGACGAAAGTGTATTTTAGTGCTCAACGACTTACGACCTATAAAATGCAAGTCAGGCCAACAGTACAAAATTGTAGCCCCATTGGGGACAATTTTTAGTGTCAGTATATAGTCAGATATACATATGTTGCCTAACTATGATCGGGTTACAGACACTTCGGAAATAATTCATTACGAAATGTGATATCATTTTAGAGTTAAATTTTAATAGACTAATCTAACGAACCATGAAAAAGTTTTAAATAAAATAATCATATCGTGTAACTATTTTCTACTCTTAAATAGAATATTTGAAAATGCTATCACTGCTATAAAATTTAAATACAAAAACTTTCATTCAAGTTTGTAGAACTATTAATAAATCTTTTATCTCGATTTCGATACCATAAATTTTTTTTGTACAATTCTTTTATTTATTCTTTTCTTTGTTTAATTTGTTTCGGTTCCCGTTGATTCTTAATCGATCGGTGGCTGTTAAATGTAAATTATAGATACTAAATTTGGTCGGAAAACACTGTAAATTTCGTCGTCGCCGTGGTGTGTTGGGTTGATCACAAGGCATACGGTCTTTGACGATACGATACACCGTGGAGACCCGGGTTCGATTCCCGGCCGTTCGCTGAACTAGTGTTATAGTTGGCTGTAAGAGATAGCTCTAGTAGCAATAAGTCCGCCGTATGTATCAATTAGATACATTAAAGCAGATAAATAAAAAAATATATAAATAAATAGATTTACATTTTAATTTAGTTTGAGGAATGGCTGAATCAAATTTGTGACTTCGAAATAGTCGTGGACAATAATTTTTAAAAAATTTAAAAAAAACATTTTAAATAAAATGTATGTATACAAATTCTTGTTATTAGGGCTCATCTAACCTCTCTCATATAAGCTGTGCCCTTTACTTGCATTTTTTTTAATTCGTAAGGAAACAAGCAATGGAGATCTAAAGCAGTGGAAAGTCCTAAAAGATGTGATCTATTTTTTCCAATTGGCGCATGTGACTGGATATTATTATTTATTTTCATAGAAATTTTCTTTTTTTTCTACCTAGGTACACAGTATTTTGTTGAAAAATGTTCTTTCAATCTAATACAAATGTATTTTATAAATGTTTCCGTTGATATTTGACAATTCTGAAGACTGCGGGAGGAAGATGTTGGTCATAAGGCCATGGTTAAGGGAAATAACAAATAAAATGAGTACTGTAAACATTATTCTGTTTTTGATTGCCTATCATTAATATTGACAGCAAATACAATTGAAAAAAAAACTTTTTCATGACTATTGATGTTTTTTTTTATCATGCAAATATATTGCCGAATATACCTTTCTTAGGCGTTAAAATGGCCCATTTCTCAAAAACTACACGATATAAAGTTATTGCTATTGATTAGCTTAATAAATTCTAGCAACAATATTTTGATAATTTTGGCTATTTTGTGTGCGGGGGGTAGGAGCCACCGTTTTTATGGATATTTTCAGTAACATCTTTAAAACTATCTTCGACATACAATTCTGCAAATAACATACTAAATGGACACAAAAGAAAGCGTTTTCCATATAATAACTTGTTTTAAACTGGTCGCTTCTCCAATGTTTTTCCCTCAATGGAATATTAAAGATTACTGAAACAAATGAAGAAATTGTAGAAATTATAAGTTTGTGATTGGAGAAATTATTATTGCTGAAAATAAAATGTGAGGAATGTTTTAAAATTTTGATGGAATGAAAATGTTTATTAAAGAAATTTTATTTCCAAAGGCGTTTTAAGCATTCCCTGTTACAATTGATATGAAAGTTTAGTATTTTTACTACTGAATTTTTTTGAAAATGGTGTAATGACAAATCTTGTAATTTCCCATCGGATAATATTTAAAGTGATACTAGAAGCATATTCAGTAAATAATATTTCTTTGCAAGACTAATCGATTTTTTTGAGTATTTTTGAGTATATTTACGAATATTGAAATTTTCCCAATAAATAAGATTTTTGATGATAAAATTAAATACCTAACGAATACATAAATAAAAAAAAAGTGGCCAAACGCGGACATGTCTTGCAAATTGACGATTCCGTACTTCCTTTGAAATAAATTTGCTTTACATATATATATGACAAATAAAGCAAAGTTATTACTAATATGAACTTTCTGGCACAGTAAATATTTAATAATACCGAACATAATTGAGCAAGTGGAAACATAAATTATCGTGAATATCGACACTGTAACATGTATAATCGTCCTTATTGTTTGCCTGTAACGTGTGCTTAGGTTTTTAAAATTATATACGTTGTAAATTATAGAGTGTAAATTATAAATTAATATACGTTGTAAGTTTAAAGTGATATTTGTGTAATATGGCAAGAAATTATAGTGACATTTGTGTGGTGAGTCGGATATTTGAGTAACAGGTGTAGTAAGGAATTATGGTCACATTTGTGTGGCAAATTGGATATTTGTGTGACAAGTGTCGTAAAGAGTTATAATGGATGTTTGGGTGGTAAGAAGGAAATTGTTATAGACAGTATGGTAAGAAGTTACAGTGAATAATAAAAATTGAACTAAAACTACCCAAGCGTCATGCAACGAGGCGTACGGTGAGACCAAGAGAAAAACATAAAACGTTAACAGTAGTTTTAACTATGTTGACTTAAATATAAGTAACTTGTTTGAAAATCACTCTACAATAAAACAAAAATGTAATTATTTAATTCCTCGTGAGTCGTAGACAATATCTAATTTACAAAATTAATTTCGTTGGGAATTTATTTTTGAAAATCTATGCTTCATTTACTGTTCATAGTGGTAACTGTAATGTTTGCATTGAAATCATAACCATGTTTCATAACACAAAATCAACAAAGTACTTAAATCGTAAATGCTATAACAAAAAACCTAATTGCTCAAATAGAAAACCTAATTGCTCAAATAGACGTTACGCTGTGAGCCAGGTAATCTGGTTGATAGAATATAACAAGTCAATTAAAAATGTTTACATATTCAGGTTCGAGTCCCGGCAGTATCGTTTCTTATAAGTAGACTGATATTCTCCGCGACACAAGCTCAAAACACGTTAAATTTATACAAAAACGAAGCTATGATTTCCACAAGATTTCCCGACTAATGATCCTTGAATGCGCCTCGTATTGGCGCTACCAAGTTGGTCGACTGCTCTCACAGGAAATTACTCTCGAGTTAGTAAGGATAATATATCTATGTCGCTAAATCGAAACGAATGTGTTTCCCCCTCAAAACTGTATTGACCTACCGTAACCTTATGATAATGATAGGCTTGCTTTATCTATAAGCTAGTCATCTTTCTTCGCAAAGGAAATATGGTAGAGCTTATCTTTTTGTGGGTTGGTTTTATGAATGTCTCTTCCGTGTTGTTGAGTTTTTTCGGGTAATGTAGATTTTTCGGGTAATATACAGAGATTTTATATGGAGATTTTATTTTTTTTTCCATAGAGATTTTTCGGGTAATATAGATTTTTCAAGATATATTGGGGTTTGTTTCTTTCTTAGAAAATTTTTCGTTTTTAAATTCATAGAAAGCTTTTCAATATTCGATTTACGCTACTGCATAATATTTATGCATTACTAATGTTGCGTCGTGATGTTTAAATATTTTGAAACATTGAGGAATAATCTTTCTTTCTGTTTTTTTTTTCCAAAATTTATTTGGCTTCAACCGAAATTGCTCTTCGTTTTTATGATATATTATATTTTGCTGTTTTGTAAAGATTTATTAGGAAATTGCCCGAATACACCAGCACATGCAATGAAGGTTAAACAATTTATAAATTCAATGCATTGAAGGTTAATCATTTATCAAAAAAAACTTTTCCTGTTACGTGACTTTTATCTATTTATTTGTAAAGCTTGTCTTGTTGAAATTGCAGTTTTTATATCTTCGTTTTGTTACTATTGTATATTTAATATACCTTCATAGAAATAATTAATAAAGCTTTTACTAATGTATAATAATACGTACAGAAGTTCATACCAACTTAAGTTTTAATTGCCTACATTTTAATTTGTTTGTGTAAGCACAGAATTCCCTTTATTCAAAATATGACAAGCATTGTGTTTTATAAAGTAACTATTTCTATATTATTATACTATCTATAATATTATAAATTTCAAAATTGTTTGGTTTATTTATTTCTTTGTTCCGTAATTAAACGACGATTCACTACTAAATTTTGCGTGTGTTTACAGTTTTGGAAGCTATGATAAAATTATTCCTGGCTACCTGGCTACGACTGGATACACTTTGATGAAACTTAATATGAACATAATTCAAGTTTTGAGTTCATTTTTTTGTGTATAAATAGTATATCGTTTACTTTTTCAATTGAATATCATTTGCTTTAAGATGGGAACTCAATATTTTTAACCAATAACAAATACTGAATACCATAATATTTACAGAGGTGGCACATAGTTTATATTAAATCGGCAGAACGTTTCAATATATTTATAGATAAGTGTTGAAATAGTCTCATGGGATAAGGACACATTTAGTCATCTTATTTGAAAATTCACGCCGGAGAAGCCAAGTGGAAAACAAGTTTTTTTTTTGTTTATTCCATATAATAATATTCGTGAGTTTCATATACATAATGAATGAGGTACATGAAACTTCACATAGTTTGTATACGATTCAACTCAATTGCATAAAATGAGGAAGAGGACAAGAGAAGGGAATGTTTATTTTATTCTCCATGTTACTGGAACAGAACAACTATCGAGTATTTGAATACTTAATAAAATTCAAAATACCTGATTTGGGGAGACCTCCCATAAATATACAAGCATATATTTTTAAGTTTTAGCTGTTGATATATGTGTATGTTAATATGTTTTATAACCAAGCCTCTGCGTCAAGCAGTTTCTGAGAAAAACGTTTGTGACATGCAGACAGACATGTCAGAGGTATTAAGATAGTTTTTACATTTTGAGGTGCAAAACCTTAAAAATATTTACAAGTAAATATTAACATGAAATTAACTTTTGTCGTAACCTTTTTTGGTTCATTTAATTTTAATTTTCTTCCTTTTTCGTAACATTTTTGGTTCATTTAATTTTAACTTTCTTTTTAAAAGGCAAGAAGTAGTTTTTATCGTAACTGTTATTTATTTCTTAAAAGTCTTCATCGATAACTTGGAAAATACATAAATGCGGAAAATACATATTAATTTTTATAAAATATATAATACATAAAATTTTTCAATTTAACATTTGTCTTTAACATATGTACATTAGAATTTACGGTAAAAATCGAGGTGATTTTCTGCCTTGGTCTAGAAAAGTGTGCACATCATGTATTTATGGTCTCACCAAGTTATATTTTAGAAAAAATTGGACGTTTTAGTTAAAATTTAATCGATTTGTAATTATGTAAGCTTTTAGTAAGTCGTTATGAAATATCACTGATAAATAAATGATATAGTTTTTTATTTGTCAACTTTGATTATTTCTAATTCTTCCTAGATATTGCCGGTTTTGAGGTAGAATTGATAAAGAGAAATATCAAAATCAATATTTTTGGTGGTCTGCCATGTCTCTATAGTTTCATTTAAAATATGGTAAGAGTGCATTCGCAGACATTCCCCTCCCCTCGCTCCTTTTCCTCTTCTAAACTTCCGCAGTCAAAAACGAAACCTTTATAATTTCGTCCTTATATTTCGTCTTTATATTTCGTTTCGTGGTGAATGTGTCCGTTCGTCTGTCACACCTTTATTTTTTCCATAATTTTAGATGATAGTTTCATATTTTTGCCTACATAAGGCATGAAATTCTGCAAGTTTACAGATAAAGATTACAATTAATATGAACAAACAATTTTTTTACTCTTTTTTTAAAGTATCTCCCGTCACTAAGAAGTGGCATTGAAGAAATATCGTACTCTGTTATTTGATGTATTGTAAGAAGTGTCTAAAAATAAAATTTAACTTTTATTTCTAGAAATATTTCACAAATTGAATAAATACCGCAAAAAGTTTTACGAATATTTCGAAATTAATTTATTTTCAGAAACTTTTGGAACTTCTACTTACTGGATGACCGAGCTTGTCAGTGTATTTAACTTAAAATAATACGAATAATTAAAATTTATTTTGAAATTTTAATTAAAAAATATAAAGAAAAAGAATCGCCACACCACGTCATATTATCAGGGTATTACAATCCTTATTCAGCTAGCACATACCTTTATATACACGTAAGAACACAATAAAATACATTTTAAATAATTTTTTTTAATGTATTTTATTACGTATACACGCACTTGACTGGTTTTTTTACCTGTATTGGGATATTAATTTAAAAAGTATTATATTTAAAATTATGAATAATACTTTAAGTTATTCATAATTTTAAGTATGATGTTTTTTTGCGGCCAAAGCACCATGTATTAAACAAAAATGTGAAGTCTGTACTCCAATATGTGTGCTATTTCAGTCAAATGCCTCTATCTAGCCGAGTCTTTCTCGAGGGACAACATTATAATATCAATAGGTTTCCGTCCTAATATTTTAAGTACAAAACTCTAAAAAGAATTTATTGCAATATGAAGCAAGTTCATGTAATAGATTGTTCTCAAATCAGTATAAATATTTCAGTTTGAGTATGATATCGAATGAACAACAGTCTAAGTTGTATAATTTATGTTATCATTTAAATAAATGTACCCCTGCACAGTGAGAGACAATGCGAAAGAAGAAGGAAATTATGTACATTCTCGTATATTGAAGTATTTATTCACGACACAACAATTCTGTTCTTCTTGTGAATATTCACGTATTTACATGGCTGTGAAAATTGGACGGAAGTTCAGAAAGAAAATAATCAGTAATATGAAAACGAAGGTGGATGAATGAATGAAACTTTTAAAATGAGTTGAAATCATAAAAAGATTTGGAGAAAACATAAAGAAATTTTTTACAGGTATACAAATTAGAAAATCTAAATGGTTGGATATTGACAAATCTATAAATAAGTTATTCATTCCAAAATAGCTTTGATACCGGAGATCCATATGTTAATTCTAAAGTCGAAAAATCGATTCAGCAGAACTGGTCGAAATGTTGTATAGCGTTCAATATCGAACTACGCGAATCAACGCACCGAATTTGATCTCAACAATTAATGTGACTGAGCAACATTTTAAAATAACGCAGAGCATAATGCAATTTTCTTCTCATAGGCATTTACATCCAATTGTACCATATGCGTTTCCACGGAACGGAAACATAATTAGGTTAATATATGGTATTATGGATATTTACTTTTTTTATAATTTTAGTGGAATACACATAAATAACGTCGTTGTAAAATAAATACAAAAATAATTCATTTCGGAAAAATTATAAATAATCAAAAACATGTCTGCGGGTGAGTATTCGTGCATCACAAATTAATATTTTTGAGTAATTTTACTAGACTAAGTGTGAATAAGCTAATTATAAAGTAAACACAAAAATAATTGAGGATTATAGACTGGATAATTGGGAATATGCAATCAGAAACTTATATTTTCGGGTAATTTTCCGGACGAGATCAATGCAAAATAAGTACAAAAATATTTCGGATCGAAAAATTTAAAAATATTCTAGGACTTAATTGCAAATATGTAATCGTGCTTATAAGCTAACGTTGAATATATGTTAATATATAAGTTAAGTTAATTTCGTTGGAATATAAGTAAATAAAATTATTGTAATATATGTGCAAAAAAATTAGATACGAAAAGTTGAAATTGAAAATTATGCAACTAAATAATTGCTATTATGCAATGGCGCATTACGAACTTGTATTTTTGGATAATTTTACTGGATTAAACGTAAATGAGGTCAATGCAAAGTCAGCGGAAAAATTATTTATTTCGAAAATTTGAAACGTTCAAGGACATAACTGCGAATGTATAATCGGGCATTACCAAATTATATTTTTCGGTAATTTTAATGGAATAAATGTAGATAAAATTATTGTAAAACAATCACAAAAAGAATTAGGTTCAAAAAGTTCAAAATTATTCAACTACATGATGGCGAATATGCAATCGCGCATAACAAACTTGTATTTTTGGGTAATTTTACTGAAATGAATATAAATAATATTATTTAAAAAAACAATTAGATTCGAAAAGTTAAAAATAATCGATTGCCAATTTATAATCATGCTTGGATAATTTTACTGGACCGAATGTAAATAAGACCTCTGTAAAATAAGCCCAAAAAGAAATCGATTCGAAAAATTTAAAAATATTCGACGACGTGTTCTTCTCTAATAAATGCATATTAAGAAACGCATCTAAGTATCAGAAATTATTAAAATAATTTTAAGAAAGAATATAATTTATTTTTTAGTGAAAATAAAAAATAATATCCACTGTCCTATTCAAATATACTACATTAAGGACATGTTTTATATAATAATTAATATGTTTAAATAACACAAAATACGTGTTAATTTTTTGATAAATAATTATTTTTGAAAACAAAATAAATTTGTTGCTGATTAAATAAACAACGCACGCAACGATGTTAATAAAAACCGTAAACCCGTTTGCCACTCAGCGATAATTGACAAATAACCCAAACTCTCTGAGTTCTTCTCACTCATACTTGATATAAAACAAATGACGAGTTAGCTACCGCTTGCACGACGCATACATGGTCATATTAGGCGGGCGTTGAGCCTTTTGATTCAAAATTTTCTTCGACAACCAATTTATCTTCAAATAGGCAATTAATCGGCTGCAGCAAGGTTTCCAAATTTTCCAATACAGATTTCCTCTGATTGATGGACCCGAGGCAGAGCCATGTCGTAAGGACTGAACAAATTATTTTCTCTGCATTACATTTCACCAGACTTATTCTTTTTTTATTCCGTACATGGGCAATGAAATATGCAACGACGACTATATTTCAGTAGAGCCACAAAGCTACAAAAATTGACTAAAATATGAATTACGTTTGCAATTTTTAGCACAGAGCTTACATAGGAGATTTTAATTATTACCGATTTGCTATATGGTAAATTTGAGATCCATTATGTTGTTTCTCACATTGATACAAAGTTTGTTATTTGGGAAACGCATTTTTGAATTTGGTCATTTAGGAAATCTTTGGTCTAGAAAATTTAACACAGATGTCCGAAAAGAGATGATTTATATTTAGCCAGGGTATTAAGCCAGGCATTGAAATTGTAATCCAGAAATTTGAATAAAATTTTGGCATCTCGTGTTCCGAATTTTCTAAAATGCATAACTTACAATTTCGTCGATGATAGCTCTAAATAGCCTTTACTTTAAAAGATAATTACTTGAACTATTACTTACGGAAGTATATGTTTGCTGCTTCAAAATAAGAATGAAATAAATTTTAGAAATGGAATTAAGTATAGTATTCAAGGAGTATAATAACTCTGGTAATACGTTAGGTTTACATTCAGACAACTCTGTGAAGAACGTGATTTCGCATATGAATAAAAGAACACTCATATTATTCATCTCTTTCGAACATACGGACAGTTATATTAAAAAAGAACTTAATATGTTAAAAAATTATAAAAATTGAATCAAGCATGCTAAATATTGCTACAAAAAATATATTTTTTCATGAGCGAATTACGTAAGGAATGCATCACTTATCCCAATGTGATCTTTTCAAAGAAGCACGTCGCTTCCATTGAATTAAAATTAAGTCAAAAATTCTATCATGCCGGAGGAAAGAACACTGAAAAAATTAATTTGAAAATTAGCATGTCTTGGTCAATCAGTGCAAAGATTGTGATTTATAATAATACACAATTAGGAAAAAATGTAGCAACAAACATTTTAAACGAAGGAATCAAGTAAACGCAATCTACTACTAAAGTGAGTTCCATTGGTAAGTTGTTAGGTACAAACAAAACTTTAAACAATGGAAGTATTCCTGTTGATTTTTTTATAATTATTAATATTATTTTTATGACCGTTTTTAACATTATTATTACATAGTATATCTTTTTCGCGGATGAAAACATATTTTGTTTTATTTGTATTTACTTGTATAATTTTGTATAGAACGATTTGTAACATTTATTATTACAGTAAACAACATAAATACTATTCAAAATAACTACTGCTCAATACAATATGGAGTTTATATGTTTACAGAAATTAATTAAATTCTTCGTAATGGGACACTATAACATTCGCTACATATTCCGTTAAAATAATAAGGATCAATCCGTTTCAGAAGAAATTATTATGTTATATATTATCAAAAATTTGTTGCCAGTATAAACATTACTATGATGATCCAACGGATTCATTTGTCTTTTCAAAATATTAACAAAGTTCAGATTAGCCTTACAAGGAATCGTCAATTAAACAAAGACAAACTAACTAGCTCGACTGTTTAATTTATGTATATTCGTTTAATTGTGGTAGTAAACTTAGTAAACGAAAATAGGTGAAATAAAACTAAAGCACATTACATAGCGTAAATGCCACGACAAGAATGAAATTTGTTCACTTAGTTTTAATATAATTTAATTAATTTTTCATTTAAGAAACAATTTCAAATTAAGGTTAACCATGACGAAATGAAAAACATTCTGACGAAAATAATTTTAATAAATTGTTCAATAGATATTACAATATAAGCAAGTGCTACTGAGCTCTGAATTCCCAAAATTATAGCGGAACTTTTGAAAGTTCGAAAATGATATTTCGCTGAACTCGTGTAACTTGTGTTAACTAAATTTTTGCGATGATTATGAATCGTAAAACAAACAAATATCCATTGTTAAAAATAGAACCGTGAATTGAAATATAATAAACCTAAGGGATACATTGCATCCCATTTAGCTTTTCCATTTTACATTATCCTGTTGACAAAATGTAAAGTATCAAGTATTCAATTTCTAATAAAAGTGGAAAAATCCCTCACTATGAAGTGTTTGCTTACCTCAAATGTATATGTATTAGGGTGTTTATATATAATGGATTTGAGAAGGCAATACTCTCTTTTTTTAATCACTTGAGGATATTAAATGCAGAAGTCAAGTGAAAAACTTTCAAGGGAGTTTTATTGTCCTGAGTTTCCATAATTTGTCATTTATTTCATCAGGAAGAATATTTTCGAGTTTTGTTTCCTGTTAATCGAAACTTTAGTCTTATGATGATTGTTAAGGTTTCGATTTTTTCTTTTCGACTTCTGTCGATATCATCATATTTTTAATATTTTTATGCATTCAATACATTTATTGTAACAGGAAAAACTATGATTTTTATTTTCTAATATATAGGTAAAATTTTACTTACAGAATTTTACTTTGAGACATTTAAACTTCTTTATAATTATTTTTAGATTTTGTGTAATACAAAATTTATTTACAATTTTTACCATTATTTTGTTCACAATTACTATTTTGAAATGTTTATTATGTTTGAAATTATCAACAAAATTATTAAATAAGGAGTATTTCCAAATAAACATTCGAAAAGGCTTACCCTTAAGGGTACTTGAAAATAAATTGCAGCATTTTTCCATAACTGGGAATTGAATAAGGCCCATAGATTTCAGTAAACCCGCTAACAATTTGCCATGGATAAAGCAACGTCTTTACTCGAAAACTGGGATCTCTGTTTATTTTACGGAAATGGTTTACGTGACGGCCTAGTGTTGCAATGCCAGGCATCTGTCGCGAAGTAGGATCGATAAATTCTCAATCCAATTTGATAAATCCTAACAAATTTGTGCCCTCTAATCAGTTTTTATTGGCATCAGGTTTTATTACTCGAATCCCCATCAATTAAATCTTTAAAAAAAAATTTTCATAAAGTTTTTTGTCTATATTATAAGAATACGAGTATTCTAAATCTCATACTTTTTTGATAATATCAGATATTTTTACGGCTGTAGGCAAAACATTATTAAGCTGAAAAATAACATTAATATTTGTAAGTACGAGTAGCTTAATTTAAAAACTCCCAAGGAGATTTAAAGTCTCCGATAGCAGCTAGGATTAACAGGTTGAAGGAGAAATAGGTAGGTCATGCAGAATACAGAACTGAGCACTGCCAGAAAAGTTATCGAGTAGCGATCATGTAGCCGAAGATGCAGAGTAAGACGTCTCTTGGCTAGATAGACAGATGACCTGATACAGATCGCGAGGCAGCATCAGATGTCATCAGCATGGATGAACCTTCGGATTGATTATGATGATTAAATGTTTAACTATATAAACCTCATATAATACCTAAGTCTATGGATAACCCCCATAGAATGAATTGTACCCTATTTAACAAGTTTAATGCAACGAACCCTGTTACGTTATACATTCCAACCATCTAACAAATCTGGCCGGAACGGTCATATTGCAAGTGCTATTCGTACAAAACTAATTTATATTAACAAACCTCTTTGGGTTATGTATATTAATCATATTAAAAATCTATAGGGAAGCTATATAGGGGATCCCATTCGTAGTCAACATCTTTATGTTGACTTGTATCATCTCCAAACAGGTCATTTTCACTGCACTGATTTTATTTTCATCGATCAAATTTTTATACAAATCCATGACTCATTTCAATGAATTAGTCCGTATTATATCGCTTAGATACAAAACCTAATTGATCGACCAAATACATTTTCAGGGTTAATATTACACATTTCTATTTATTACAATAATGAAATAGAGCGGGTATTGTGATAAGTAGAAATATAGTTGAAAAAAAAGTGATGTTCTGAAAAAAATAGAGAAAAAATACTCGAGAATAGTTGTCGTTACCTACATTTTTATAATTACTATCGTCAGATATACTAATTTCTTTATAAAGTTTCTTTTGTTGGAAAATTAAGAATTTATGTTTAGTAGTAGAGATGTCATTGTTTGCCATTTTAAATCCCAGTAAGGGCTGTCGCCAACTTAATTCAGTTTGCCTTCGGAGTATAGTTTTAATACCTTTGTTTATCGTGCTTACGGTACGAAATAATTATTTTGGTGCTTTCGTTATTTTACATTCAATTATTTACTCATAACAAAATGCAAATTCATTGTGATAAATTTAATCGAGAAAATCACTTTATTTGGCATTGTAAAAAAACATATTAATCTGCACATATTACTATAGTGAAAAATATTTATGTGGAAATTTTAGAGAGAGCAAATATTATAATCAAATCAAATAAAAAAAATAAAAATTTATTTTTTTTATCATTTCGTGGGTACTAATTGAATGACCGGAGTCACAAGAATTTCAAAACTATTTTTTATTTTCAGAATTTCATCTGTCGAAACATCAGGAAATAAATAAGATAATTTGGAATAGCTTCATGACATTCGTACTGTGTAACGTTATCATATATAACAACAAAGCCTTTATTTAAAAATCAACATTGCAATATCAAACTCAAAAACAATCATTTCAAAGCCTTGCTGGTAACCAATGCGAGTATATCATCCATACCAATAGGCCATAGCACGCACTGCAGTTAAATGCAAGCTGTTTCGGTATGGCTGAAAACGCCAAACCGCGTGCGAACACCGTTTCATAGTCAGTACTACCACGAATGGAGAGCAGTATGTGTCGTCGCTTTGATTATAAGAAACAGATACGTCCGCTTATTGATCAAAGACATTTGAAAAGATACTTTTGTAAAATGTAAACTGACGATCAAAAGCATCCCGATAGATTGTTCAACTACTACAGTATGGCGGTCGGTAGTTTTGATATAGAAAGCTGCATGTTACATTTTTTGGCGCTTCGAAACCGCGCGCGTTTAATATATGCTGGACCTAAATCTTCACAAAATCATCTGCTGACAAATGGAAGAATTCAAATTGGGAGATAAGGGCACTCACAAACTTATTTATTATTTTGAGTTTGAAAAATTTACTTCTGTAATCGACTCGAGAGAAATGTTGATTTTATTATGCAACAAATATTTTTTTTTAATGCGATGTTTATTTACGTACAAAGTCACACTATTAAAAAGTCAAAGTCTCCTATTTATCTCACAATACATACTTGAAACCCTCCACTTTTACTCTGTCTGAATTCTGACAATATTTATTACTATAGTTATTTTCCGAATTTAATTTATATTGCCTGGGAACAACAACTTCAATAAATTATATACTTTATGTACTTTATTTGAGGTATCAGAAAATATGACCACGTTTCTAAATATAGGTCATCATTGCTATATAATTTATGGTTACAGTTTTGAAAATATTATATACATTATTTTTTATGTAATATTTGCTTAATTATCCTTATCCCTATTAATAGTCGTTATTGTTTATAAAGCGATCAGCATACGTCTTTAAATTAAATTTTGAGGAAAAGAATCCATAAAAATTGTCAATCAGTACTCAGGGATCCGTTTTACTTGAATTGTGTTGGCAACCACGGCATTCAGATTATAATGATCAAAACTAAAACACACGAAGTTTACTATCAATATCAGTGTTCAAAAACCGTACAACTTTACATAACGTATATATCGAAGTGAAGATTATGAAAATGTCTTAAAATCAGTAGAAGATCTTTCTTAAAAAAAATAATCGGTTCAAAATAAAGGATATTTTAAACAATGTTTTCTCAAAAATATAGGACACATGTAAAATAAATTGTACCAATAAATTAATAAGCAATGTACCATTTGTCTGAATTACAATAGCAACGCTCCAGCCCATCTCCCGGTTTATGCGGGATGTCAGTATGCAGAACAATTTATAATTTGTTCTAATATTGCATTTAGTTGCTTTAACTTATCTTTAGGTATGACGGTTACGGTTTTAAATAAAGGCTTATTAGATATTTTTTTATTTAATGTAAATAAAGAGAAAATAAAACATAAAATAAAAAATTT
The DNA here is from genome assembly GCA_039881145.1 of Druceiella hillmani. Lineage (NCBI taxonomy): Eukaryota > Metazoa > Arthropoda > Insecta > Lepidoptera > Hepialidae > Druceiella > Druceiella hillmani. The sequence continues at coordinate 5,601,942 of JAYKKI010000045.1, read as the reverse complement.
GAGAAAGTTTAAGAAAAAAAGTAAAAATATTGAATATATTGACTAGTAAATAGGAATATAACCAATCGGCATCATAGAACATTTTCATCAAATTAGGTTATTAAATACCATACTCTCTGCAGCAGCAGGATAAAAGAGAACGCAATCGATGGAAGACGTTTTTTCTCATTTACCTATAAAGATTTAAATTGTTTTTGACGCTCGTGAATAACGTTTATAATAACTTTGAATTTTTATTAAAAAAATCTACAAAGTTTATATATTTTTTACTCCAAAAGATTCTATTTACGGTTTCAATCGTAGTTAACGAAAAGTTTATATTCAATATAGGTATTTAAAACAAATGAATTGGGGAGATAAAACCTTTTATAACAACAAATAATTGAGATAGGTAATAAGTAACCTTCCTGAAATAGTTTAATGATTTAGAGAAGTTTTGTTTTTCATATTGGTAGTATTTTCAGGATACCTTACCTCAAAAAAAAAACGGAACCCCTCTAACATCATTCGTGTGTCCGTCCGCCTCTTTCATTTATAAAATCGCTTGACCTAGAATCTTGAAATATGAATAGCGATAACGTATACATGCGTGGAACACTTATATACTAGTATGCGTGGAAATTGTCGAGGCGCAAATAAAGTACAAACAAATTTTTTAAATTTCATTTTCCATATGTCAAAAATCTTAAAAAAATTCAAGATAAAATCTTTTAAGTTAAAAGACTTTAAGATAAAAATTAATTGTCTATCCACCAGCATCTTAGAGTTAACAAATATGCGGCATCTAAAAATTAGCTTAAATGTGTAAATATCTTACTACTCACAGTCGTTTCAACAGCATTTATGTGGAAAAATTGAAATTATTATCATTTCTTTTATTCTCCCCCACAACGTAATGACACATCAATCTGAGATATCTCAAACGTGAGCTGGCTCGCTTAGCTATTACATGAAATGTTATATATCGTGCGGCATTAAAATCGAATAGACACAACGGCAATAACTGAGCTTATACGGCGTCACAGACGTATTGAAATATGAACCGTCGCTATACCACACCGGCACCGAGTCACAGATAGCGCGCGCTCACAATTTGTTGCTGTCAAAAATAATTCGTTTCAATTAGTCCTCGATGACGCCGCGTGCGGCTCAGGATGTGACCACTCTTGTTCGAGTGACGCCGGTTGTCGCTTCCGTTCTTTGATGAATACGATCGACTCACGGGCGGGAATATCATTAGAAAGAGTCGGGATAGGTTGAAATAACGGAATCTGAATGACCCCGTTTACGCCCGTTGGATGAGTTTTACTTGTGAAAATAAATGGTCCTAATCGTGAAACGTTGTTACAAAAAGATAACATTCTCACCATATTACTTTCACGCCACATTTTACTTTCACGAGCTTAGAGCATCTAGTGTTTACTCACTTATCGACAATAATTTTATTCTCGCTTGTGCCATCGTATATAGGTACTTTTATTATATTTCAAGATTGTTCTTAATTTCTAAACTTTCCTTCACTGACGTAGAATTTTTCCCACCTTTATATTACACTGTTTGAAAACTCATTTTATTTAGACCACTTCTTATCTTTTATTCTCATTATGAATTATTTTTTTTTAAATCCATAAATATATTTTCTTAGTGGTAAAACTCTTTACAGACCTCTTTTTAAAGACCGTTCTTCGTTTTGAAGAGTACGGTCTATTTCATTCAAAATATTTACATATCCTCATTGACTCTTCACTATTCCCTTTATTCACGATTTTGAAGATATGAGAATAATACAAAGTACAAAATGGTGATCACAGACATCTGTATAAATATTGTGCTCCTTAGACAGTTTATTAATATTAACTCGGCTTTTCAAAGCCAGCAGGCCAGAAACAAACAGGTCAAAAACAATTTTAAAAACACTTAGGGATATGAACCCGTTATGCACCATAACATGAGGAATATTTACCATAAAATTATTTTTTTCACTACCATTAATAATTTAGTTTCGAATATTGGATATATTCCGCGTTAATTTTGTAGAAATTCATTATTTACAACTAAATGAAACTACGTGATGTAGTATTAATTATACTTTTTTAAACAACAACATTTAAACAGACAACATTTGCCCACCTGAAAATATTGTCTTGCAACGAAACCTAGGTCATGGTAAAGAATTTAAATAAAGTAGAAATAATACTACATCGCGAATTTGGTTTAAGTTAAACTAAAAAAATTGAATCGTTCATGGCAGAAAAAAACTGTGACTGTTGATTCAATTTTGGTAATTTTTGGGTAATATTATAAATGATATAATTATATTAAAAACATATATTTCATTTCTAAATTTAGATTATAACAAGCTTTCATTTCATAGCAAATTGAAAAAAAATGTTTTCCGCCTCCACCCTCCTTTCTCAATATCGTCTCTAAAAATGGAAATATAACTCATTGTACACAACGTTAGTAAATAATACAATTTCCTACTACTATATCAAATCTCAATTTTCGATGTCACCTAATACCTGAGAAAACTTCTGCAAGTCACAAATAAGACACGTCATTGATTCAAAAGTATCGATATTTTCCACATGAATAATATAAAAAAAAAATATCGTGCAAATAAAATAATCGCAAGAAAAGTATCGATGCTTCAAGGTATTGGTTCACCTCAATGTTTTATTTTGTCTATCTTTTAAAAGTTATTTCGTATATTCAAATTGATATATATTTGTTACTATTATATGATGAAAGGTTCTATCAACGTTTAACCATAAAAATAATTAAAGCCATACTATAATATAAATATATATACGAGCATATTGGGTGAATGAAAAAAATAATATAAATTATATAAAAGTGTTTTAGCTGAAACAAGAAATTAATTTATCAACCTATTTATATAAATAAATGGCTTTTATCACCAGTGCTTTGCATTTGTAGCTAATATAGTTCATATAGTATTTTAATGTAAATAATGACAAAAGTTAATAAAAAAAATTTGTTTTTGTAGTTTTGTGCACTGTCATAAAAAACTGGAAATATAAGTAAAAAGCCTTTATAAAAACCTTTATGAATGAGTTGCCTAAAATAACATTTGTAAACAGCTGTTAAAAAGTATAGTGCCGCCAACATAAGCAAAAAATCACCCACTCCCCCCCACATTGTGATACGATATTATGAGCAACTTAAAAATATCAACAGGACGTTTGCGAGTTACTGATTTGTCAAAGTGATTGAAAATCAAATCATGATCCATAAATCACAGTGGTAACGATGAAAGCTGGCTGCAGAAAAACAATTTGCGAAATTAAAAATAATTTATTATCCTCATCCCCTTGTGAAAGTTGAGATTAATTTTACTGGCGAAGAGATTTGCACTTTTAATTTATAGATGAGTTACAATCTTGCTACTTAAATATTTTTCAATATAATAATTTCTCAATATGCTGAACTAGTAACATTTCTAATTTGTTAAAGTTGCATGATGCAAATTATTTCGAAAGATTAAAATTTTTCTTTGAAAAAAAACGACAGTTACTAAATGTGTACATACGTTTACAACAAAGGACGTACATATTTTTCATACTAGTGATTCACTTGATCAAACTATGTTTATTTGAAATGTATTTATGTATTAATATAAATACTTGTTTTCAGTGAAATAGCAAGTTTGTAAGTATTTTTTTCAGAAACGGCAGATAATTCACAAATATTTCCTTAACTACTCAGTTTTATGCATGAAATCAGCCATAAGAATAATAGACAAGTTTTGTTACGAGCCATTTATACATGTTTATATATCTATTTTTATACAGGTGATTATGACTAAGTAAAAGAAGCGTGTTTCTATAAAAAAAAACGTATATTTTATTGTTCGGTGCCTCTAAACGAAAAAATGAACTTTGATAGGGTCACTCAAGTGTCTTTCCATTTGACTGTCACAACCGTTTTTCTTAGAACACAATTGACGTAAAAATTTCAAACTTCATATATTTAATAATTAACCTACAAAACTTGTGTTTAAAATAGAATGAATTTCTTCTTGTCAGTAAATTCATTGATGGTTTACGAATCTTATAAAAAAATATCTCTTAATATTTTAAATTTTAGGAAATGTTTTGCCGAAGGTAGGTTTTCTTTTAACTGTGTTTTACATTATTATTTCTATTGAACGAAATAAATTGAAAATGCCAACTTTAGGTCGCATATATTACTGATTGCAACAAAGTATGCATCCACTTTCATAAGAGAAAATGTTGAAAGTCTTTGCTGTGCCAATGTTGCAGCGTCGCCGAAACTCAATGCAAACGTTCTCTCGATGTCAATAACGCGATCTCGCGAAGTCGTTTGCTAACGGATGAGAGACTGCCAGGCGCGAGATAAGACGGTCTCTTTGCCACCACCCACAAATTTTCCTGGAATATTTTCCTTTATACAGTTCACTCTGATCGATAGGTTTAACTTTCAAAATTTGGTAAAGTAATATTTAGTTTAATAGACTGCATTAGTTATATTCAAATATACTATATTTCTGAATGAGATAAGATGCTAAGTGCCTGGAAAAATAAAGTGCTTATTAATCTCATCTAAATAAGAGCTGAGAAGGATTAATTATAATATTGACTCTTCCTGCGTTTTTGTGGAACAGATTTGATAAGCTGAATTAAAGAATCTTTTCCATAACCTATAGTTTTTACATGACTTAAATCTCTTTATAGAGATTTTAATCATGTAAAAATTATAGATTTTTCTATAGTTAAATTATAATTAATTGCAAAATATTAAATAACACAATTGTGAAAACTAATATAAATATTTTGATTTTGCTAATAAAAATGCAAAAAATTGAACTTCTATTTAGCCCCAAAACATTTCGTATAAGAGTGTAACATGAACGGTAACTAAATTTCTCTTTGCCACGAAAACCAAACATTAACAAAGAGGAACAAAATCAAGGCTACGAATATTTTATGAATACATTTTCTTTACAAATAAGAGAAATACAATATCTTCATAGATAGATTGATAGTTACCCAATAGATGTATAAGTAAGACCAAAATACAATAAAATAGAAACAAGAAAATTATATTCGAAGAAATTCTCAAACACGGAAATAAAATTTGGATACAAATTTCTTTTTGTCACAGGAAAATTTGCTAACTAATTTAAATGGCAAAATAATTTACAAAATTCATAAGTAATTTTTTTCAACTATTCAATCATCAAATTACTGATGAGGAATATTAACCAATAACATAAAATAAGTAATGGGTATAAATAGAATATATTAACTTAATAAGGCTGATATTTAACAGCCGCGAATGCAATCAGCCATAATGCGAATATGTAAGGCGGAGTGTTGCGTGTACAGAAATACTAATATATTTATTATACTTATACATGTATTTTGCTTATACATGATTCAAAATTGTGTAAAGTATATCTATCGTAAAAGATATACTCTGCACATTATTGAGCAATATATAAGTATTAATGCGTGTCAGAAAACATAAAATATCTATGCAAATCCATCGAGCATGGATTTGCATTGATATTTGAGGAATATATAATTAACAAAATGAAATAAAAGACAACAAAAATGAAAAAGAAAAAAAGTGTTAATTCTAATATTAAACAAGTTTCATAAGTTTTGATTTGCCGTATCGACCATATATACTAATAAACACTTTAAAAACATTTTTTGCATGCTTTAAGTTATCGAAATTAAAGAGATTTTAATCCTTTCAAGCTTCTAAATTATAGAGTACATAACGCAATGATTTAAATTAGGAATCACTTAGATACCTCAAGTAATAATTAACAATCCATTACTGTACCAAGCCTCTCCCATTGCACGCCATTGAGGCAGATCTTTCATATAATGGCCACCAATTACTTTATGCAGATTATTACTTCATCTAGCCGGAGAGCGTCCTATACTATGCGCGCCTGCCTAAATGTGGTCTTCACTCAAAGATATATTACGCGTTTTTCACTCAAAGATATATTTAGCTCATCTGTTATAGGCTCTACGAAAAATGTGGCCAGGTCATTGTCACTTTGGCCTGATTATTCTTTGGATTATGTTATTGACTTTGAATGTATGTTGGGTTCCGCACATGATCCTTCAAAGATATCTCCTTCCATAACTCGCTGAGTGATTTTTAACTTGTGATTCTGTCTCACGTGCATGTCCTGATTTCGGGTCCGCAAGTAAATCTAAAGTAAAAAAAAAATATGTATCTAAATTTTGATTCATTTGTTCATATATTAGCCTGCATTGATTTATTTAGGTTTCAGCTTTGCGAGTTATTTGATTAATTTAAAATGAAATGAATCTATAAAAATATTTTAATTTTTTAATTTGATACCATAATAAAAAAGCAAACAAAATTATTTACAGCTCAAAATTTAAAAAAAAATGAATTTGGTGGCAATTAAACCATGTTATCATATTGATGTAAGTTAATATTTATGAATTACTACAATAGTAAGCAATTTCTACTACACGACGGAAATAGCACGCTGCGTGTTACTGCACCTCAACATCTCTTAAAATTACCGTTTTTTATTGACGCGGCAAAGAAATTTGGTGCTATATATTCTATTGTCACACTTGTCACTTTATATTCACAAGTATAAACTACTGTATACAAACGTAAAAAATAATAATCGCAAACGTTGCAAGTATAATAAGTGCATCTTAATTGACCGACCGTCCGATAAGCCAATAGAATAAATAAGATTAAGATACGATCCAAAAATGGGCTACATACTTGCGCACAGTTTCGGTTCGAGCTCTGAAATTGCTTCCCTAGACTCAAAGTAGACATTCATAAGGTCACACTTATCATCTATAAGTGTAAACAAATGATACTGGACTATACAAGAGTTAGCTCCACCGTTCCTGGTAACTGGATGTCACAATACACTTTAAACCTAATAAATACAAGGAAAGAACTTCAAGTGAAACTGGTAGCGACATTTTGCAGCAGAGTGAAGTAACGCCAGGTATGCAAAAATATTATTCAATATTTAGAAAGACATAGGTGTGCGAAATGACGAGATTGGTGATCGTACACAGCACGCTTCAAATGCTGGTAACTTAATTTGTTGTGGTGACATGATGTATGCTTATCCGAAGCAAAGGTGGAGTGCTGGACTGTGTGGAAGGAATTGAAGAATATCGGCAGAATATGGAGCAAAATGGTAATTTCCAGGATCGACTAATGTTGCGAAATGTTTTATAAAACATCGCTACAGTCTTTATCTCTTCAAAAGGTCGGTAAAAACGACAAATCATCGAAAGCAAGATATTCCCAAATGCATATTTTATTTCTTTATGAAATAATTTATGAATATGCTATTGAATAAAATGTTCACAATTTGTTCACAATTTGAGACATTTAACTACTAAAGGAATGGCAAACGTGCAGACAGGTAAACTAATGTGGCTTAGGAAAAACTCTCTCTTTCTAAATATTAGTATGGTACATAATTTTTTTTTAAATTTGATTGGTATTAATAAAAAGAACATTTATGTTTTCAAATACGTAGATTTAATATCTACTATAAATTAAAAATATTATTCAGTATGTTTATGTTTTTAAATGTACTTTATTACCAAAATAAGATAAATAGACTATAATTTTAAATACTAATTCCTCCAATGTCCAGAAAAGCTCTAATTATACGAAAAATTCTGCACGTATAGATTCGTTTTTAAAAATCTTTCCTCTTGGTAGCATTTCTAAATATTATGAAAGTTCCAAAATTTATGGATTTGATTTTAATGAATTATTGGTCTGATAGCAGCTCAAAATTGAATTTTACCCTATAAATCATAATGTTATAGGGAGATTGCACGAACGAAAAACAATTTGAGAGTTTCAATATGATGTATTATGGAGAGACCGTTTATGACCATCCACTGACCTTAGCCAACGAAGCGGCTACACTTACAGCATGCTTATTAAATTGCTATAAGAATTTTATTGAAGCAATATGTCACAAAGAAAGGTGCAGAAAAAGTTATATATTTGAAAATTTGATAGATAAGGCGATTAAAAAAATTAATCACTTAAACGGATTCACTGTGCATTTAGTTTCTTGGGTGACTATGACAGCACAATCACTTTTATTTGTTCACTGAATATGCCAGTATGATTCTCGTAATAGTGACAACTTTTCATATAAAGGACAAGGTTGTAATTTTAGCTCCATATTTCTCCATGCATACACTGCGGGAAATGCTACAGTATAAAGACCCTAGCAACTAACAACGGCATTACCAAGTTTTTATGGTACAAATATATTTGGTAAAAATAGTGTCTTTTTTATTTTATTCAGCTCCTTTTTCATTAATAATGTGTAAACTATTAAGATCATGTTAAAATTTAAAAAAAAAACGCAATTCTATGAATTCATTTACAAATTCTCATGATATGTATATGGGTTATGTAGGTGCATAGAACAAATTGTAGTGTAATAAATTTTAGTAATGGCATATAAAGAAAATAATGGTAGTAGTGTATTAAGAAAAATAAAGATGAATATTCATTCGAAAAAAAAGACCATATGTTTTCTTAAACTTTCTGACAAGCTCATTTCTATTATGTTCCTTTCTAAAAATTAATCTTACCTATTTCTAAGTTCCACGTAAAAATGATGGTATTTGATAAAGCAATTTAATCATTTAGATTAAAAAAATTACAACGAATTTTTTTTTCTAATTTTTTTTGTATTTTTCACACAAAATTTAAATATATTTTAATTTTATAATTATGCACATAATATATCTGAAGACTAGGTTAAGAGAAATAAAAAAAGGATTTCGGTGAAAGGAATTTTTACCATGATATTTATGATATAGAATTTTTACACATCCTATTTACGCCCCGTATATAGATTTTTGATTATATTAATACATTTTAATATATTGAGCTTTTCTGACTTGAGCACATACTTTGCAGAGTACGGAATATTTCCATGACAACAAAATTTCTTACTGATATTCTTTTATTCCTATTTTTTAAGTGACCAATAATATACTTAGCAATGGAGTCACGCCAGAAAATATTATAAGTAATATAAAAAGCGTTAAATATTTTCTTTTTTTGAAAAAAAAAATAAAAACCTTATCCATGCGGTACATCAAATTCTAATACAGTATTAGAAATTAAAGTTTAATTCTATCAATGTAAGTGTATTTTCCAATAACTCGCAATTGTTAGATCTGTGCAATGAAAAACGTAAATGATGGCCCTTTAATAAAATCCACATATATTTTTAAATACCATGAGCTAATATTCAAAACTGTAAAATTATTTACCTTTGAGAAAACAATTGTGAAAACAATTTAAAACTTGAAATTTCATTGTAATGCCATAATTTATATTTGTTTTTCTAACTACATTCTGTTTTATATCATAAATTGTTCACATATTTCTGATATTCCAGTATTAACTAAGTGACTTACTGTGTCTTCAAAGAGAGTAGCGAAACTTAACACAGATTTATATAATCATTAGCGTCACCAAGTTTACACAACAGACCAAAATATAGTTAATAAGTTTTTTAGCTTCAATATTAAATTACTTTCTTAGAAGAACCATAGAAACTGATTTCTATGTCAAACAACCTTTATAATCGAGAGCTAGCATGTTAAATTTATTAGCTTGTAGTAAATTTTTATATTGATATGTAGGAAATTAAAATCCACCAAGTTAAAAACAAATTTAAACTCAACAATGGGTCACATGATATGTCATACCACTGACAGGTTTGTCAAAAGCCTTGGAAAAAGTTAAAAAAGTCAATAATTATAGCTAAATATTCTACAATAGAACTGCACACAATAAAAAAATTCAGTAGTCGATTATCTGCCAACCGATTTTCTAAAAAAAAATCAAAATTTGTGTCCATGCAGTTCAATACAATTTCCTACTAAATTTCTTTAACCGTGCCAAATAACTCAAAAATTTTAAACAAAAGTGAATGCAAATCACGAGGAAATATTATACTATATGTGCATTCTCTTCAAAATAATATGTCATGATGATCACTTTAACGTAGGTTTTGGTCATAGATGTTTTTCATTACAATCATCTTTACTAGTTGCAGGACGCCTTCTGTTTTTCCTTTTTTAATTTTACCCACATTTTAACAAATTGGAAATAATATCGAAAGCTGGATAACGTATGAATTTGTAAAGTGTAAATTTTTTTCAAGCCTTTGAACATTTTTGAATATTAAAAAAAAGTTGACAAGACTTACATTTGTGATTTAAAACTTCAAGAAAATAAAAAGTTAGAAGGATTCCAAATATAGAAGGTAAAACAGATTTTGTTTTAGCCTTAATACGTTTTAAAATCAAATAGTAAACATATCATAAAATACCAAAACATAACGTAACTCATCGGATAAATTGTTCAGTTCCCATACTTAATAATTTCGATTTACTAAGAAGAAATGCATTCTGAATTTACTTTAGCAGATTCCTCGATTCTGTGTGAAAAGCTTCTAGCAAATCATAAAAAATAAACAATGATGCGTCATAGTTTGATAGACCCCGTCGAACAACTGATGTCAAGTTAGTTTTATTCCACTGTTTTGATGCCAAGTGAGTTTTAACCGACTTCAAGAAAGGAAGATGTTCTAAATTCGATTATATATTTTTTTGTGTCCATGTTTTCTCATATCTCCGGCCTTTATCAACAAATTTGTGCAATTCCTTTCTTTATTTCGAAGGGTTTACTCCTAGTATCGAACCATGAATCTGGTTATGTAAATTAAAGGTATACCATAGAAATTCCCAACACTGAACAGCATCGGTGTCTAGATCGAATCTAGATGATATTGGTGTAATGATAACCTAATGAGACACGACTAAGGATGACATGAATTTGCTCTTTAATAAACTTAGGTTAGAATGATGTAGCCGGAATATGATGATAGTATATATCAAACTTTGATCCATAAATCCTAATTTTGCACGTGTACTGCCTGCCTATACCGTGAGAAGTAAAGATGTACAGTTTTATGTTAGTTTTTTGAGTTTAAAGCAGAGACTATCATACAACTTCGGGTTCTAACTCCTCAGTCCTCATGCTGCAAGGGTACTGCCTACCTAAATTGTGAGACTTGAGGATCCGCTGTTTTCCAATTAGTATTGTAGATCACAAATAGAGACTCCTTCGTGGAACTCTTGATTCCAACTTCTCAAATGTTTTATATAAAAATAATATTAATAATTCTTGTTTATTTTTCGGTTTATTTCATCTGCAACCTAAAATGAATTTAGAAGAAATGTAATTTTTTTTTGTCAAAATTACCCTTCATAACCACAGTTTCTTACTAATTTCCAATTATGTCTTTAACAAATATTAGATCTTATATTAAAGGATTTCTGAGCAAAGAATGCTATGATAGAGATAACGAAGGACCAACGATATCGACTTGACCCCGGAAAAGTCTGTTTTTTCAAGTTCAGTATTGAACACTACATTTGTTATTTTTTCTTATTAATCTTTCTACCTGGTCAAATACCTAATTAATGGTATCTATATAAACACTCTAATATATATTATACATTTGTTTTTCCAAATCTATATTTGTACAAAATTCTCCCTTTACAAGTACAATGCGACTTTTTCACATTTTATAATGATTTATGATCAAACGTGTATATATATATATATATATATATATATATATATATATATATATATTCATTAGTAATAACCTTGACCTAATATAAAATATATATTTTAATTATAATTATTTATATAACCAAACATGGAAATGGCATAAAAAGAGTAGTCAAAATTATTAGTCAAATATATTTGAATTAAAAAGATATCTGTATTTATAAGAAATACAAATAAATAATTCTGAGGAAAATATACCTAGATCGAAAATTTAGTTTTCAGTTTTATTCCGGAAGTTTTCCAGTTCCAGCACGATGATGAATTTTATCAAAATAACTTTATTCCTCCTACATACAATTTAGGCAACTTGTTTCTTTTTATATTCCCGTGACGATGATATTAGTAATATTTCGAAGCATAGTTGTTTCATGGAATCTTCAGCAATTTGGTATAAAACTAAGCATTCGGGATAATTTTATTACTGTTAAACTGCTTTTGTTTCTTGGACAGGAAATTCAATCGTGAAGGAATTATGCAACATATTCATTTGCCAAATTGTGATAAATAATTAAATTGTAGACAATTTTCATTTTTTTCAATAATATTAAAAATTTATATTAAATTTTAAAAGGAAAATACGTCTCTTGCTCCTATTTTGAGACTCACGAATAACCACATATCACGAATAAGCACACATGAGTTACAAAGTCTCATGTATTATCTATGGTACATTTGTAAAAATTATTTACTTTCATTCTTTCTCCAGAAAGCAACATATAGAACTTTTTAAAGAAGGTTCACGTAAGTTATTGTTTGAGTTTTTAAATATCCTACTAAGAATGTAATCTATTAATGATATAAAAAATTAATGTACATAAAAAGACGTGGAATTAATATTAAATAAACTGCCGATTAGATTTCAAAATTTCTCGTGACCCGGAAAATTTACAAAAATGCTAATTTTTCGATCGTATTTATAATATTTGTGGCATATATAAACCCATAGAGTGCTGAAAATAATTGTGAAAATCATTCCCGAAAAAAGGGACATTTCATACAATAACTGCTTTTTAACTGCATCAAAAATATCACCTTTACTACTCAGGATTGCCACGAGATAAAAAACATTTGTTCAATTGATTTTTTGGAAAATAACTACTTCTATTTTGAAATACTAATATAATTTACCTAACTAATAATATTTATTTTTATGTATTGATATCTAGACTAGACTAATAAATGTTGATAACTGTTATGTAATAATCCACAAGTTAATTCTATGACAAATTCATTGTTCCTTTTGTACTAGCACTCTATAAGGCAGTTAACATATTCATGATTGAAATGTATTTTTTTCCTTAATATACGCATTTTTATTGTTGTTCATTTATATTTGCAAGTCAGCTTGACTAACTATGGCTGTTCGTCGTTCTCCTTTGTTAAAGCGATATATAATTTGTATTAGCTTGGTCGTAACCGCCCTCTTACTTCCCACCCCCAGCGCTTTCCCGCCTTTTCCTCGATCGGTTATTTACCCATTTATTGTGATTTCATTCGTTTTTTCCCCAATATCTTGGAAACTCTTCGGGATATCGAAATGAAACGAAGTGTAGATTGCTAATGGAAATTCCTTCTGGACTTTATTTCACAAGTATATATCAGTCTATCTCTGAGCTTGTTCCTGACGAAGAGAAAAATATAGAAGGTTTTATAAATATTTATTTGTGCGAATGTGACTTAAATCTATTGTAGATGTATTTATTTATTTTGAAAACATAAATAAATACTAAACATTATTTAGATGAACATAATTAAAAAAATTCTGCTCTGACTCACAATAATAAAAACGTCTAATAATTTTTCATGTATAAATGCAGAGTGTTGAAATATATAACAATTTTGTTTAATAAATTAAAAATAAAAAATTTTCTCAACAGGACGCGTGTTTAGTTTTCTCATTTCAAAATGGTCCTCAAAACAGTGTTATTTATGGTAGCACATGTTTTGTTTGCATTTTCTTAATCCAGTTTGGATGCTACACTGGGTATATATTAAATACATATTAAAAAAAACTAAATGATTAAAGAAATATAAAAGCAAGAAATGTGAGTTATCGAATATTTAACACCTGGTAATCTGATTAGAACTTAAGCAAAATTAAAATCATATTATAACACTGTAACTTACGACTGACAATTGGGGAAACATATTTTAATAATGCGACCTGAAATAAAAAAATCAAATAAAATTCAGAAATCATAATAAAATGAATTAAGGTGTGTTTGGTCTTCACGGTAAGATTTTATAAGCGCACAATTAACGTGCGGCCACTTATCGTCGCATTCATTTTCAAATATTTGTCCGCAATAATTCTCCTTTATTCGCTCATGCATTATGCATCACACGACAATGCTTTCTGATTGGTCAATAGAATTCAAATATTCATTTATGAAGCCCTTCAATTAAATTTTCATTACATTGAGCATGATGAATAAATCAGTGAGTTGGTGAAATCGATATACTAGGTTTTAAGTTAGCAAAGGAAGCTGATTTTTAAGCAATCTCTTTATGTAGTGCGTATGTGTAAATCTAAAATATTTTCCCTGAAAAAATGTTGAAATAATAATAAAGAATGAAACGCGAGTGCTAATGTCACTCTAATGTAATTTTGTATAATTATTATTGCTCAAAACTCTAGAGTTTTTGTAAGAATAAAATTAAAAACAAAATGTTGGTAGTAATTAGTCAGTTTTTTTTATAACCAAGTTTGAATATAAAGTTACATACTATATATCTAAAACATTAATTAGTGTCAACGTTTTCTTATTCAATATTTTGTTCTTTAAACTTAAAACTTTCTTTAGTTTTGCGCACGAATCCAACTTGCGATTTATCTTTTCTGGACTCTTTAAAAATATATTATTATATATATTTTAATATTTATATACATATATGTATATATATATATATATATATATATATATATATATATATACATATATATATATATATATATATATATAAGACACCCTACAAATTTAATAATTAAACTAATACATTTAAGAGCAATGTATGAAATGTTGCCACTTGTAACTTCATAGTAATAGGGATGTATCATTAAAAAAAATAATCGGGAAACAATGATAACAACGGTTTACTTAGAAATTTATAACTGCACACCGAAGGATTCAGAATACCGCAATATTTCAAAATGTTATCAACACTTTTATTATCTTACAATACAAAATCCTGTGACTTAAAAATATTAACAATTAAGACTCACAATAGGTGATAGCTACAAACAAATCTATCCCCGGCATTAAGACGGTAGAGGGACATCCATTCCGATGAAGATATTTAAATCCGACCAGGGTTTAAATCTTCCTGAGCTCATATAGACGCGGCGATATAGTCCGACGCAAATCTTGATATTTTGGTCGGTTTCTGTCTCGTTATATGTGGCGAAATGTTATATTTAAATTGTTTTAGAACTATTTTCCGTCAACAAGGCACATTTTGTATAATTAAATATAAATATTCATTTAAATTTGTCTGTTAGTAAGAAAAGAAAACGATGAGTTCATTTCATGCATTCAAAGGTAACTCCTAAAAGACCCTTTTAACACTTTCCTTGAACTTATTCTGAATAATATAAAAATGACAAGAAATTGCTAAATAAATAAATTCTACTAAAAACCGTAAATATTTTTTATTTAAATATTTTTGCCTATTCAAAACAAATGCAATTTTACGAGTCAAGTTTAAAGAATTAAAGAAATTTAAAAATATTTTGTTTTTCTTCCTTGTAATTCCCTCTTTGTTTACTTTTAATTCCTATTTCCATACTCGAGCGGAAATAAATAAGGGTTCTTTTATAAAATGAGTGAAATTTATTTTTTTATTTTAACGTTTATTAAAAGCGAAACATTTACTGTCTAATAAATTATTCAGAAGCAATTAATTGTAGAGATTACATTGCTAACCGTTGCCCTATTATGAATATTCCATTACTGTTTACGCAAAATTATAAAGTTAATTGGATCGTAACATTAGAAACTTAACGTCCACAAACGCATTCAAAAGTCGTCTGAAAAAATTATACCTCAGTCGATTAACCCACTCCATTTTCCTTCCCTTCACATTTTGTTTTCCTTCATGGCTCTTGCCCTCCTTTTTTTCCTACCGACATGTAACATTTAAACCCCGTTCCTTATTAATAATTATTTTTAATTTTTTAGTCAAGTTTTTTACCAAAATTACCACCTCGTAACTAATTAAATACATGCTTTTGTTGTAGTTGAATGGAAGATATTGATCTTCTAGCAATAAGTCCCTCATATGTGAAATTGTCGCATTAAAATCTAAATAAATAAACAAAATAGACAAAATAAAGAGGAAGACTAAATTTATATTTTTAACATGTTAATAATTAACCAACCGACTGTTATGTGCGAAAATTTAGTTTTATTGTAAATCCATTTCTCCATACCTTTTACTTTTTATTTGCATTTTTAAAATTGTTTATTGGAAGTTATAGTTTTATTAAAACTTAATTTGTTTTCTGCGCAAATCTTAAACTATATAAAATCGATTTCCTCTTCGTTCAACTAGCTTCTACTCATATTTCATGTTGCATAAGGAATGACTTCTTTTGACAGAAATAGTTATAAAATTCATTCCTTTTATTGGTTGAGGAGTTGATATGTACCAAATATTACAGCTAAGTTTAGAATATTGCAATTAAGAGGGGTAATAATTATTAAATCTTTAAGTGGACTTAAAAACAATATTTTTCCGTTATCATTAGTGAATACTTGGAAATCATCGTCTTATAGACTAGTTTAGTAACAAAAAAAAACAGTGAGCCATCACGGGACGTCTGGCAGATGTGAAACATCGTGTTCGTACTAGTAATATGCATAGAAGACAAGATTATTACAGGAAATAAATATAGCATAATGAAAAAATAAAGTATTACGAATTTCTTACAGAAAATGGTGACTTTATTTAATAAACATTTATTTACAATTAATACAAAAATAATAAAACACAGGTTATGTGTACCGTAGTAAACAACAGCGTCGAACTGAGTGAGGAGGGGGTCGCGTAGTCGGTTGCGCATGGCGACACGTCGCCATACCTTACACTCTACTTACCGTAGTATAGCGTGGTGACCCGTCGCCACGCCAACGATCCGGTTTATACCGGCACCTATAATGTTTCACGTCAAAAAACTTTGGGTGAACTTACGACCACACAATAGTAATGAAACCTTAAATAACCAGTCGTACTACGTATGTTCATACAAATAAGCTCAACTAATTTATAGGAGTTATATAACTGCATATAAAATACAACATGAAGAGAGCGATACCGTCAATAATTTTTTTTCTGTGAGGATATCTAGATATATATGCATCTACGGCATAAAATTACAGGTGAAAATATGTCGCACCGTTTAGTCGTACATAATAACAAATATTTAAACGTATTTTGTGGTATTAATATTCCAGGGGTATGAAGCCTAAATTGTTTTTATACATTACCCGAAATATAAGCAACGAAATTTGCGCAAATATTTCTTGTTTGGTTACAGATTTATTAGATAACAAATGTTCAAACGTTTGCGATTACGACATTAGTAATATAGAACTCCAGGGACACCTTTAAATACAAAAATAGACCAAAAATTTATGTATATGGATGTAATTGAAGAAAACTTGTAAACTTTTAATTTTTGTCTTTAGGTTTACATAATACTATGAAAGATTAACTTTTAATAAAAATTATTATAAAGAGACAAATAATGTAATCGGGTACTGATACATTCCAAACTAAAAACATATGTAAAGACACGAAGCAGTATCTCTTCTTTAATCTGCATGCTTATAAAATCTTACACTAATTATAAGTTGAGATTCGTGTCTACTGATGTGTTAAAGGAAATTTTTTTTGTAAAATTCCGCAATTTTCCGAAACAAATGTACTTGATACTTTTCACAGAATAAAAGCAACACTTAGAGTCACAACTTCAAAAAGGTATTGGAATGATTGTGAAATAACGGCACAGCAGTATGGTTTCTAGGTAATAAACAAAATATAATTTGAAAAAAAATCTTGAACTAGTGATATTTATTTATATTATACACATGTCGTATGTGAACTAAGTATTAAACAATTGATGAAATAAACACCACCCACGATTTAAAAATACTGTTTCTTTATTAGTTTACAAATTTAAGTACATATTGCACGAGAGTAAATAATTTCAGTTTGCTGTATAAATAATAACATTTAAATATTAAATTATACATGATTTATTGACAATAAACCAAACATTACTTACTTACGTATACCTACGATACGTTTCGGAATTAAGAATATTTTTTATCAAGTTTTTATTAGGTTCACCTCTACGTAACAATGTATTTATACAAATATAGCAAGTCTAATCTCGTCTACTTACTAATTGTCGTATAGATTTTAAACTTTGCACGTTAATGCAATTCGTTTGACAATTTTTTCAATAATGTAGTCGATACAATAATACCACCAAGCTAGAGGAGGGAGGTGCTCATGAGAACTTCTTAAGGACTAATTGTAAACCTATTAAATTCAAGCTCGTACGAATTGTCTCTGTGAGTCCTTCGCTTACATATTGTTACCAGGAGTGTCTGATGATAGAAGAGGGAGATGATAGTGGGTACGTCTCCATAGTCAGCACTAAATACCATATCTCTCCTAGTCAATTTTTTGCCAGAGGCGTCTGAGTCGTTATATCTGTATGGATCATGTCATGGTGACAACACAACAATACTGGTGACAACAGACCCTAAGTACATAAAGTGGCCGACTCTCTTCAGCTGATAATTCCGTAGTTTAACTGTGTTCTGTTGGTTGGAACTTGAGTAGCGCACACCATATTTTGTCTACTGTTATTCAGTCTATTGGTCTGTAATAATAATCTCCAGATTTAAAGTGATTGCTCAAGGTGTTCGATATCATATCTGATAAGAAAAATACCGTCCACGTAAACTAGACCCTTGTGTGGTTCCTTTCATATTCTTGCAGTAATATGGTCCATGACATGGTTTAAAAGTGGTGAACTTGGAGCTGCTCCTTGGTGTACATCTACTCCTACTTCAAATTCGTCACTTATTGTTACTGAAGTAAGGATACTTTGATGATAATATACATATCAACGTTTTTTTAGTATAGCCTTCAGGCACATATGGTGACCTCAACTCTTGCCAGATTAGGTGAGGTAGAACTTGGTCAAATGCCTTCTCAATATCTATAAAAGCTAAATGGAGATCCTTTTTCCTTTCTTTTCGTTTTTCTAAAAAGTCTTATTGATAGAACATCTATGTAATTATTCTTGCGTAATTTACTAACGCTAATCACTAATAATATAAACTAATTGTCTGTTTAGCATCAATTAAAAATTAATATACATTTAACTGCAACCGAGAGCACGATTAAAACTACAAAAAGTATTTTATTAGAGCCTGGCTGTTTATGATCGTGGATGAGCGATGGAATAATTCTTTCACCTGACTGACGGCAGATGAAGGAATTATCCATCGCTCCCTCACCCGGACTACTACTGACGTGTTTTTGCTTTCTATTTTTCAACATGTAAAATATACTGCAGTAGCAAAACAATTTCCCTTGAAAAATAATTACACATAGGACCCAGATTGGTTTATTAAATATTCAAAATAAATATATACATTGAAGTAACTGAAAATAAACGATTTTTATTCTAAAGTTTTTAGTGGAACAGGATAACAAGTCGAGATGATTTAATACCGCCAATGCCGGGAATGAGATATTCAAAAATCCAATATGGTGTTAAGTAAATATAAACGGATATTTGTACTTCTCATTGTAATATGTTAGCATTTTTAGCAAATGTACAGTAAGGTGCAATTTGTTTCTAGCAGTCCAAAAAGAAAAGCGAGGGGTTCATATGAGGATTGAAACGACAATTTTCAATGTAAAGAAATGGAATAAATCTTTCCTCTCTCAATATAAATATATAGCCTAGTATCTCTATAATAGGCCTAAAATTATAGTGAATATCTCAAAAATTATGAAATTTAGAATCATAGCTATATTTTTTCGGTAAACTTCTAGTAACGCTGTTTTTCTTAAAATTTTAACCTCTACCATTTCGAAAATGGGGACGGGAGATATTTCATATAAAAAAAATAGTTTCGGTTTCTATATAATATGATCTTTCAATTGACACTTGATATGATACATTAAAACAAAAAAAAATATTACTTTACTTGCCACCTCTTACATTTTCGTGTGAATGTATTTTAATGTTAAAAATTGGGATATATCGTACTCTATCGCTGTGCCTATTCCAGTTCTAAGAATTTCTTTTTTCTATTTCACACTACTTATCTACTAGTTTCTATGACAAACCTGCCTCAGCAATTTTTTTGAAACAGGCAGATAGACGGCTAAATTTTATGGGGGTTCCGTTTTTGTCTCTACCCTAAAATATGTGTACGAGATTAAATAATATAATAACTTGAAAAATAAGTACTCAAAGCTTATTTCTAAATTAGAATAGTTCTCTATGTTATATGTAAACACTGTTGCCCTTGGTAACGTTGAAAACAGAGATAAAACGTAAATAAAGCATGCCCATTTTTAACTATACATCAAACTACCCTAATACGTAACTGGACACTTTATTACATTTGTATTGTTAAGAAATATATGAGAATCTTATATACACCCATTTACTTTCACAAACATCGGTGACTTGTAGTCACGTATGGTCTATTGTATTTCGTATCCACAAATCATTTTCAAGGGAGATAAAAGACGCAGCCGTTTTTATCCTCTACAGATTGTTATGTTTGGCAATATGTCTTACGCAAAGTTATTACGTTCTATAGTTATTTATATCATAGTTTAATGTCCATCAAAACATAGCTTTTTGTGAGTGAACAAAATTACGCAAGAAAAAAGAAAACTTCGTGGTCAACTTTCGTCGTTTCGGATTTTATTCTGTTCGTTTTATGAGCACAATTTTGTGTTAAAGTAATAGTTTTGTGGATTAAAACCTGGACTGAATTCACTTTATTGCACGAAGTAATATACTTGATTGTACAATATGAAACGCTGTGATATCAATATATTGCGCTAAGTGATTGGTCAAAAGCGATAGGACAATATAAGTGATTGGACAATTTTTTTTCATAATGACCAGTGAAACCTGGAATGCGATGTGATGTAAATCAACTTGATTAACATTTAAACATCAATTTCTATCTAAAAACCTTTGAAATATCTACTTATGGAAGTGTACGGGTGTACTGTTTTATATGAGATTCTTGTTAAATATTTACAAATAGTTCCAAAAAAGTACACGATCCGTTCTTCTTTTTAGTGAGGACAGTGGAAATGGAGAGAGCTCATTAGGTAACATTCAAAATACAAATGGAAATAACTCTCCTCCCATTAATAGAGAAACCAAAGGAGTTTCACGGTAGATAGCGAAATTGATACTTTGCATATGTCGTCGTTATGAAATTTACATCAAACGGACTGTTTTTAATTGTGGTGGGAAGGCAATGAAATCAAAATGTAATTCAGATTATTTTGAAGCGGCTACTCTGAGATCTTTTGTCGGTTACGATATTTTTCCAGAAATAAATTTTCTCCAGTTTGACACAGAGTCGACAAATCATTTAGCTGATTTAGCGTCATGTGTTGTTAAAAATATCTGGATGCTCGAATGTTATTTATTATAAAAAATAGTCAATCCAAATTAATATATACAGAAAATATACTCCAAGTTAATTTATTTCAAGAATCAGCAGTTATTTTTGTGTTGAACATTGGTATATTTATACTAATATTATATTAATTTATTAAAGTGATCCTAATTTAGGCCATTATTTTATTTCGTATTTAATTCCTTGATATAAAAATGTTGAAGAGTGATATTAATATTTTTTATCGACATCGATAATATTATTGTACATCTTTTTGAACTCCCTCCGAAAAACAAATGTTACAAAGTTGACTAATAAGTGTAACCTATGCCGAAGTGCACCCGCACCGCTATATAGTGAGGTCTCTCCATTGGGTAATTACTCCGTGCTTCCGGTTGTCAAATGTGAGGGAAAAGTCATAGTATATGTCCTTCGTCTACAGAGTGCCCGAAACCCCTGGAAGACTCTCCTATTTTTCTTACACTTATATTGATTGACCTGGTGCTGTGATACATGTTCGGTTGTGATATTTTATCCATTCTGTTTAAGCAAAGCACAGAATTGTATAAGAGGGACTAACTTAAGTTGTGATTAAGAAATGAAAATTCGAACATTGGAGGCGCTGTTGAAATTAATTCACCTCTTTTAATGTAAATTAGATAGTATCTATATCCCTCACCACTCCAGTTCTGCTCGACTCTAAGCCATGAGGTCCTATAATGACCTATATACTTGATGATAAGCGACCGAGAATCGAACCCGGGACCCCGTTGTGAATTGAATTGAATGATGAGCCACAGACTGAGCCACAGCGAAGCGTGACTGGGTCTAGCTAGTATTTAATTATTTTTATTATCGAGTAACTTTTCCGAAAGTACCGCGAGAACACGAGGAAACAAATCTTCGAATCTGCTAATTAAATAATATATATATATATATATATATATATATATATATATATATATATATATATATATATATATAATGTATGTATATATTTATATATATATTTGTATATATAATAAAATAGGTAATAATATGACCGATTATCGGTCGCAAATCGCAGTTTTTCAAATGTTCGATAGGCTTGGCAAAGTTATATTTTATAAAGTTTGCAATTACCCTAATTTTGCAGAACGAAGGAGTTAGCCACAATTTTCTCACTTGGTAAATTGTACCGTTCCTTATAAACCATTATCGCTTTGTTTTATAAAGGTATATCATTTTTAAAAATTGGTCCCCACCGCTATTGGCAATATTTTTACTAAATACAAGAGGAACGAGTAAACACAAATTATATAAAATACAAAATAATTATTAATAAATTGACATAACTACTCCTTCCCATAAAAATTAATTTTAACAAATTAAAGGTGAAATATAATATAAAATGTGTTGAAGAAAAGCAGATCTATAACACTTCCCAACTTCTTCAAAGCTTTTTTATTACTTATGTATAAATCACTAACTTAGCAGTATATAAAGTAGATGAGTATTCCGCCGAAAAAAATATTATGGTTCGAATTAACGAGGATCCCGGACCAATCTTACTAAAACAATTGAGGCAATAAATCTAGAATCCAATAATAGAGGGCTACAATTAATTGAAGACTAGTGAAGGAACGTGCAGATTGCGTCCATCACGCATATCTATCCTGACGAGCCGTTAATCTGTTCTAGGATTATTTTATCTGAGAGATATAAGCACATAAAGAAATATTACATATTACAGACACGTTTTAGATGATTACATTTTCTTGTATATAACGACAAAACTATGTTTAAAAAAGGTAATCGTTGGTTTTAAATGATAAATGTACCTTGATTTCACTTCAAATTATTTAACGATTTGACAAAAAACGTCATTTTTGGCATCGTTTAAGTTGTGAAGATAAAATGATCAATATGTATTTATTGATTCTTTTTTAGCATAATCTAAGGATAAATAATCGATATTAATCTAAGGTTAAATATTCGATTTATACCTCATCACTCATTATCTGCCTGTCCCTTCTATTTCACTAAAGCGCTGTAAAGGTAAATCGTAAACACAAGCTGGGTTTGGGGGGTGTCCTTTGGGTATGAATATTACTTGAGGATTAACTAGCGATGATGGTAAATATTGGTTAGTCCACAACAAAATCTTAACTTCTTTGGTCAATAAAAGATTAAAAAATTAAGAGTACAGTATAATTGTGAGATAACCGTTTTAAAAAAGACATTTGTTATATTAAAAAATCGGTTAAAATTCACTTCTATATTAACCTGGATGAAATCAAAAACATGCTTTCTAGTAGATATGAAATTCTTCTCCGAAATAAATATCGATAAGCTTGAATGTCGCAAAAATTTCAACAACTTGGCTTCAAATATTAACATTCTAAAGGACATTTGTCAGGAAATTGAGAAAAGTTATTTTTTTAAGTTGCAAATAATTATAAAAAGGCACCACAAATACGCTCTACAAAATCATAATATGGATTCTGTTTTAACTTACGTTACCAAAACCTTAACATTTTCCAAAACTTAAGGAAAAAGTTTTCCAATATTTGAATAAAGGCTCTAAAAGCTTTTAACAAAGAGTATAGGGGAATAGCATCTGACATAGAGAGAACATTTAAATTTATTCATATATTTCATTTAACAATATTATTTGGAATACCCTCTTATTAAACTTCGTTGTTAGATGTTGACTTAGTTAAACATATCAATTACTTTGAATTGTGTAAGAGCGAATCGGCTATCTTTGATGGACCAGGGAAGAACTAGCCATCCTTACTAGAGTAATGGAGAGATTCAAGGAGATTGTGAATATAACGACTAACGTGCCAAAATGCATTCAAGACTAGATGCAGACGTTTTGAGATTAAAATATTGCACTTGGCAAACCATTTCGTTATCCAGAATAGTCTGTATAATTTTAATAACATATATATATATATATATATATATATATATATATATATATATATATATATATATACATACATACATATATATATATATATATATATATATACATATATATATATATATATATACATATATATATATATATATATATATACATATATTAATGTGTAGATACAATTGGCTGAACAAAGAAAGATACGGAAAGAAAGGAGACGGAGGTAGTGGGAAATGTTTAAAGGCTTTTAAGTATTTAAGATGATGTTTAAAAGAGTGTATTAATGAATATATTCGAAGCATAGAATTCGACGATATGAAGCTGTAAATGTGGAGCTAATGGATTTTAAAGCCGTAATGGACTATTAAGACTACCTATACGCAGAAACCTGTTTTTTTGAGGTCGCAAAAATGGTGGATGTATAAAGTGAGTCATGCAAATTACTTAGGACATATTTAGAAAATTATTTAATAGGATGAATTAAAATTTTTAAAACAACACCACATCCAGAGAGCACACATGTCTAGACTCAGATAGCAGATACTAGAGATATAGATAGCATAAATCTCCTTAATGAAGAAACCGAGCTTAGCTGACACTTGGTTAAGAACAACTTTGAGTCAATATGCTGCTGTACAGCTTCATGAGCACTCTCTTCGATTGCTCTCTATTTCCTCCCTTCCCTGTGGCCACTGAGTTTTTGGTTTATTATATTTATCTTGAATTGTTTTAATAATATTTTGTTTCATGAACTTCGCTAAACTTTCCGCTAATTTTGAAGCTAGCTTACGAGGTAAACGTATTCAAACCATTTTAAATGACAATGTCGAGTTTGATACTCGATAGTCGGTCGATTGTGACAGTGGTCTTTGCTGATATACACGCCAGTCGAGTCTCTAAAAATTTTGCCATAGACGTTGCGTTTGTAGAAATTACGTGACATTGCATTTGGACCAAATTCAAACCTATCTCCATAATTAAGTAAATGCGGTATAATTGTCTGGTATTTTGGTACATGAATATTGGTTTAAATAATTATACAATTTTGAACGAATGTGAATCTGCAGTGGTGAAGTCTGTAACTGGATAACTAATAAATAATTAATAATGTTGTAAACTAAAATATAATATCACAGTCAGTAGTTTGGTTTTATAACTTCTAACCTAATTTCAGTTCCAATGGAATAGTCACATTTTGTGTGAGTTCATTCTTAAGCAAGTCACATAAAACGTGACCATGATTTCAATTAGTATAAAAAAATATTATTAAGGTGATATCTGCTCGGGAGACAAATGAAAATATTTTGTTAATTAATCATTTAGTTGAATTTTATTTGATTTATTTCGTAAATATTAAAATATATTCGTGTTTAGACGATCGAGTATGTTAATAATTCCGATATATATTAATAGCGTATTAGATATAAGATTATCTAGTCTGGAAAACTTAATTGCTTATCATTTTACGAGCGTTGGATAGTTTATGAACTATTTGAGGAAACTAAAATAACATTATTTCAACACACATCAAACACAAGTCTAAATTGAAGGGATTAAAATTAAAATCGAAAATGTGTCGCTTGATAAATATTTATATATCTCTAAAATAAAGGGACGAGATAATTCCAAAAGATAATAATCGTAACGCTTGCTTAATGGGTGAAGTCGTCTTGAGTGAGTTTACATAAATATTATTCATTATTCGCTAACATCACAGTCTGTGTTTTTTCCTCGAAGAGGATTGTAATTCACGAGGCTATTCGAATTTTTCTTACAAGATTTTTACACTTATTGCCTCTGGTGACTATAATCATAACGACTAAACTTCAATATGAAAATAAATTATCTTCTCCTATTCATATTTTCAGGTTATCTTCCGTTTTGACGATATAGAATTTTCTGACGATATAGAAATATAATACCATATATTCAGTATTTCTTAATATACTTCTCTTACACATTTTTTTGAATATTTCTACGTTTCCCTTTGTGTATCTATTTTGTGCATATTTTTAATGTACAGAACGTTTCTTCTAAATTTACATTTTTCAGAACCAGCAGCGCCGTAATTTTTTTTCTTCCCACATCGAATTGAAAAATGGAACACTTACAAAATCACTCACAAATCTATATGTCTGTCTGTCTATCACAGCCGAATTTCTTAGAAACCACGCAACACAGAAACTTAAAATGTAGCATAGTGAAGACATCCTTTTATCCTATATATTTTACAATAGTTATCTTTCTTAAAATATTTATGCAGGAATTAAAGAAAGGGTAAATAAAGTTCTTAAGTTTTTAATTTAAAATTGCATGTGGTGTATTATTCATCATAACAAAGAGCCGTTGCTATGAAAAATTCAAAAATATTTCTCAATATTAAATTGTATATTTAAAATGATATTCGAGAAAAATATGCGATAATAAAGCAACCTCCACCACGGGTTTCCGAAACTACTGAACCAAAGATCACGATAAAAATAATATTGGTAAAATCTGACTAGAAGATTCGTGAAAAACCTTATATTTTTTTAAATATGCATCACAGTTTACGCCTGTAAAAGTTTTTATTTTTTTATTATTAATTTCGACTATTTACAAAACTGCCAAAAATGCTCATTTGTGGGTTAAGAAAAAAACGGAACCCTTATAAGTTTACTAACGTGTGCATCCGTCTGTCCATAAATTCGATTATCACAGTCATTTCTGTCACAGTCATTTACATTACAGTCGTTTTAACCCGCACATATCTCAGTAGTTAAAATTGGAAGATTTGGTAGTTTTAGTTGGTGCAAATGATTAAGTTATTATGATGATTAAGTTATTAGGACACTGGAGAAACTATTCCAAAACATTTCAGATTTTTATGTGAGATAGTCCAAGAGATATTTTTGAAAACATTCTCAAAAATATGTTTCTATCCCTTTATTTTTAAAACTGATAAAGCTAAAATTATGAAAAAAGGCGGTGAGTTCCAAGAATTTCAATGTAAAGCTATAGCGATTACGAATTTTAAAATTTTGTCAGTTACATACTATAATATTATGGCTGTAAAATGTATACTAGGCATCATACTTATATACTGAAAAATAGCATTAATATTTACAAATAATTTAAAATGACTTAATAGGATAAACCAAAGTGTATACCCAAAGATCATGTCGCGAGTTCTCCTCTCACTTAACAGGTTTACTTAAGACTTATCGTAATCAACTTTGAAAAGGAAATTAAAATACACTATTTACATTATTTTTGATAATGAGAATATCAAATTTAAAACAATTTCTTTCTACAAACATCGTTTAGTTCCGCGAATACAATATATTTAGTACGTAGCTAAGAAATAAGCATTTTTTGTGACAAGGGTTTAACAATTAATTAAAATATGAAGTGAATTACGTAAGTTCCTATCTACATAGGTCTAAAGACCCGATGTGATTTCTAAATTCAGAATCAATCATTCCAAATAAAAAAAAAATACTGTTCATTAGTAATATAATTTTAAAAAGTCGTCAGTAACTAGTTTAAATAATAACTACTCATTTTTCCGAAACTTGTGTTGCTTAGTCGGTTGCTCTCGCAAACTAATTTCTCTTTGCCTACTACAATTTTTTACACTTTCTTTAAGTTCTTTACCACACCTAGGTTTCGTTGTATTACGTCTTCAGGCGGGCTATTAGAAAAGATCTTTGCTAAGAGCCCACCTGAAGGTGTTGTCATACGACGAAACCTAGGTCGTGGTGAAAAACTTAAATAAAGTAGAAATAATACTACATCACGTAGTTTCATTTAATTGTGAATAATGAATTTCTACAAAATTAACACCAAATATATTCAATATAATTTTTAGATAACACAGTTTGATGTAGCACAAAAGACTTCTTTACGAAGAGAAAGTAATAATGTAATTATCAAAGAAAATATAAAAATGACAACTTGCTAATAAGTAACAAAATGATCCAAGCTACCAATAAATATAACCAACGACTACATTAACAATTTTAGTATTAAATAATTAAATATTAAATTCAAATCGTTTATATTTATTGCGTTGAAAACTATATTAAATATTTAAAGCACTTAAAATTGATTTCACATTTGAAACTAATATTTCTGGAAAATTTTCGTAAATGGATGATCTCTTATTAATTTTGCCTTATTTCATTTTTAAAAAGTTGCAGCGTAAAAAGTTTAATCTCCTAGCTAAAAGAAGTACATAGGTTTTTTGATTAATACAGGTATATAAATTATTACATAATATGTTCAGTGTTAATATTCATATCTCGAAAAAATTTAAAAATTGGACTTAGCGTATAATTTATTGCAAAAACTTATTGCAAAAGTTCATTTGCCTATCTGCAAGCCCTCTAATTTTTAGAATGTTTACACCTTTTCCACGCAGTCTTAAAATTTGCGTAAAATTTTTATTTTATGGTAGCACAAAGCAAAAATTATTGTTATTAATTTTTGATCTGCCGGTTCTAAAAATATGGACGAGTCTTATATTGGATTTATTTTGGGTAATTTTCTGATGAGTCTACAATTTTCTAAATAATTAGGTTTATACGGAAAACTCTGAAGGTTACATGGAAGACAGAGTAAAAACATAGTTTTACTTAAAAGAAATATAATTGCATAAATTTGAGATCAACTTAAAAATACCAGATGGATTTATATACTATCGTATATCATTAATATTTTAGAAATTTTTTGTGGATATACTTTTCCTAAATTTAAGAGTTAATAACACTTAAAAGGTGCACCAGGTATTGAGGAAAAAATACTTTAACTAGACAAAGAGAAAATAACTTCCCCTATTCACTTATGAACATTTTATTAACCTATTAAATATTAAGCAATTAAATATCTTTTTTTCATATTTTTAATTAATAATTAATTTTTCTTATAATGTTCGTATTATATCTACTTTTTAAATTTATATAGTTATTTTTTTAATTATTTTACGACAGAACTAGAGTTGACACTTTGACATATAGTTAGGGACATTATAGCAAGTATAGTTTAATGCAGGGCTAGTTATTACATAGTCACCTATTTCAGTTGAATGATATCTTAATATATAAATGTATATGATTTATAAAAAGCATGGAGAACGAGTCATTCTGCAAAATTACTTGGTTACTTTGGCGCCTCTTTATCAATTTTCGTTTCTCTTCAATGAACGTAAGGTAATAAAAAGAAATTGTTATAAAAGAAGTATGTAACAATATAATAGTAAGTTGAAAATAAATGAGTTCAATCGACTTTTGTCAATAGACAACTGTTTTATTTTTCAATTTTTTAATTTTGAAAAGCTTTAATCCACATACAAAAGCTCTTTCTTTTCTCAATTATTGCAATGAAATTAGTTGTTTATGTATTGAAATTAGTTATTATATAATTGTGTAGCAAAAAATTTGTTTCGTTCATTGTTTCTTATCGAATATTCTTATCTCACGCAAATAACACTGTGGATTCCAATGGCTAGGTACCATAGAATAAGGTACGTACGTTTATGAGCTGGCCGAAACTTTTTATGTTTTTCGTGCTGAGTACTATGCACTGAGTACCGCCTAAACCTTACGACATGAGTGCTTTTTAGGATTACGTTTAGGATTACGTTTTTATATAATAACGTTTTCATGTAAAAAAGGCATTACAACTAAAAACCAAAGATATTTTGATTATTTACAGCGGTATGACATGTAATCTCAGATTAAAGGAATTTAATTCTTTAGAATGTTCAAAATATTCATTTTTTCTTATTTGTTTAAAACAAGAATTTAGGACACGCAAAATATTTTTAAACCGGAGGAGGAAATAATACATTTGAGCATAAAAAGTATAATGAAATTTTCTAAACACAGTTCACGGGTGTATGTATGTAAGGCTAAGTTATTGAAAATATTTCATTTAAGACCGATAATTAAAAATATGGTTTATGTAACGAGGTCAAAAATATAGAAAATATAACAATATCAATGGGGTTCTGATTTATGTAATCGGTGTTCAAGAGGATCTATTAATCCACATACGTTCCTCTAATTTTCAATCCAACAATATACAAACAATTAAAGTTTTTGACGTTCATTTTATTTGATTTATTATAAATTATTAATGGAATATACTTTGAGACTAATGTAAGTTATTTAAACCAATTGAGTACTTTATCCATCGACGTTACCAGGTGAAACGTTGAATCGTAATAAAATTACAATATATTTAAATGAGAGTTATGAAAGGTTTAATCATTTCTGAAATAAATTCATTTATTATTTTTTTTAACAATAGCTTGGAACTTAATAGAGTTGACAGGCACATTTTCCCAATCTGCTGCTTGTTAAAATAGCTATCCACGTTAATATCACTAATTGTCATTAGAGCATTAGAAGGATTTAAATAAATGCCCATTCGCAAATCTACAATATCGGTGAACATAAAAAATAACGATTGACTCGTAGGATTTCAATCATCAAGTAAGTCCATCGGAAAATTTACTTTTTCTATTGTAAATTGTTTTTATTAAGTACAGCCACGCTTATATTAGTTAATGAGTTTGATTTATTAACATGATTATTGGGTAATTTGAGAAAAAAAATGTTATTAAACTTGAATGAGTAACATGAAACTTTATGACACCTCACTGGGTCATAAAGTTTCATGTTACTCATATCATAAAACATTATCTCATAATATTTAACAATATTTCTACTTCCACATATTCTATGCCTTCTTGGTATAAAGAAGGTATCGTCACGACTTCGCCATACTGATTGTTCTTGAGCATGATATCTCGCTTTATGTATTACCGATGCATTTGGGTTTCGCCAGTGCACTTTGTTGCTAAGTCTGCTTAGGGAGACTTCGCTTCCCTTTTCCTTGAAGTTACCAATTAAAATCTTGTGTGGGAATAGGGCCAGATCCCTTTCTACCTATGGCTAATTCAGTTTCAGTTGCGGGTTTGTCCAAAGCTATATCGGGGCTTATTTGCATCTTTCTACTAAATTTTCGTCAAATATAAAGATGGAAATTTCGGATTAAGACATTAAAAGTTACTAGTCCATATAGCAAGCACGCTTTTCCTTGAATTTCTATTTAGAGGTGGGTAAAAGGGTAAAGTATACACGATGTAAAATAATTCGTAGGTCCTCTCAGATCACGTTATTTTCCGGAAATTTTGCATGTGTGGAATTTTTTTTGTCTTTTTTACTTCGTTTAAATTGACATCCATTAATTTACTTAATCATTTTAATGTACATAAAATAAATCGTTTTATTCTTGTAACGAATTTATTCCAAAATAAGGCAACTCTTTAGTCGATGATAACTTTAAGATGACCGAGATTATTTTCTGACAGCAAATCTAATAAAAATTACTAGATAATTAAAAATGATAAAAAAAACTTAATAAATCACAAAAAAACTGCTATAATAAACAAAAAAAGATAATTTTTACTAAACATAAAGTTATAAATATTGATCTAAAGTGATATGGAACAAGAGAAGAGAGGAGAATAAAAGTACTTGATATTTTGGATAGTATTATTTCTTTCTGAGAACTTGTGAGAAAAAAAATAACCATTATGATAACAATTGTAAATATTTTTGATCGAATTAAGGTTGCACACATTTTTACAGTTAATTGGAGACAATATAATTATTTAGCCCATTTAAATAATATAAACATTTTTAAACCCCCAGAGAATATATGCTATTGAAAATAATATAGTTTCAAAACACGAAAATTATTAACATCAACGTTCTTTGACCAAACTTTAATTATAACTATTCGACACCTTTTTTAAAAAACGTGTCACAGTGATTTTGGAATAGATCATTAATTACTTTCAGTGATCAACATAACGGAACTTTTTTAAAATGAATATATTCTCTGTAACTCCAAGACACATAACTAACAATCAACAATACCAACCAACGCGAAACTCACTTTAGACATGAAACTTTTATGAGAATATTTATAAATAATTTTTTTCAAATACGTGTAATGAAATGTACAAACTTGAATTGTGATCCTAAAGCTGGTTAATATAAGTTTGTTTACAGAAGATTAAAAGTCGTCAATATTACCTTCTTCGACAGTGAAGTAAACCAATTCTGAATTACCAATATTTTATTTATATCAATATTAATCAATAACTGAATTTAAACTTTAAAGTTCGTTTATATAAAATTGTTGTTATTTCCGGAGATTAAGGGTCGTTGATAAAATTTTCTCCAATATCAAAGTTCAAACTATTTACTCTTAGTATCGATTTTACACTTTTACATAAAGGCAAAGATCAAAAAGTTCGTTATAATTTGAATTAAAATATTAAAATATGGTTTATTTTACTTTTAAACGTTATCACTTATTCTAAAATACAAAAAAATATATCTTCCTTGGTATAAAGGAAACACTATTTATGGACATCTAAAGTTTTTCTAATTGTTTCCATATTGGCTCCATAAGATATGTCATGTTTATCACTTTATCTGCATTTAAATTATATGGCAAAATATAAATTTTGTATAGTCACCATTTAGCCAAGGAAAGAAAGAAAATTGCTTACGTCCTTCAGACTTTCTAAAACACAGAAACTTATAATAAAACAGAAAAATGTCGATTTTTACGTTTAATATTTTTGCAGTTTTTAATTTAAAAATCCAAACAAAAGTGCTTCGCTAATAGGGTACCAACTTCTGAGAAAACTCTAAAAATAATAGAGTTTCTGAGAGAAGAATAGAGAGAGAGAGAGAAATCATTTATTTTCATAAAAATAATTGTCTTCTTCTTTTTGATCTTTTTCTTTAGTATGATTGAAGCATCACTTACATTTTTGATCAACAAATAACCTGAAGCTTACTAGGCACATTAACACTGTATAAACGTACATATTAAAATATTTCTTGTCGAATATTAAGTTTTACGCTTGAATATCTAACCTTAATTACACATTAATTTATATGACTTGCACAGATTTTCATCGGTCTCTTTATGTGTACTTCTATAAATATCTACGGACTACTTGAAGTTGTACCATGTAATCTTCTAAGCTAATATTTCTCTCGTTTTATAATTTTATAGGATAGGTGTATTCAAACATTTATCCATAATTTATGGTAATATATACGTAAGTTGACGAAATCTGAGACACGAGAGAGGTTAATATAAATTTCTTGAAAAAATTGTACCATGTCATCTAAGAGTTTATGAATCCAAGTTCACATGTACTTGTATATACGTCTATGTATTACGATAATTTGTGATGGATATAATGTGATAGCTGTGGGTCAATAGGTAATTTTGATATGTAAATTCGGAATATGAATTATACAGTGTAAATCCTATTTTATGAATTCATGAAATCATTCACATTGCGAATGCAATTTAGATTTTTATTAATTATAAATAAAAGAATAGAATATATGATGAAACAAAAATGACGTTATATATTTAATAACGTTGATGGCCTAAAATTGGAATAATTTAAATATTTCATATTTTATTCGGAACAAAAAATATATACTCAAATGTGAACATTTCGATGTATATTTTTAAAGGGTTTTTTACAGTCTAACCGTTAAAAATGTATTGTTGTAGTGACATTTGCCTCATGTTCGTTTGTCCGTCCAGATTATTATTCCTCAACCTGAAGTCCGATATACGAATACTTGTAATCTGTCACAAACAATAAAATGTCTATGTATAAAAAAAACTGTCATTAATGATTCGTAATCATGTAATTATTATATTATTTGTCAGGCTTAGAAGCTTGAGAAACCATCAATTATCGGTATGAGTTTATTTACTCTATTTTATCACTTTTTGAAAGTTCGCTAGATTTAAAATATTGAGAAACAGTGGGTTAGATTACAGGTGGTAAAAAATTTACGTATAAAGTGGCATAGACATTTATGTGATAAACTTATTTTCTTTTGTGTTCGATAAAAAATTATTTTTACAAATAATTTGAAAGATATTTGCCCCAAACA
This sequence comes from Druceiella hillmani, assembly GCA_039881145.1. Lineage (NCBI taxonomy): Eukaryota > Metazoa > Arthropoda > Insecta > Lepidoptera > Hepialidae > Druceiella > Druceiella hillmani. Next base: position 5,567,653 of record JAYKKI010000045.1, on the reverse strand, counting down.
AGCAAATGGGTCTAACCTTAAATATTTTATTATCGTCGTGTATCAGGGCTTATACATTATTAAAATTTATTCAAAATAATTCATTACATTTTTACTGCAATGTACCTAAAATCAAGCAAAAAAATCATTTGTTAATTTATTAAAAAAACAACTACATTCTCATTATTAATTTTAGAGTAATTTTATTTATTATCTCATAATTAGCTCATTCGAGAATTATGTTTTGAGCAAACTTAATTAACTTTATGTTAGGTTGCCCTTTTATGTTGTTGTCCATAATCTTATTTAAAATTAAAAAGGAAAGGGAACAAAGTAATATTATAGATATTTACAGCGTTAATTCCCAGAATACATTTAGATTATGGAAAATAACATAAAATAATTAAGTTCAGCGAGTTAAAAGCTATGTTATATCCAAATTACACGGCATTATGACGAACATCATTAGAAAGTTTCATTATATTAACAAATGTTTTATTACGAAACAATTTATTAAGTGGTAAATATTGATAATCGACAAGAATCTTTTCCATAAGTCAATTATTGATACTGCAAGTCCCATAAAATTATAAAGTTAAATCGCACCTGATAATTATTTAATTTCAAAATATGGGTGGCCAGCAAATAACAAACCTGTTAATTTGAATAGCAACTAATAATGAAAAATACAAGAGCGACATTATCAAAGATCTTCTTAAAAAATAGCGCAACGGAATTTTGTGTATTGTGTGCGCTACAAACTTAGGATTTCCTCTTGATACTAACGATGCTCATCATTTCACCTAAAAAAAAGTCAAAGAAAAGATTTTTTTTCTGAGTGATTTTAAAGGATTAATTATAATTTTATACCTCTTGAATGAAAAGTTAGGTTGCCACCCTTAGGTGTCGTTTTAAGAGTACATAAATACAATCTTATATTTAAATATAATGTAGAGAGGTTTGAATTTTTCAGTATTGCGATACATATTCATATAAAGAGATGTTTATTTTATATACTCTTTTGCAAAAAAAAACGAGCACTTATAGGAATAAACAATATCAGAGTTATTTTGTTATTATTTGATGCATTTTATATGGCGATATGACCAGAATATTGTTATTTATTATTGAGATATCGTTTTTACCTGTTGATAATGGCTAAAGTTTTTTTAAATTTTTATGAATCTCTTGTAAGCAGGTTATTTACCTGTTTAAAATGGCTAAAGTTTATTTTTGAATATTTTTTATTAATTTAACATAAAATTGAAAATTTAGTGACGAGTATGGCCTCCTCTAGCTAAAATCAATGCACTTAATCTGCTAGGCATGCTTTCGACGACGTTTTTTATCATTTCCTGAGGAATAGGTTCCCATTCAGCGACGATCATATTTTTAAGGGCCTGAATGTTTTCTGGAGCTGATTTTATGGCTCTGACGCATCGTTTGAAATTATCGCATATGTGTTCTATCAGATTGAGGTCGGGACTTCTAGCTGGCCAGTCTAACCGACGAATTCCGGCCTCCTCCGTATACGCATCAACGTCTCTAGAGCGGTGGGCGCGAGCTTTGTCGTCCATAAAAATGAACTCGCCTCCAACTGCTGTTAATGCGGGTTGGGCATGAGGAATAAGAACCTCTGTTATGTACCTTTGAGCATTAAATGTGCCATTTTCAATAAAAAATAACTCGGTACGGTCATCTGATATGTTGATCATCTGACATGATGATCGGTTAATACCAGCCCAAAACATTTAGGAGCCTCCACCCTAAGGGGTGAATTCCTCAAAGCACACTTCTGCGAAGCGTTCTCCAGGTTTTTGTAAGACTCGCCGACGTAGATCCTCACCACTAATCGATATACGAGCTTCATCGGAGAATAAAATACTATTCCAGTCTTGTTGAGTCCATGACGAAAAATTTTAAGCGAATCTCAATCTGGCAACTCGATGCTCACGAAGCAATGTAGGGCCATGAGCTGGGCGATAGCTACGTATATTGACGGCCTGAAATCTCCTTCTGAATGTCCATAGGCTTACTCGTGTACCTCTGACGTCCTCAAGGTTCTATTTGAGATCCACGTACGTAACTTGACGATTTCGTAGCGCTTGACTGACTATGAAGCGGTCATCCTGTGGCTCAGTGCACCGTTTTCTTCCAGAACCGGGCCTTCTACTGACGGAGCCCGTTTCTTGGTATCGTTGCCAGGTCCTTTGGACGGCGGAACGGCTCACATTATACTGCTGAGACACATAATATTAGCTACAGCCTTCTTCAAGCAGCGCAATAATTTTATTAGCTCTTATCGTTTTTTCAACCATACTGAGGACAGCAAAGAGAAGTGAACGAATGCAGCAAACAGCAGAAATTTAAATAAAATTTATTCGTTAAAATAAAAAACGTAACAAATGAAAAAGAACTTAATAAGAGTTGGATTTAATTTACCGCCAAAAAATACGTTTTTGTCAGTGAAACAGAATATTCATTCAAAAAGAATAAATGTCAAATTTAGAACGTTCGTTTTGTGCCAGAGTACACTATACCTGCCAGTAACAATTACAATCAATACAATCTCTTAATAAATAATATTTTGTTAATAATAAGACAAAATCAAAACCGCCCATTTTTTATGCAAACGAGTGTGTAAAGAATATATTTGAAAACGTTTGCTGGGGCTTATCTGCGATTATTAAAGAATGTGATAGTATTATTTTTTTTGTGAACGTCCTCATCAGCTATCAATTGTTTTATGACATGAAAACTAAAAATAGTATTATGTTTAGCCGTCATAAATTTGGTTCATTAATATTGCTTTTATTGTTAGAAACTTTTATATTAGAAATTTTTAACTTTGTCTGCATTCCGCTATTAACTTGTAGTTAAAAAGAAAGACATTTTCATATGTTTTGTTGTGTAGGGGTATTTTCTACTATACAAAATCTATAATATTGAAGAGTAAAGGGCTGAGGAATAAACATTCTTGCGCTTAGATGCCAAATAGAATATTCTCAGCAGTTCGCTTGCGAGTGCTTAGATGCTATGCGTGCAAATTTTAGAATTAAAATTTGACCACATTTAAAATCGTTTTTTCAATTATTTTCATGGCAGTGTGTTTGGATGATATATTACTCTTTTAAACCTTATTCATTATTTTGGTTGTATTTTATTAATATTACTAATTAATTACTTACTGTGGTGATTTTCAGCCAATTTATATAAACTTAGTTTTATATGATTTCAATACGTTGCGTCAAAGGATTGTGCCGATGCATATCAAAACATATTTTCGGAATTTGTGCCAGATTTTGACACAGTCTCGTTTGGATATAGAAGGAGGAAGTACAATGTAAATAGCTCTGTAGCTCCATATTTATCAAATGGGGCTAAACAATTTAAAATGTTACCTTGAAAAATGTTTAATAAAATATTAATTACATAATTACAATCGATTTATGGTATTTAGAGTGATACTTCTGTTATCAAAGTTACTTAAAAACTTCATTTAAAAAAATATTTTGCTAAAAAGGCCTGACAAAACTTGTCTAATAATTTAATAACGGAATAAATGAATCAAAGAAAATTTTTCATATAGAATGCATGTTCTACCTTATAGCAATGAACAAAATAAAATGTTGACACTCAAGTGTCAACCAATATCATTATAGTTATGAAGTAAGAAACTAATGCAATCTCTGCATTTTATAGTCCACTATGTCATAGTAAAAATCAAACACGCACTGTTTAAGATCCCAAAGACAATGGTTGATGAACGGATTGTTTATCGAGCAATAAAGACGTAATCCCGTAATTTACCCACATATAACTTAACCAGTTTCGAATAGTCTTCCGATAAAAGATATTTTTAATTATCTTTCGAGACATCTTGCATATTATTACAATTTTGGGAGTATAAAATTATTAGTGTCAAGTGATTTTTGAAGTAATACCTTTCGATATGTAAAAATAAGTTTAGAATCATTTTAACTACTTGCTTTCGTATCAACTAATAAAACTAAGTAAAATTACTTCCCCCAACTAATCCTCAAACACCGATCTTTGATGCAAAAATTTAGCTACGAAGAAGTATCATTAAAGTACGTCAAAAATTGGCGAAAAGTTTTCACACATTATTGTGATTTTTTTTAATATTTAAATATACTATTTATTCGCTTTAATAACAGGAAAGAGCAAAACTGCATATTTCCTTGTAATTTGTTCCAAAAAATCTGATTTTTTGGACATTTCTGTTTTGAAGGGCAACGTTTGGTTGTGGGTATCTTTCTTTTATATAACTCAATTGTGTATTAACAAAAGTGACTTTAATCCTTAAAAAGAAATGAAAAATTACTAAAAACTATCATTAATTCACAATTACATGGAGTCGTGTTATTTAAAATCTTCAAAAAAAAGTCTTCAAAGTTTTAAAATAAAAATTTTACGTATTTCTTGTAAGCAGGTTATTTTTTTAATTATGAGGTTAATTTTTTTACTTTCCCCTTTTATTTTATTTATTCCTATGTTTTCGCTAAGGTAAATTTGCACCTAATGAAGTTTTTATGGAATAGGTGTAATTTATATTCAAAGTATACTCTCCAATCAGTACATCATTTTTTGCATATAAGTATAGGAATAATCCTCCTCGAACTTATCTTCATTACAGTAACTCCATGTTCTGTAGAGTTCTCAGAAAATGTCTTTCACGAGGATATCTGAATGTGACAAGCTCTTCTTTACCGTCATACATTGTAAAATATTGGTAAACATAAATAAATAGAATTAAAATTCTACAATATATTGTAAACACACGTATCTTTAGTACTTTACTACATTTTAATGTAATATCAATAAGATTTCTAATGAAATTTAATAAAAGTTTTCGCATGATGAAACATCAGTAATAAATAAACAAACAAAGAGACAATTGACATTTTGTTGATAACGGTATGCAGATCCTATATATTAACTTAGTCTAAATCGGCAACTATTCGAAATTCCGTCTACAACAGCAGAGTGATTTGTATAATGCGATGGTATGCCCATAAATGTTTAAAATTCTGAAAAGGTTTCTTTTAGCTTTGGACCTTCAAAGCTAATTTCTAGACAAAAATTTTCAACAAATGTATATATATATATATATATATGTGTGTGTGTGTGTGTGTGTGTGTGGGTGGGTGTGTGTGTCTGCGTGCGTGTGTTTGCCATTCCTTCCTTAACAGATATATTTATTTCCATGACATTTAACATAAAGTTACTGATCCAGGAAAAGCTACGAGTTACTTATATTGGAAAATTCCATGAAGTCTTTCCTTGGGACTTAATATTAGTTAAGTGTATGAACCTTTATGAAAACTGGTCTAAATTCTCTATATCTTTAAAAAATATTATTCAAATGGTATATTAGACAGTAAAACAGGTATATAGTAACGATCCTCATACAACAATTACTTCTAACATTTATCAAAGAAATTTAGATATAAATCTACAAATATATAATATGTAGCATACATTTTTCAAAGCGCAAAACAGGCAGAATAGAGTTTCTTTACGGATATTTTGACTAATGTTTGATTGTAACATTAATAAGGCTACGTATATCATTAGTTTAAACAAAATAAATGAAGAGTCACTACGTATTATAAAAGAATGCATTTGGGGCGTGGTGTCTAAATTTAGACCAACTTAAATAATGACATTCGTAAAATGATGATACTTTAGATATAGAGAGCGAATAAATATTTACATTTAATTACCTACCGTGTTTACAAAACAAGCTGTTGACAAAAGTCTCACCATCTCTGTTATAATCAATTGCAAATAAGTCACGAAGCAAGTCTTCAGAATTCAAACTAGAATTAAGGTAAATTAATGGAATTAATTTAGATTTAATGGACTACTTCTACAGTGCTTGAGGATTCCGTAACGTTAAATATTATTTAAGTTTGAAAGGTGAAAATAAGGTTAAACATTTAAGGTATTACTTGTATGTCGCTGAAACAGTTTTAAGTTTTATTTATGTTTTTAATGACTTAATATTTAATGCAGCCCTTATATATTTAAAATATTATGTACCTCGTATTTTCAAGATTGTATGTAGAAATATAATTAAAATTTAGTAGATAGATTAAAATTAAAAACACGTGTAGACCGGATAACATCGTGTCTATTTGCAATTTCATGTAAAATATAACTCATCATAAAAATCAAGACCTCTAGGAAACTGAACAATTGATGAACAGATGGAGCATGATCTTTTGCACGCATTATTTGGAAATGCTAATGTAGTCAAAACAGATATACATCTGTTTTTGTTTAGGATATGAAAATCAATTTTTCATCACAAAAACTGAAGCAGTAAAGCGTCGGTGCGTTTGTCGCCGTTCAGAATGTCCTTGATAAAATAAACTGCTCAGTAAACATAAACGCAACATTTCAGCGAAACACCCATCCATTTTTCCAAACAAAAGAATCTTTGTAGACTTCAGTATTACGAAAAAAACAAAATATTTAAAACAGACTGCCCTGGCAATAGCCAAAAAGAAAAAAAAAATATGGAATAAATAATATGCCATAAATATGTCACAATAAATAATTAAATTCTTAACTAATAGAATGTGGGTATTTGTTTCCAGTAATTTATCTATACCATTCAAAATTAAGAAGAAATGAAAGAAATTGTCAAGTTGAGTATAGAAAAAGATATATACGTTTCAAGTTTAACAAGAGCTAATGAACCCATTTTGTAACTATATGATTCATTGACGCAAAACAATCGAGCCCAAACTTGATGAGATTATTATTAGACACAGAATTTTTTTGCAATTTTACCAAGATTTGAAATTTGACCATCTTCCTTCTCCATCATCAAACCCTCCGATTTCCAAAATCGTTCAAAGGGACTCATTGAGACAAATTAAATGAGCTCAAACTAGATGTGTTTATTGTTAATCATTGAGAAGTTCATATAAAAACCTCCGAGCTTAATCATCAAACCCTTTCGGTTACAATAGTTGACCAAAGGATTCTTTCAGATAATTCAAACGATCCCGGAGTGGATAATTTTATAGTTAGCCATAGAGAAGTTTCCGTGAACACCTCCCCCCCCCCCTCCCTCAACATATCATCTTAATGGTTTTGTTATATTTAATAGTTAATTAGAAAAACATAATTTTACAAAATTTCAGATAAATATGAAAAATTAAAGTGGCTGACGACTCATTGGATTTATGTATGTAGTATATGTATATACATATAATTGAAATTAATAAGAATGTATTAAAATACTCTTTCACAAAATTACTTAAATGTCTAGTACAAAAGAAAGAAATGCTTAACATATTTAACAAAAGCGCGTTTTTTTTAAAGAAACATGGGTACAAAATGTTTTAATCATTTACAAACGCGCCAAGATAATTGTAAACTTATATAATCCAAAGTACAGCCAAATTAATAAATATACTCCAACAAAATATGAATATAACATAGATTTGACTTAAAAAATATTCATCCCATTTGCTGCGGATGAAAATAATTTCAATTCTTATTATCCTACAAAGTGATTAATAGATAAAGGGAACAGATCACATGTTATGACGAATGTGGGAATTTCCTGTGCATGTTATTTTCCGATGAAAACTTTTCGTATTGTTTGTTTACAAGAATAGTATCCGAGTATTACTTGGCATTTTTTGACAATATCAAATTACTTAATTGGTCTATATTTCGACAAGAAATTGTCGCGTACTGTTCGAACAAAATAAAATCGCATAAAGATAATACGACCAGAGGAATTTATTGAAAAGTGGGTAGTTGTTTTGTCTCTAGGGCTTTGTAAACAAATAATCAGTTTTAGAGCTCTGTAAGTAAACAACTATTAGGGCCACAGTTTTGAAGAAACGAGAAAAGCATGCAGGAACATAAAATCTGTGAATCTGGATTTTTAAAATTCAATGGCTTTGGAGATATTGCACACCAGGTTACGGCAAATTTAGAAGAAAAATCTCACACTGTGCTAATAAAATATTCAATTAATGCGGTGACTGATCAAATGATTTACTTAAACGCAAGTGATTCGTCTAAACGATACTAGAGTTCTTCTTTAACTATGAGAATATTCCATTTTGCAGATGAAATCTATTTTATATCAACGGCCATAATATTAAACAAATTTTCCAATACTGTAGTAACAAAAACCATTGACTCAATATTAAAGACTGCTTTATTTGCCTAAAACCATGGTCATATCATTTATAAAGATGTAAGAGGTTTCTCTTCAGAGATAACAAAATAATTTTCCTGGTAATTTGATTAAACACGTAATCAAATAATGCAGCTGGATTTTTTTGCACCAGCCTCACAAGAATTTTAAAGATTTAATAACAAAATTCGAATGCAATAGGAAGATGCCCCCTAATATATCCCAGACGTATACATGTCCATGATTAAAAACTCCCTCCTCTAATAAAATGACTTTTCGAAGAAATTACATTTTAGTTCAGACTTTAGCTCTGTAAATTAATTTCCATGGAAATAGTTAAAAAGTCGAACATGTGGACCGATAATAATTGCCCAACTGAAGAAAAATATCCGTGATGAGATAGTCGCCATTCCGCAATTTCAAAGTGTTTATTTATCTGACGATAGACCTGGTTTTATGACATAGTTTTTAAAAAGTATTTTTCAAATAGATATAATATGTATGTGAATAACATAAATGGTTCATGCACATGAGTGATGAACGATATGGAACAATGGCATGAAAGTCAGAATTATCTAAAATTCCTTATAAACAATTATTTTAACTTAATATAACATGATTTATTTTAATCCCTATTAATATCTAGTCAAAATAAAAGTTAGCGAGACAGGCGAAAACGGAAAAGCCATAAATAAATCTTGTCGGTGTCACAAAACTCCTGTACACTATGAACGAAAAATAAAATTTAATGAGATACGAGAAGAAAGGGAATTCTTTGAAGGCGACTCCGAGATATATCTAAGATCAAGATACGTTTAGGATGACATATGCATAAGAATATAAATCAAAGAGGATGAAATATTGTTATAAGTTTTTTTAATAAATTGTGATATTTTCATTTTGACTCTTTTAAGCTTTTTTATCCAAGATTTATTAAATATTCGTTTTCATTGTGAAATAAGTAAGTCCAAAAATGACCTTTGAACATAATTTTACATTTGATGACATCGATAAATAGAAAGACGCTGTCCTACTAACCATGTAAGTTAGTTTCAATGAAAATATTTGTTATAAGATTTCCGCAGCCGAGTCAACAGAATGAACCTATTATTATTTTGTCACGTTTCATTCCGTTTGTCCATCCATATTTAGCAACATCATAACTCTTTCATTTTAAGATGGATTGTGATGAGATTTTAGAGAAAAACTTAATGTAATTACGCAAAAGTTTGAAGGTAACTTTTGAAGCTACACCCTATAACATAGAGATGGAAATTATTTTTTGTCGAATGAGGTATCATTGAATTAGTTTTTTTTTATATAAATTTAAAAATCTAGATTACTTCTTTTGATAATACTTCATTATATTACATTAGACTAGTGTTATTAAATTAAAAAAAGTATAGCAGCAAATTATTTGTGAAAAATTAAATCTATATATAATTTAAAAGAAATACTATGTATCTTTCAATATTTAAATTTTTATTAGTACCTCTATTCATACTTATGAGAATTTCTTTAATCAGTTAATTAAAGAAACACTCCACTAATTTTAGTTTACAATCCGACAGTGATTGTTTTGTTCCTTGCAACATCTCTTTTTCCCTTGCAATACTTGTCGAAAGAACATATGAGAATATCTTAATTTATCCAAGTAGGAAACACAAAGACTATCTTTCTAAAGCAGATCTTGTATAAATCGGAGACAGGGTAATATATTCACTTCCTTCTACTAGATGATTACGGAAAAGTATGACTGAATATTTAACATTTATTGAATAATCATTTTTTATAATAAACGTTACGTATTGTCATAAATTTCTGTGTTATTCTAGTAAAAAGGAATATCTATTTAAAGGAATTTATTAATATTATTTTAAATACTTAAATTTTTTAACGTATTCAAAATTACCCAGTAATACAACGTCTGCCTTATTTTCCAAACTGTTTTCCCAGTGGAACTATTTTCCCAGTAGAACAAATATTTGCACATAATTACATTTTACCTAGCGCCACCACAAAATACACATTTTATAGGAGTATTTGTTCTTATCGACTTCTTTATAATTCCACGCATACAGCTCGCAGGGCACATCGCGACTCTAGGCGACTTGTTATGTCAACTGTTTTAGTGCGGACTAATTTAAAAGTGGATTGTTATAAGCTGTTTTTAAGTTTACGTCATTTGGTATGTTAAGCTTAAAAGTTTAGTAGTTCCGAGGCTTAAGTGTTACGCGTTTTTGGCTTCAAATGAAGTTTTCTGTGATATGTCATTGTAATACAATATACGTATTTTTAATAATCAAAGCAAGTCTTATATTTAGTTTGTTTGTAGAGCAACATGCGAAAAATAAACAATATATGGGTTAATATCCCTACATTTCCTCAAAAGTGAATAAAAAAAAATAAATTTCAAAAGTCAATATCTCAAAGATTGCTTTTCAAGAAGCTTTATAATACAGGTGCACATGATCCACATAAGCTACGAAACCAATTAAGACGTCGGTTTGCATTAAAAAAATCGACCATTGATCGATATTTTATTTTAAATTCCCTAATGAGACCCTTGGATATTGCACAAAAATCACTATTAATTTTCAAACTGCTTTTAAAGAAGCTGTAAATATACTAAGCAGATTTACTATTTACACTTTTCAGTTTTTGTCGTTCCACAATTACAAAACCCACAACAATGCATATTAAAACAATTTTTACTATACTACTTATAAACTATTCAGCAGATATGTAAATAATACGAGAGATCTCCTCACTCGTAGTCTGCTATTACCTGTAACTAGAATTAAGAGCGGGCAGAGACCATGAACTAGCAAAAGACATATGTGGGATACGCGACACCACAAATGACATTTTAAAATAATGGTTCGTTACTAGTTTTTAAGGATAGGTCCAGGACTAAATAACTAATATCGGAACTGATAAAAGTATGATAAATTCAGCTCAGATATCATAAAACATATCTAAGTATAGCTAGCCACTTTTATAAATATATAATAGGCCGATTATAGTAAGTAAATTGTTACAAGTAAATAATACCGGAACTGACAAAAGCATAATAAATTCAGCTTTGATATCATGAAAGATATGTAAGTATAGCAAACCACTTCCATGAGTACAAAATAAAGCTATTATAGTAAATAAATTGTTATTATATCTTATCCCTTTTGCAAGCACAAATGACATTTGAAAAGACTGGTTCGCTATTTACTACTTTATAAGGATATATCCAGTACCAAGTAACTAATATCGAAACTGATAGAAGCATAATTGATTCAGCTTAGATATCATGAAAAATATCTAAGTATATCAAGCCATTTCCATAAATACAAAATAAGGCCATTATAATAAGTAAATTGTTATTATATTTTACTGCTTTCGCAAAAACAAATGATGTTTTAAAATAATGGTTTGCAACTGGATACTCTATAAGGATAATTCCAGGACCAAATTACTAATAACGGAAATGACAAAGGCATAATGAATTCAGCTTAGATATCACGAAAGATATCTAAGTATATCAAGCCATTTCTATAAATACAAAATAAGGTGATTACAGTAAGTTAATTGTTATTGTTATTTATCCTTTTCGTAAAATATACAATTCAAGTGTTAAGAGACATGCAGTGCATCACATCAAGCCTAGCGCGCTATCATCGAGCGACACTTTGAACCCTTTATTGGGTTATAAATATTAATAACAAAATTTAGAACACAAGTATTATTCCGTAGAAAGGAGAGTTGTTTATACGGAAAATTTTGTATTTTTCTTATTATTTTTTTTTATTTATCGAGGTTTTATTTATGTTAGAAATACGTATAATCGACATCGTAGTCCCAAAAATGTTGAAAGCAAAAATGTTTCATTATTAAGAAATAAATTATATCTCAGTAATAATTGAATGAATAAAAATATTTTATAAATTATTTATCATTTTGTATTTACAAAAATCTAAAATAAATAATATTAATAAATTAACAAATACATTAACTAGGGGTAAACTCATGCCTTGCTTCAAGATCGGCCTTTTTGACAACTGTAATAACCTTTCTTGACAAGCGCTGCATTTCTTTTTACTGTGCATATAGGAAGCATTACAAAATTTCTTCACAATTTCCTAAATAAATACCGCTTAAAACGCGGCACCAATATACCACACCAATGTATATAACTTCTGATTTAAAATGACAAGGCCATCAATAACGTTAGCGCCATTTGGAATTCTCTTTGCGGTCGCCTTCCCATTAAGAAATGCACTTAAAAGTGTAAGCTGACATAAAATTAATTATAACTATATCATGGTATAATTTACTCTACAACTTAACAACGTGTAATATATATGATATTCCAAAATGAGGTCATCATAAAAAAAATCCCTATATTCCGCGTTTTTGTAACTTTATTTCTTTAAAACAAAGTGATTTCTTGAACAACTGGCTTAAAGGAAAAGTTCTGTATTAAAATATTGGCAATTAAGCTTATGCTGCTTTAGTATTAGTATTACACAATTAGGCCTTTATCGATGGCGACACGATTCTCAAAAGTTTTAAACCCTCGTTATGCCTCGAGTTCGGTGTCTTGTAAGTTGTATCTGATTAAAGCGAGTTAAAGTGAGATGCTGGTAAAATTTTTTAAGGAGTTATCCCGCCCAGAGACGTGATTTTAATTTACCTGTCCACTCGACAAGACTTCTGTTGAATACGAATATATACATATATATGTAGATATACATATTTATAAATACACGTATAAACAATTAAAATTATCGTCGCTATCTTCAAATATTTTACGTTTCTCTTCAATATTACGCACATTATATAAAGCTCAAATTTTCATTAACAAATTCATAATAAGATTACTTGGAAAGTTCATGAGCAGTGAATTTAAAGTTTAAAATTGACCGCTAAACTTTGACTTTTCATTTCTTTTCAATTGACTCGAACTGATACCAAGAAGTTATCCTCGATAAAATAATGAAAGGTCATCTGAAAAACTTCTACCTTATTTTAAATAACCTCCTCCTTATTTTAAATAACCCTTCCACCCTTTACTTTTTCATTATTCGACCCCAATTCATATCAATGTTTTTATTAAAATTCTATGTTCGGTACAATATTGATTTTTGTTTTTTCTTTAATTTTTATAACTATATACAGATGAACTGTAATTATTTCCCGTTTTGTTTTTCTTGTGATTATTAATTATTTATCATATAAGCAAAATACATTGGTGCAAATCACCGGAAATTACAACTTTGATAAAAATACTTTAATGGACATTGAAGTTTTACGCACGTACCCCTTGAGGTCGCAGTGAAACTTTACATAATTTTAAAACTTGATCAGGTATAATTTGGAAATGTGACTATGCAATAATCTGGCAACCTTTGTATTAAGAAATAATATCTTTATGATTTAAATAAAAATCGTAATTTTTGGTCACTCAAGTTTTAACCAATCAACTCAAAGAAATTTAAAAATCGTCATGAAGTCAGAGTCATTTAAGACTTTTAAATTATAAAATTACAAATAAACATGATAATAAAACAAAATAAAAAAAATATTTTCTTCTTCGGAGAATATTTTCAACTTCGCAAACCAAATCTTATAGATACAATAAATTTTTGGTTTATTTTTATTATTTGTTTATGTTATTGTAATCATTAGTAGGTATTTGTCTTCCATTATTAGCGATAATTACCATAATTTTTTAATGAAAAATCTTTGTAATATTTTCTATTTATTATTTAAATCAGGGTCTTTTTAAATATTCTGCATTCTGTAAATAAATTTAAAATAATCTTTTGTATTATTAGTAACGTTTATATAAAATTAAACATTTATACGTATAGGAAATTAGAAAAAATACGTGTGGAAATTGATGCTGAATTTTATTGCGATGTAATAATTTCTCATAATAAAGAGAAAATATTCCTATTTACAATTATTTATTATGATTACGTCATTTAGAAAATGAGAAATAAATATGTTTAAAACAAAAACTTTTGTTTACTCCTACTGTCAACATCTTAGTTTTTCATCATTCTTATTTTAGCTTAATCGATAAAATCAATCAACTCTAATAAATTGTTTAAAAAAATATACAGGGAGAAAATTATTCAGTTTATGCAATTAAAATGAAATTATATCTCCCTGAGGTATTTTTTTTCCCTTTTGCGGTAAATTTATTTAATTTGTCTTATAACTTGAAAACAATTTAGCTAGTATTTTCCGGTTAAAAAATTGTAAATTTATACGAAAGGCTTAAGTTGTACGAAAAAACGGATTCAATTTTATAATCCCACAAATTTAAGCAACATAATTTCGGTTTCTTTTACACATGGTAGTTTAAAAATACCATCTCACCAATATACACTAAGAATTTTTATCGTGATATTAATATATTCTTACAGTTTCTTTTATTTTGAATAATTATATAATTGACTACGTCTTACGTAAAAGCAATAGTGACTCCAAAATGTTTATATTTAAATGAATTTTTTTTCTATTAACTATTTTCTTGAGGTTTGATTTAATTTTGTTTATGGTTCGCAAAAATCTTGTTTATTAAACCACCGATTACTTGGTAACAGATTTTATTGACTTTAATAAAACGACACATACGTTAACGTCTATCTAAAAATAGCCACGTATTTCGAAATGAAGGACAAATACTATCTTTCATATATACATATATATATATATATATATATATATATATATATATATATATATATATATATATATATATATGTGGAGTAACAAATGCATGTCTTATATTGTAAAATAACATATTCATATATAAGATGATATATATAACTTATTCCCAAGGATGTTTTTCCTTGTAAAATCATTACAGATATTATATAAAACCTAGAAATTGTTCAAGTTGTGTTGTTGTTGGATTTCCATACCATTCCCTTATTTTAGGATATAAATAATAGTTACTATTTTTGTCATCTCTGTATACTAACTCTGTATGGCATATATATATATATATATATATATATATATATATATATATATATATATATATATATATATATATATATATTACTCTCTATAGAATTTTCGAAAATTCAGTCATTTAGAGCAATAAATTTAAATGCAACACAAGAAAATTTAAGTGCAAAACACACGTTTAACTTTTTTGTAATAATTAAATTATGCGAAATTGTAAATGTCTCGGTATTTTAAATTTATAATAAGTCATTTTATCTGTATACGAAATTATATTAAGAGTTATGAAGGGTTGAATATATTTGGCGTTAATTTTGTAGAAATTAATTATTCACAATTAAATGAAACTACGTGATGTAGTATTACCTAGGTCGTGGTAAAGGATTTAAAGAAAGTAGAAATAATACTACATCACGTAGTTTAATTTAATTGTGAGTTACGAAGGGTTAAAAACATAATTAATTCACACTATTATTATTATAAACATTTTCTATGGTTCCATAATCACATCCTTTTAATTTCGTCATTCCGTGTAACGTAACTTCAGAGATCATACAATTTTATATTTACCAAATTTACGTTTCAACCATGAATTTGAAAAATTGGAAAAAAATGTAGATAACGGCATTACATCTTTTTATTTCGATTAATTTGCGTCAACAATTTCAAGGTACATGAACAACTACTTGGCATTACTTTGTGCGTATTCTGATACGTGTTTACCAGTTTGCGTGTAATAACTAGATTTATATATATACATATATGTATATATATATATATATATATATATATATATATATATATATTTTTTTTTTTTTTTTTTAATCTTCGTATCATTTATTCACTATCATAAATATTCAATATTTAACATTTAGAATGCGTCACTATTATCAGCTTTGCCTTATAGATTGACATTATATTTTGTTTATAATGCAATATTAATAACAATTCCAACTATACAAAATAATGTTTAACTAAGTAATTTTACCTACAACAATTGTATTACATTACAACAATTTTCTTGTTTATTAGGATTGAACTTATGATTTCGAAAATATAGCTTAGCACTAGTTCCCCTTTTGCAAAATAATTAATCCTAAATATTATGTGAAACGGTCTCTGTTTATTTTTTTGTTTGTCTTTCTCTCACGCTTAAACTGCTTTAAGAATTTCAATGAAATTTTATACATAGACAAAATGATGCTATGTTGAAAGCTATGCTATATATAATTATGTTAAAAGCTAAACAATTATATTCCTGCACGAAAAAGTGAATACGCTACCAACCTATAGGAAAAATTCGTGGCAACCCACGTACACTTCTCGTCAATAGTATACACAAATAATATTTTGATGGTATGTAATAGTACTTTTATTGAATATTATATTCATGAATGTTTAGTGTGAAAACTGATCAATGTTTATATAAATAAATTTTACTCTTGTCAAGTAAATATATTTAGCTACAATAGTTATTTCGAGACCAAACACTTGTTATTTATATTTTTGTAGTTATAAATGTAATGCATGAGGGGTGATGTGTAGGGTACATTTTCCTAATAGTAGTTATAAAATATTTTTCAATACTAACCAATTTAATATAGAAACTACATTAAAATATTATTGATTGTTACTGTATTTACTTTCTATTTATTAGTTTTAAATTATTTTAAATTATCATATAATATTTCCAATTAGTTAATTATATATGAAGCCTATATATTAGCCAAATTCCTAATAAATTAAAAATTTAACCCCTTAGTAATTCTTATAGTATTTATATATAATATTTGGTAATTCTTAGGTAATGTACAAACAAAGAGATAAAAATTTCAAAAATAATGTTTTTGTGTTCTATTGCTTTTATTTTTCTTCCCACATAGCTTTCTCGTAAATATCTTCCTTGTACAGATATATCAATTATATTGTTTTATTATATGAATAGATAAAGCTAATTAAATTTGCCATTCTTCATTTTAATCATGAATTGATCTACCATCTACTGTTATATTATAATATTTCTCGAAGACGCGTAGCAAACAAATATAATAGCACGAGGCATATCGCGAAGTGAACATTCTAATCATATTAAATTAGCTTTGAACTCAATATAAACGTTCACAACTATTGTATTACTTTATATAACTAAAACAATGTTCTGCATGTCGTAAAAGGAAAATATCTTCAGAAATGCCAATTAAATGAAAAACAACGAAACATACGGCTGTCACGTACACGTGTACGTTACGGTTTGTAGGCATGTACATATTTACCGAGCGGAGACACTTTGTAAAGCGAGAGCAAATTTCAAGCGTAGAGACTACTGATCAATCAAAATCTCTATTGTCAGTCTCAGGTTAACGAGCTCGGTTAATGATTTTTTAATGGGATGTCTTTGTTCTTTATTGCGGGCTCTTCGGATCGTCTTCAACGATCCACTTGAAGGAAAGTGGAGTTGTATTCGTATGACAAATTCTCTTCTGGCACTGTGCAATAGAGACTGATTGATTATTAATAATTCTGTATTTACAAATCAACATTTTATTATACAAATTATGGTGTTGTAATAAGTTACTTATATACTTAACTAATTATTATATTTTTAATTTAACTGATAACACATAAATAAACTATCCTATTACATATATTATTTTTCTCGAACTTCTTCAATGTAAACCTACATATATATAACTATATATATGCGATATATGTGTGCGTGCGTGCGAGCTTGCATGCGAGCGTGCTGGCGTGCGTGCATGAGTGCAAACGTACATGCGTGCGTGTGTTCGTGAATATTCTATTTTTGTTTATTCCTTTTTGTCTATTCTATTTTTGTCTATTCTGCCTTTTTTATTCTATTTTTTTATTTTATTTTTGTAATAGCATAATTTAAATAATTTATATTGTATTCATATTCCCAACAGTAAAAATGCCCAATAAAAATCATCTTGCAATGAGATTGGTCTCTCATATAGAACACAAATCATATTGATGCCAAATATTAATGTATTTTTTTTTCTACTGGCTTTCTATTGTAAGCGATTTTATTATTTTTTCATATCTTACCACCAACAATGTTTTATTATGCTTAAATATTTTTATTCTGTAAATAATATGTATTTAATACATAGTATATGATGCATTAAATAGGAACCGAAAGGAATTTTGTTCCAACCGGATGTCCCACGATACCTCTTGTTAATTTTTAGTTATCATAGTGTTAAATACTATTGCTTTAAAATATGGTAACAATAACTAACCGTAACTAAACAGGTAAATGAAAAAGTAAATTTTGGATCAATAAAAATTTCTTCAGATCATAAAACTATGCTTTTATTTGTGTCAATAAGTAATTATTTGAATACTGAAGTTTCACTACTACCGTGTGTAAATTGCACACACACGCAATTTTTTGGTAATTTTTTTTATTTATTTAAAAAACTTTAATGAATATACTTCAACTTTAAATATTAATTGATTATAACAAATTCAAATCCGTATACAACATATAGAAGGAGGTGGGCACCTCCTTCTATTTGCGTATTTGCATTTATCTTGGACAAAAAATAGATTTTAAATATGCAATATTGTAAAAAGTTTTCACTAAACGAAATTCTAAATAGTTATGAAAGGTGGCATACCACACACTTTGATCAAAAACGAAGGGTAGTGAGCTCTAACTGAATTAGGTTGCGAATAATTTTTATTACCATTGACTACTATTACCTGAGCGCATTTTGTCTCTTCTTAAAGTTATATATCAGGAAATTTTATCAGAAAGCTCTTTAAAATCTAACTCTTAAAGTAACGAGAGTTTAAACAAAGAAAACAAAGCAAAAATTATGGCAATAGCGACATATTTGGCTGTTTCAATATGCAAAGAAAGATTTATGTCGATTCTTTTTCTTAAAAATCTAATCAATTCCACTACGACTTTATTCTTATCTGGTAATTTCCACTTTATTCTTATCTGGTAATTTTTCAAATAATTTGAATATATTTGGCGTTAAGTGTGTAGAAATTCATTTTCCACAAATAAATGAAACTACCTGATGTATTATTATTTCTACTTTTTTTAAGTTCTTTACCATATCCTAGCCTACCTGACGATGTTGTGACACAGCGAAACCCAGGTCATGGTAAAGAACTTAAAGAAAGTAGAAATAATACTACATCACGTAGTTTCATTTAATTGTGGTAATTTTTATTTCTCTCGTTGTTGCTCGTTTAATACTAATTTTCACATAAACTCAGGATGACGGTTATTTAAGTCGGCCATAGCACGGGTATCAGGCAAGAAAAAAATTATGTAAGCTGTATTGTGTTTTGAAAATAATTACAAGAATAAAACCGATGCTAATTGCAATAATATAAACACTTCACAATTTAAACACTTTGGATGAAATATAGACATAGGTTATGCAGAACTTCGATTGTCGAGGACGTGGTGCGCAGTCTGTTTCTTCAAAAACGATGCCTTTCCATATGGCCACAATATTTCGCTAGAGAATGACATTAGCCATCATTCGTTCTTTCGATGTAACAAAGATGGCACCTTCAGGTATAGAGACATATGTCTAAGACATTTTGTAAGTAAGAGAAACCTTTGTGAGTTGCTGTCAACAATTTCTGTTAAAAAATTTACACGTTACACTAAATTTAATTTTAGTATGCACCATTCTTACCTACTACTTGTCGCCATCTATATGGCAGTGACAATATGGATTTTCTTGTAAAATTCCGGTGACTCTAATTCAAAAACCTGTAATAGGTTGTTTTGGATATCTTCTTTAACGTCCAATTTTTTTTATATTTTTTTTGTAAATGATTATTTACAGCCCTGAATAAATGATAATTAGAGGGCGCAATGTCCAGTGAATATGGTGAATGAGTGAGTAAAACCCACCCGAGCTCCTGTAATTTATCACGAATTACGTTTTGTATCATGGGGTCTAGCATTTTCATGTTAACTACTCAATTTATTAGCTAATCGGTCCAATTGTACACAGTAAATATCTGCATTAATTGTAGATCCCTCTGGAAGCAATTAATAATGGCACCAGCATCTGAGCATCACCTTTTTGGCACTTATTTCAGGTTCGGATACGGAAACTCTTGTTTCTCCTATATTCTTCTCCTACATTGACGTTTGCATGTATGGTTAATGTATGTAACCTACTTCTTATTGCCAGTTACTAACTGATTCAACCAGTCGAAGTTACGTTTCAATGTCAATAAATATTGACAAATATCAACTCTGCACTGAAGGTGATATGACGACAACTCGTGGAGTATCCCTAGAGGTGTAGTGGATATCAAACACCGTATTTTGAAACTTTTTCCAATTCGTACAAATGTGTTTCTACGGTACTATGACTGCAGTGTAGCTTATCTGCCAATTGACGAGTTGTCCATCGAGGATCCTCCTCAATTAGGCGTTGTAATCGTTGAAAATCAAATTCAAATGGACGTTTGGTACGGGGTTCATCCTCGAGATCGTAGTCCTCGTTCATGAACTTTTTTAACCAAATATTTGCCGTCGCGTAAGATACCGTGAAATCGCCCATCGCTTGATATGTATTATTTGCGACAGTCTTTGCATCGTGACCCAGACGCAATTAGTAAATTAATGAAATACATATTTGACATCGATTTAAATTCATTATCTTTTATGTAAATCACTTAAAGCTTCGGCGCTGACCAATGTCAACTGGCTGCACTTTGTGCCTATTTATACACTATAGTAAAACCTACTAGAAATTTCGAGAATATTTCTGGGAAAGTCCCGAAGTTGTGGCTAAAAACTTACTAGCTAATCTAATATCCATATATAAATGTATATATATATATATATATATATATACATATATATATTATATACATATATATATATATATATATATATATATATATATATATATGTATATATATTTCTCACTCTATCTTTCACGGGCCTAAAATTATGTTGCATGTTTTTGGAGCCATATAACTGGCGCTTTCGAATGATACTCAATACTATATATAGAATTAAAAACAATTGCGAGTTATTAATTTCTCACACGCCCTCATAACGTTTTTAAGCAAGTGTTTTTTAGTTTTAACCAATGAAATACGTGCAGATTAATTTGTTTTATTATTATGCCAAATTAAAGTGTAAATTTAAGTTTCTACGTCAACAGTTACACGGAAAAGCGGCTATGACAGACGCGTGAGTAATATTATAAAGGTTCCGTTTCTATTTTAAGGTACGGAACCCTCAAAACTGAGTAGAGTAGCTTAATTTTGATAAATAGGTTTAAAAAATTATTAACAATAAAATATTTTTTAAACTATTCAAAGTATACAACACAAAAACTTCATTTGACTTCATATATATTTAATCTTAAACAAATTTTATTGGCTCCCATGAAGACTATACTAACAGTCTATCTCTAGCTTAACTTCGTAAAGAGGTTTGTATACAAATTGTCGTTTTATTCAGTAGCTCAGTTGGATGAACAGGGAGGAAGAGGGGGTTGACCGAATCTAAATATTAAATGAGTCGCAACATGTTTCCAATTTACGTTTAACAAAACATTACGATAAGGTTTTCGTATGAAACGATTGCGGTGGAATATCTACACGGTAAGTTGAATTAATTAACCCGTTCGTTCGGTAAGTATTATGCTACAAAAATACATTTTGTATTATGCAAATTTTAAAGTGTTCTTCTTCTTTCAGTTCTTCATCTTACTTTGTAATAATAAATTTAGTAACAAAATTAATCATGCATTTATCTCGAGAACTTTTTAACGACGTATATATTGAATATATTTGGCGTTAATTTTGTAGAAATTCATTATTCACAATTAAATGAAACTACGTGATGTAGTATTATTTCTACTTTCTTTAGGTTCTTTACCACGACCTAGGTTAATGAAACCTTGGTCGTGGTAAAGAACTTAAAGAAAGTAGAAATAATACTACATCACGTAGTTTCATTTAATTGCGTACGTATATATTCCTTAAATAAAAATTGCTCCGTAACTTTCTACAAAATGACTCAAAAAATACTCTATAAAAATTATTACGTGAATCTTCTTCGGAAATATATTTTTCCGTGCGATATCCATTGATGTAGATGTGAAATATACACGTCGTTGTTCAGTTTCAAATATACGAAAATAACCGAGTGATTACCGCTAAATAAAAGCTCGCTAAAGACGATTAAAGCTATGCTTAGCTTTCGTGCCCTATTTCTTATTATTTCTCCTACCTATTTGTCATTATTTATACCATTTGGCTTAAAGTTTTTACTCTTAATATACCTTCAGTGAAAAAAAATACATACATAACAAATTCATTCATATAATTATATCATAGTGAACACATGAATATTCGTATTCAACAATACGAATGTTCATTTCATTGAAAAAACAGTTTCATTTTAGATAATTCAAAAGTCAACTTCACATCCATTCGCATATAACTCGTTTATATAGTAAAATTAAAAATTATTTTAAATAATTTATGTATTTTTTCAATTTTATTTTCGAGCCGTGAATTAAATACATACTTGCATTATTGTTTTTACTAGTCTAACAAGTTTGACCGATATCATATTAGTTCTACGACGAACGGGTTTTAGGGTTTCTTATGAAAATCCAAAAAAATATTGTGGTTACTGCTTGTTTGCCAGAGATTTCAAGCTTCTAAACAAAATAAGTTATGAACTAATATAGAATAGAAAAAAATTCATACTGACTAAAGGCGAGAACTACTTACTTATAGGATGAGATTTTACAACAATAGTACTAATGACCAATTGTGAAATCTAATCGTAATTTTCAATATTTTCATCTTTCTTGTGAGAAAAATATAGTGACCACCACCAAACTTAGACACTGTACGGAACATGTGAGTTCCATTTATAAATGAATTTCCGGTCAAAAACGATTTGATTTATTAGGAAAAATTCCAATCCCCAAAAGCTTAATTAATGAAACTGGCAAATGATATTTTATCTTGAACTATAATCCACTTTTATACATCCATTATATCGTAATAAATTCCATTCCAATGTTATATTATAGATAAACATTTAAACCTTATTTTATACAACGAATGTCGCTTACACCTCGTAGGGTTAAAAAGGAAATGTACTACATACAAAATGTCACAAAGCCCAGGGACAAATATGGGTAACGAGGAAAATGAACAGCGCATCGTAATGATGGTCTCCACCGCCGTACTACTATTGCAAATATTATTATGAAGGCAGAATTCCATGTTTCCAATCGAATTATAGCTTAAACACTTCAAAGTCTGGGTTTCAGGTTCTTTTGCATGTAAGAACATTAACTGCGAAAATAACCCATGAACATGCGATTGACATATCAATGAGTTTTTGTTTTGTAATTACGGGGTATAATTTTAAATATTCGTGAAGTAATTTTACAAAGATTTCTGGATTAAATTTGATACTATAATATAGTTTACATAAATTGGACAAGCAAAAAAGAAATGGTTAAAAAAGAATGGAAAAGTAAACATAATAACATAACAGCTTGAATGTAACCGAATTTAATACAATTGCTGAGAGAAAATTGCAAAAAATATATATTTTATTTGGAAGTATTTAATATAAACATCTAGGCAGTGGAACAATTTGTTGTCATGCAAAATGGATTAAGAATTGGTGGAGTGTAAATAGGAAGTTCTTTTACATCGCTTTGGACTTTATGAATTTTCACAATATTATTGAAAGGGTAAAATAGAATATTATGAAAAAAGCTGCAAAAATAGTTGACAATACAAAATACCGCATAGATTTTCTTTAACCGATAATTAAATAGGAATGTTTGTTTAACGATTTTCATTCAAGGTTTCATCCTCCAATTTTTAATTTTTTTTCAAAAAATTAAAAAAAACTTTTTTCTTAACCTTTTAGGCATGGAATTTTGGACAACTCGTTCTTAATGGATGCGTACATTAGAAAAGAACATGTTTCGCATATTTCGATTGAATAGGTGATTGTGGTTGAGGTTGATATGTACGTCGTCAGTCAATTAGGTTTAATTTTTATACGATAGATGCGACCAATCAAATAGATCGAATCAATTATCTAAGGTTATATAGACATAATCAATTAGTCAGATTTGATTTTTATGTGATAGATGAGATATTGAAATTATATAGAAAAGGCGATTTAAGTAAACGCCTTTTAAAATATTCGGAGGGAATAGGTAAACACACAATACAGATATGGTATTTTTTTTAAATTATTACTAAAAAAACCTGTTAAGAACGACGTTTCGTATACACTTAGATACATGTAAAGATTGAAGTAGCGCAAAATTGCTGTATTTAGATTAATTATACTTCTTCAGTCAGTAAATTTGAGTGGCAAATAACTTCACTATAAATTTGATAAAAATAGTTTGACAAAGCATTAAGAAATTATTCTTTTAAAAAAAAAATTACAAAATTGTGACATATATTCTTAAAAAACAATACTCCCTGAATTTTATATTCAGAGAGCATTGCTTTTTAGAGGATTTTTATATTTTGATTACAATTTTAATTCTTTATCACAATATTCTTATATTATTTATGATCAAATATTTTGAATTCGAATTGTAAAAAAATACGGAGCAGATTAATCAAACTGTTTACTCATGTAAAATGTGAATAGAGAAATGAAAATTCCAAGGACTTAACAGAGACTACAATGGCAAACAATAAATGTCTAAACAGTGGCGTAATTATCATTGTCTGGCCAAAACCATTAATATCACCATATATAACGCGACAATTCTTAAAACGTGCGATTTATTACAATACGTATTGAAGTCGAAGCTAGTTAAAGAACTAAAAATAATTAATTAGACAAGTTTCAAGGATAGGACTCAACGAGGCGCCACTGTGACGCATATTAGTAATGACTCATAGGTCAGAGACCAGATACAAAAACCGACATGACATTTTACGCACGATATTTTATTACAATATAGGCTTTATGATAACATTTTATGGGCCAATGACAGAAAGAAAAAACGCATGTTCGTTTTAAAATAAATAAATGGCAATTTGTCATTTTCCACACTATGACTTATACAGTAAAATAAAACGAATTTTGCCTTGTTCAATTTTTCAACTGTAAAGAGTCTGAAATACACATTAGTTATCAAAAATTTTCAAACCATCTATTTTAAAACTTTTGAACTTCAAATAACCTGGCTTTAAAAAAGAACTATAAAAATATTCATTGGTAAATTGAATTTGCTTGTCAAAGATTTCTTGCCACAAGTTAATTATACAAATTTTTTAATTTATAGAATTTAAGGAATTTTATTATTTATTTTTTTATTCTTGAAAATATTGCCATTCATATAACCGCAACATGTTAAGGGCCACATAAAAAGGGCCAAGTTGATATATAATTATGTCAAACGTGTTGATATCTAGGGTTCCATAAGAATAATTCCGCATCACTAAACTTTCATACATATTTAAGCAAATAAGTATATAGCATTTCTTTTAAATTATTTAATCATCTTAATATTATTTTTATGATATAAATATATTGCGTAATATATCCTTTAAAGCCATAAACATATGACGAATTTCTCAAAAACTATTAAATTTAGAAACATCTTTACTTCTTCGACTTTTAATTATGGCCTATTTAATTGTTAAACTAATATTTTAAACTACTACTTATTCTTATATGTATTACCATGCCATTATTCACGTTTCTATGTCGGTTTTAAAAATTCAAAAAATGTAAATGTATTGCCTGCTATATCTTTCATAAACGTAAAGACAAAGAGAATATTTAAAAAAATATTAATTGTTTTAGTTTTTCGACAATCTTTGCGTAAGTTTCTAAAAACTCCTATATTTTTAATAATTTTGGATTGAGTGTTTTTGGAAATAAGGGGTGGGAACATAGTTTTTACATATATTTATTATATTTCTGAAGATATAATACCTAGAGTTATGGACAAATATTTTTAGACCTAAAGTATTAGCCTTTTTAAGTGACAACCTGCACTATATAAGAAATATTTTTACATAATTATATTTTGACTAATGCGCAACAAAATATGATATAGTTTATACTTTAATTTATAATTTGATTCTCCGAACAAGTTATAAATGAAAGTGTAATATGAAAGTGAACAACCTCTTAAGGTATAAGAGTTTAATGGCAAACCTTATATCAAGTTATGGTTTTATTCATAGCCCAATTTCATGCATAGCCCTAAGTTAAGTTAAATTTTATTACTTTTTTTGTTAAAACTATACTTACATATATTTAAAAAATGAATATTTTATATAGATAATACAGAAAACAAGCTTTTCGAACCTAAACGTGAAATACGTTCTGTATCTTCCAACTGTTAGTGAAGGATTTTTGATAATGTGGTTTTTATTATTCCGTGCCTTAAAAGGAAAAACGGATCGTTATAAGATCACTCACGTGTCTGTCCTTCTGACAGTTATAGCCATTTTTCTCAAAAACGACATAGAAACTTGATAGTTGGCGCTGTTATAAAACATATTAACTCGCACATATTGCAATAGCTAAAATTGAAAAAAAAATTATTTGAAAATTTTAGGCAGGGCAAATTATATACTCAAAAAAAATATTTCTTAATTTCATATATAGTGCGGGTTGTCGTTTAAAAAGGCTAGTGCTTTAGGTCTAAAAATATTTGTCCATAACTCTAGGTATTATATCTTCAGAGATATAATAAATATATGTAAAAACTATGTTCCCACCCCTTATTTCCAAAAACAATCAATCCAAAATTATAAAAAATTAGGATTTTTTTGAAACCTAAGCAAAGATTGTCAAAAACTAAAGCAATTAATATTTTTTTAAATATTCTCTTTGTCTTTACGTTTATGAAAGATATAGCAGGCAATACATTTACATTTTTTGAATTTTCAAAACCGACATATAAACGTGAATAATGGCATGGTAATACATATAAGAATAATGTTAGTAGTTTAAAATATTGGTATAACAATTAAATAGGCCATAACTAAATGTTTTGAAAAATATTTTTTCCTCGTTTTATATGTCATGGGATTTATATATATGATCACCTGAAAAGATTCTTCCGCAACGTAAAATTCCACGTTTAAAAAGATACTCTAAAAAATATGTAAAAAATTAGCATACAGTCCCTAGTTTCCGAAACTATCGACACAATAATCATGAAAAAACAGGGTTGATAAAATTTACCTAGATACGCCGTGTTTTTACAGTTAAAGTATATAATGCCCTGCAATATATTTATTTCGTTTTTATATTTTATTCGTTTAAAAGTTAATGTTTGTAAATAGTTTAATATAAATACCATGTACGCTTAAATGTTTAAAAGTATGCCAAAATGTGCACAGGATCTTCGTTTGGAGAGTTCTACTTGTTATATAGATTTTTTTATATCGCTTTTTATATAATTTTTTTATATTATATACACACAGTTTCATTACAAGTTTATTATTTAAAATTTGTAACAGAAAGAGAGAAAAAATAATGAATAAAACCATTTGTGTACATCTCACCATTGCTTTAAAGATTTTTGTTAAAATTGTAACCGACGTCAAAATGTAGATTATGTACGATAATAAGTATGGATAAACTAAAAATATTTATATATTTTTACATAAAAAAAAATAATGCACTAAATTTCAAGGATTTGGGCAGTTATACGAATATTGCGAGAAGAAATATTTTGTAGTGCTAGCAAAGAATCAAGTGAAGTTAAATAAAATCACCTAAAGAGTGTCTCGAACCATTGACCGGATATAAAATATTTTTTTTAGCATTAACTCTTTAGAATTAAAAGTGCGTTGATCAAACAATAACGTACAGCTGTGCGTCAGTTTTTTATAAGACAGATTATATCAATGCTTATTAATCTTGAAGATAGACAGCCTAATCGTGGTGGCACAACCAGGTTCAAACTTTTCAGTCTTGATGCTGTGGGGATACGTTTAAATCGTGAGGATTGTAGATCTAATATTTTTAAATAGTATTGTGAATCTCAAGCAAAAACTTTTTCATTGAACTTTGGGTTCCAACACCTCCCTGATGCTTCAAATATTTTGGTTCGTTAAACACAGCAAACGTCAGTTCTGATTTCAATGAATGAATTAATTTAATGAGATATTATTAGTATTGAATTCGCCGTAAGTTCGTTTTTTTTTTAATTTATAAATTATTTTATAAATTTTTAAAGCTTTGAATCATCTTGGGCATTAAAAAATAGAAAATTATTTTTTTTTTACAAATAAATTGAACCGATTTTAAACAATCACCGAATGATAAGCGCATTAAAAATGGTAAAATAATAAAAAAATTAGTACCCAGCTAGAGCCTTTACGGTACAAAATCGTTTCTGAACATACATAAAATTACTTGTTGCTGCTAGAAACTTTAAGAGTCGGTGCTAAGTGAAATAT
The DNA here is from genome assembly GCA_039881145.1 of Druceiella hillmani. Classification (NCBI taxonomy): domain Eukaryota; kingdom Metazoa; phylum Arthropoda; class Insecta; order Lepidoptera; family Hepialidae; genus Druceiella; species Druceiella hillmani. Next base: position 5,539,050 of record JAYKKI010000045.1, on the reverse strand, counting down.
AGCACTCATTTGTATGTATATAGTCTTTGTATGTTTTTGAGAGACGACAGAAGCGTCGACTTGGCACCGATTTTAAAAGTAGAAGTAGCAGTACTTTGCAAATTTATGTTTAAAAACGATATTGTACCGCAAAAATTTCAACTAAAAAAAAAACAAAGAAACACTAATCAAAAAATAAATTTCTTAAAGTACTTGTTAATGGTTAAAATCGATAAAACTGTTTCAGAGAACTGACCAAAAAAAGTATTTTCGTTTACCAAAAAGTCAAAGAAAAGCCGCACGCTTATAGTAGAGAAAGGTGATTGTCGTTTAATCATTTTTCCATAGTTAAATATAGATTGTTTGAGAACTCGAATTTAGAAGGTATTCTTTTCTGCTGTAACCCGGATACGTCTGTTACTCTTAATGCAAAAAGGGTCTAATCCTATTTATAATATAATACTGGATTGATTAGTTTAGGATTTAATTTCGACTTAGTTTTTTAGTTATAACAATTAATATTACCTCGTTTTAATTAAGGTTGGTTTCTAACTTTACTCCACGCCCCTCGTTTTTACAAATCACTTTGCTTGATTATTTTAAATTTCTAAAGTTCAATATTAAAGAAGACTAAAAATAGGGTCCATACTTCTATAACCCTAGCGTATCAGTAACCTACTTGTATACAGTATATGAACAAAGAAATTACCGGAGTATAATTTAGAAATGATTAATTATGTTTCTCAGCTTTGTCCTGGTAAAAAAATTTCCAGTTAAAATTGAATAATTAGCATAAATTTTTTTGTTCGGCTTTAAATTTCCAGTCCTTGCTCTCACATATTTTTATTTATTTATTATTTCAGTATAAACTGCATAATATTTTTAAATATGTCAATTGCTTTCATTAGTGTATCAAATTTTACATGGTTATTGAGGAAATTGGTAAATGCAAAGGAAAATAACTAAGACAATAAAACATTGTATTTATCTCGTTATAGAAATAATTTGCATACGACATGTTTATGGTACACGCATATATTTAAAAAATTAAATATTTTGAGAAAACATACATGAAGAAACATGATCAGAAGGTGTAATACGAAGTTTTACCTCTGGTTCTTCAATAATCTACTTCTGTCAAAGAACTTAAGTATGTACCCAAAGATTTCATTTTTAATTTTAAATCCAAGTTCATAGAGTTTAGCAAGATTTGGATTTAAAATGTTTGCGAGCCATAGACGTGACTGAAATTGTTTTACGCATAAAACTTTATGTCACTCAATCTTATGTCAGTTTTTTTGAGTCCACGATAAATGTTATTTAGAATCTTTAGATCTACAATAGAGAACCATATTTGTCTCACATGAATCATTTGTTTACGTATAAAGAAGAAAGCTTCCATATTTGTTACGGATAAAGAAGAAAGCTTCCATATTTGTCTCACATGAATCATTTGTTTACGTATAAAGAAGGAAGCTTCCATATTTGTTACGTATAAAGAAGAAAGCTTCCATATTTGTCTCACATGAATCATTTGTTTACGAATAAAGCTTATATAAGCTTAAATATATAAGCTTAGCGTATATAAGCTTAAATATATTTTATTTCCTCGACATTAGATTTTTCAATTGCCGTTTTTATTTCCGCTTTGCACATATGCTAACTCAAAATTCTTCATAGGGATTAGTGTTTCCCATTAACCTGTGTTATAAACAAAAGGGAGGAAAATAATGCCGTTGCGAAATACGTATAACTGGAGTAATTAGCCATTAAAATATTTTTAATTACCTTCCTAATGCTCGTAGTAATATTAATTATACTTCTGCGGAAGACGTCTTTTCTGCGGAAGAGTATTAAAAGACTACTGGTGTCATTACGATGTGATATTTTAATGAACATTAATAACTTACATGACAAATGTGTAACATCGGGAAAGTAATAAAGTGTGCTGAATTGATATGAAATACACAAAATTTTAAATAGATGTAAAGGAAAATGGAATTTATTTCACAACAAAGCATGTTTATCTTGAGATAAACATGTTTTCCGTTAATTAAAATATCCCAAGAACGCAAAGTTTTTCCGTAAAATATTTTTATTTTAGTATATTGCACAAATTATATTCTACCTGAGTTTTTTCACTGAGGATTTTAACAGTTTTTCTAAAAAAGAAAGAGACTTTTTTCCCCACAGTCACTGATTCTTAGCATTCCGTGGTAAGCAAAGTTCATATTATTCCTCAAGGTAACATCTAGTTCATAACTTATCATTATTATATATTAATTATGTAATTGTTTTTATTTGACAAAGCACGTTAAAAGTATTATTGCGATTAACGCTTGCGTCTATTTCTTTGAGGAATTTTATAGTACTTCTATATACAAATTTATTTCAAAAATATTCTTCATTTTCCGAAACAAAAAAGTCATGATTATATTAATATAATTTATCATCACATCAAATATAAATATTTTACTCTATCTATTAATTTCTTGGTCATTGTTCATGACCAAGAAAATAATTCGTCGGAAACGTCATCAATTTGAATATATATCCAAAATTTTAATCGCAGCTATTATTGTTTTTATTTTGATAAATACAATTACAAATTTATTAAATGGCTACAAATGAACGATAGGCATCATTTTCCATACGTTTAAAAACTTTACGAAGATTAAAATATGTTTTTAATAGATATATTTTACTAAAACTCTGGTTAAAAATCTGTGTTAATTGTAATTCTTTCAAAGTTGTTGTAATTTTTCCTCTAGAAATATTTAAGCAGAGCATTGCGGGCTCGCTGGATTTTGTTCTCCGAATGCTTCCTTCAGATCCTTTCTCATAGAAGCGCCTAGGACTTTACACAGAGAAATTAGACAATCTATTCATTATCACCATAACTTAAATAGCAATTTATTAAATTAAATTCTATTCATTACATGCAAAAAAGCTGGACACATATGGAAAAAGGCGTCGGAATACATAATACGTTTGAATCATTGCGGGCTCGCTGGATTTTGTTCTCCGAATGATTCCTACAAATCCTTTCTCATAGAAGCGCCTAAGACTTTCCACAGAGAAATTAGACAATCTTATCATTATCAGCATAACTTAAATAGCAATTTATTAAATTAAATTATATTCATTACATGCAAAAAAGCTTGACACATATGGAAAAAGGCGTCGGAATACATAATACTTTTGAATCATTTTCAAAGTTAGCCACAAGAATCCTTAAAATATGATCTTTATGTTCTAATCTTTGCATGTTTGTTGATCACTCTTAAAATAGCTGAAGTAATCTACATAAACTTTAGGATCATTGTGGAAGTAGTATGCCGGCAACTACTAGTCAATTTCAAAGTTTCAAGGTCTATTTAACTATAAAATTTTGTCAAAAACTGAATTTTTTCTCTGCATAATTTCCAGCTTTTATTGCATATATATGAAATTGCGTATATTTACTTTCATTGCGTATATAAAAATTTAGCGGAAAAGCAAAGTGGAAAGGGTCCCAAACAAGTACCATTTATTTTCACATTACATTATTTAAAGTATTTTTTTATTATCTCCACCAATAAAATAGTTTGGTACGGAACGTTTATCGTACGAATTGAATTCATACTTTGCCGTTTTTAGTATTCCTTACCAAAATTGGGAAAACGTAGCACTTATGAAATCTCCTCGATGTATATTGTTTCACTAGTAAACCATTTAACTTAAAAATTTGAAATTCGATGAAATTTTAAGAAGTAGTGCCAAATTACTAAAATACTGAGGAACGAGGGACATCATTATAGGGACATTTTCAGGAAGAAGAGGAAGCAAATGCAGTTTCTTTTATAGGTATATCAAATTAAGTATTAAATGACAGTTATTAAATTACAAAAATCTACATGTAAATCACTACTCCAGTCTAATTTTTTCTAACATATTCTAATGTAAAGCCCTCAAAATTTGTTTTCCCTCCTCAAGACCACAACAATTTCCCCAACTTCTACACACAAAGACTCATTACGACTATACTAGGTTAGTTTCATATAGGGAGGAATATGCCGGATACGTTTAACAGGTTTTACATAGAAAAATATAAAGTTTATATTCAGAAACATAATGAAAAACGTTTAGAACCAGTGTTAACTTTAATCCTAATTAATCTAAATTTATTAAATCGTGTCCAAGTAAAAAATGTTTGAAATAAAATTTAAAATTGTCCATTTAAATTATCTTAAATATTCATACTAATACAATTTAAAGACATGCATGCGATATCCTTAAATGTTATTAGTATGAATATGGAAATATGTACGGTTTTAACTTCAGGCGCATATAAATTTTACCAAGTGCCATTTATTAGCAACATTGTTGTAGAAGTTTAAAGGTTGTTTATTAAGACAAATTGAACAAAGTAATAAAAATAAATTGCTGAATAACCATTAAAATAATAAGTAAACACGTAATTAGCCAAATTAGAATCTTAGTGTATTATATTTTTGGCCACCACCTACCTTTACTAAAGCAATATATTCTTAGTTATGTTCAACAATATCGTCCACTACCGCACTTTACTTAAATTCATTGGTTTAACTTATAAAAATAATGATAAGAATCGATATTTAACAAACACTGTGTTTATCATTATATACATAAGTTTATTTCTAAAGACTGAACTTACCGAGGTACGTATCTACCTTTAGGCACCGAGAAAAAATTCGTTAACATTTGATAGAAAAAGTTTGTAAAACACTTCATTAAACTTTGCAAAACTCATGCGACTTTTTCCGTTTTACAAATTATAATTTCTTTTTGGTAATTTCCTTTTTCATTTCCCGTGAAACTTATTTTTACGTAGACGCAATATTAACAAGTAATAAATTGAAAAGCCACTGTAAATTTATATTAGAACAAGCGGCAAATTAAACAAAAGAGAGAGGGTTCGAATCTCGCTTGAACTAATTATGTTTTTAATGCTACATATTTTCTATCTTTTATAATAAACTAGCGTGACCCGTGCGAAGTCTTCGCATTATTTATTCTATTATGAAGCTCAGATGACAGATCAAACAAATATTTTACTAAAATTGACATATAGAGGCGCAAGTATGAAAAGCATTGAGCTAAAGCGCCACTTTATTTATACGTGAGTGGATTTGAAATTAAACAAAAATTTTACCGACCGTCAATCATATTGACGTTGAGCCGTTAGATGGCAGCATTGCTGTTTTGTGTATATAATTTTAATAATTAATTAATTTGCAAAAACAATAGCAATAATACATTTTTTAGTTGTGGATGCCGGTAGAGCAAGCAATTATCTATAAAATGATATATAATTTATGTGGATTAGTTGTGAGGTTTTTTCTAAATAAGGAGAGTAACATCTTAACCTTAGCGTATTAATATATATGATGATGATGATGATTTAAATACATGTTGAAATGTAAAATGTACGTGTAATTCTTAAGAATGTATAATTCTCCTTTCGTTGTGGTTTTAGTTTTAACTCAAAATGTAGTGAATATTTTGTAAAATCTTAGAAGAACATTTATAATATTACATTATTTTTATCACCACTACTTTGCGCATATGGCTTCTTTGCGCATATGGAAACGGATAAAACCTAACTATAATTTATCTCCGGGAGCAATTCCTTAGAAAAATAACTGTGACAGATGAATGGACGGACGGAGAGATATTGAACTGTTTCTTTCATCAGCATTTAAAAAAATTGTTATGGAGTATTTTTCAGTTACATTATTATTCACTGTTCGTTACACTTATATTTCATATTAAGTTGCAGGCAATCATTATCGGTAGTCAGAATCATCAGTCAAATATATATATATATATATATATATATATATATATATGTGTGTGTGATTTACCATAGCTATATTCTTTTACTTCAACTGTAAAAAAGATTTTCGCCTACTAATTGAACAACATCTCACATGATTGAAAATTTACCCAATTACCCAATAAATTTAATAACAAAATCAAATCCGGTCTATTCGATACATTTTTGGCCTTAAAATATTTGGCCTTATCCAATATCCGAGTTTCGATTATCCAAGTTTCGTTTAAGATTTAAATGATTAAAGATTTGTGATCGAGGTAACCTCAATCTTCTATACTTTTTTATATAAAATCCTTAATCATTCTGTTACACCTTCATACCTTAGATCTATATTGCAATACCTGTCATCTCAAGACTTCAAACTACTATCTAAAAGCAAATATACCCTCCTAATCCTTAAAGTATAGAATTAAATTTTATGGAGAATCCTCCACCGTATATTCTACTCGATTGTGGAATGGACTGACTTCAAATATACAAAGTCTACGTTCAAAAGTCATCTGGAATTACATTATTTATCATAACCGGCAGATTCTAATCCCTTCTATTATAATCCATCTTTATCCCCTTCCTATCCCTAAAGGGTGGTTTTGCTTTTGCTTTTAATTTATCTTATTTTATTTCCATAACTTATTATATATTTTATAAATTTAAAATATATATTAAATAATTATACTTGTAAGTATAATTAATTAATATTTAAAATCATTTAAAGTCTATAATAGCTCTTAATGTTCTCATTCAATTCAGTGAAGTTGGCAGTAAGAAATTGCTCTTGTTGCAATAATTCTGCCACTGTATATTTAGTTCTTTAAGCTTACAGTAAATTTGAATAAATAAGTATGTATATATATATATATATATATATATATATATATATATATATATATATACACACACACACACACATATATATATATATATATATATCTATATATATATTGGCTATTTAGACGTTTAATAAAATATTGGAACAGATTCATTACATAAATATGTCCTCTGCTGATACTCAACAATGTTAGTCACATAACTTACTTACAACCATTACTGAAGTTTGGATAAAAGCTATTAGCTAATTTAAAAAAATGTGTTGACTACAAACCTGTATAAACAAAATATATTATTTAACGAATAGACTGCGGTAACATATCGTAGTATTGTGTAATCACTTGGGGACATAATCGTAGTAGTTCAATACATGCTATCAGGAATGTGATAAGGATATGTTTACTTTATATATTCGGTGAAAAGAGAAAATTGTGACTTATTTTCAAGTTGGCTTTGTCTTAATTAAAAATAAAAACTAAACAAATAAACGGAGAAACAATTGTATGATACCTACTTTACCTGTTGTAAAAGATAAATAAAAATCGATTTTTTCAGACAAGTGGGATGTTATGACAACAGAGTGATGTACAGTTCACAGATCGTGCAAAGAATGAAAAAATAATGTAAGCATCGAATCTGTTCAAAAGTATGTCTACTGGGACAAATGATTGAGTTTGGAAGAAACAACTTTGACGAAGAAATTTATAGAAGAAATTGTTTAGTCTGGGCAGCGTTTGAGACCTTGCATCGAATCTTCATGATACCGATTCTGCAGTCGCTTAATATGAAGGTTTATAATCAGTGCGTTACGTCCCTGATGACCTAAGCGCACTCACAGCTGGTCTAATTTTAATAATCAATTTTAAAGTTGCTCAGGTAGCGACAGAAAAGTTATGCTCAGAATGTCTGAAGAATAAAATCTGAAAAGAGGAAATGCTAAAAAAACCGAAGTAGTCGTCATAGCGCTTAATTTCAGAAAATTTAAATATATTGGCCGAAGAATTGACAATCAATGGGGTAGACGTACCTCTACGTTCTCTAACATGGCCTCAAGGTAGATATATATCTCGGTACCCCTACCTACGATGTGACGTTACCTCTACGTCTACGTTGCTACGTTGTGTGCGTTGTCTCATGCAGAGAGCATGAACCTCGAAACGCAGTTTGGAACGCACTAAAACCAGCCAGATGGATCGACGACCTAAAAGAATCGGCGGACAGTGGTTCAATATGAAAGACGGAGTACCGTGTGCAGTGGTGCGTTTTGGAAAAAGTTCATGTCCAGCAGAGGTCATTATGACGAAAAAACAAATTATTTCAGAAAAACAGATACAATGTTTCCATTTTTGATCAATCATCATAATAATAATAAAATTATTTTATTTTTTTGCAAAAAGCTTTCTTAATGATATTAGTTTTGAGATATATGAAACCAAAAAATATTGATAATTAAATAAAATAAATTAGAAAGTTTAAATAAAAATGTTGAGAAATATTAATCAAAATATTATATAAAAAAAAAATATGTTGTGAGCATTTCAGTTGTGAAAATACGGTGAAAGTTGAATATTTGTTAAACAGGAGGAAATTGAGGACGAATGTCTTTCAGTGTTACTAGCTTGACAAAATTTCTTTCGACGAGAACACGAAAATTCCAAATTTCAAAATATAAATTACTTTAAGAATTATTTACAGTTTTAAAATGCAATTATTGTTATCGAAGAAATATTCAGATATATTAATGAAAATATATAACAAATTAATATTGTGAAAAATACATAATATTTCCAAAAATATGGAAATTGATCAATCCTCAAAAATCAATACGATCAAACAAAATATAAATAATACCAAGGTTTTTTAAGAAAGAGATTTTTTTATTAAGAAATAAAATTTATCATGATTTTTTATTAAAAAATCAGAGTAATTGATTTAATAAAAATAATTTTTTATTAAATCAATTACTCTCAAAATTTTAATAGCTTGATTTTAATTTTTTCTCCTCATACCTTTTTTAGAGCTAGTCTTAAAAATAATTATTGAATAATTACTATTCACAAAAATGTTGTGCACAAAACTTTTATGTAACTCACATTGGGATAAAAATTTTACCGACATTCAAAGTTTCATAGTTACGAGGATAAATAAAAAAATAATTGGTTTGCATAATATTCAATTCAACCGGTGTTTAGTTACGGGCACTTTTTTAATAAACATCTCTAAGTTCCATCCTTATCAACAAAAATATATTTATTATAGGATCAAAACTTTTTTATAAAAATTGTTAATAAAAAACCTTAACGTTGAACTGAAAATAAATAGTTTGTCATCTAGTTAAGAATTCAACTATAAATTAGTAATTCTACACTAAAACTAATACTAAAACTACAATGGGTAATTCTAAATATATTCTCACCACATGTACCAAGCATTATTCTTAGATCTAAGAATATTTTACCGTGAATAAATTTGTAATTTGTTTAAAGCGTGTTCTAAAAACTTACCATTAAAGAAGCGCTGTTTACCGCTATAAATTGCAAATGCACTCATGCGTACACCGTAACTAATTAGCAAACGATCTCACATCACTTACTCATTCGTAAGTTACTTCACTGTGCCAGTTGCAAACAAATTAGTAAATTTTTATGTACGCCATTAGACCACTTCCAACCGAGGTGCTGACAACAATAACGACAGAAAGTCCTTTTGGTTGATTATGACATATCCATATTTAGAAAAATATAAAAAGATATAAGATATTTTCATATTTTTCTCAAAATATATCTTTCACAGCAAATTTCTCGAAAAATATGATATTAAAATTTATAGCTACAGTTACTTTAGATTTTTCTGAAGCATTTTTTTATAACTATAACCTTAAACGTTTATGAGATGGGAGCAGAAAACATGTACTTTTTTGTGAATATTTTCAGTCATGTTTACAGAAATAAGTATCTTATATAAAATATTGAAAATATCATTTAAAATTTCTTATAGTTTTTCTTATTGATATCGTGCACGATCAAAAGCTCAAAATTTTTCCAAATTTTCCCTCTCCAAAATAATCACACATATTATTGACTTTTTGATATTGCAAAATATGGGGATAAATAAATTTCAACTTTTTCCGAGAGAAAAGATTGTTACTGAGAGACATCCGGATACGTTAGGGTTGCTATACAATTCCCTTTTTTCTGTTTTAAGGTATAAAACTCTAAGAAACAAAGTTTAAGGAATGCAGGTTTATTGCCTCAGTAATAAAGCGGGAAGTGATGTCGTAAAACATCTAGTATACATAAATCCTTACTTATTTATGAATGCAACATATCAAATGGATAAATGTCTGTTATTCTATAACTACGTAACTTCTAAACGTATCTACTATATATTTCAATTACGCATATATCACAGTACGAATTAGTATATAGGCTTACTTTTTACACCAACATATAAAGTAATTCTTGAAAGATGTATTTATTTTGAATGATATTCATTAGGTTCCTACTTGACTACGTAGTATTATCCGTAAAGAAAATATCTGTACATAAAGTTGATTTTAACATGTGTTAACTAATATCCAGTATTCCAAATTCCTAAATTCGAACATGGTTCTCACAAAAACCTACAAAATTTTCTTATATATCTAAAAACCATATCACTACTGAAAGCGAAAGAATTTGGAAAATAATTGTAGCAGGTATAAGTTATAGTCTGGATTAACATGGAATACATTGCTTTACTCCGAATGAACGAAGTCACTGACGGAACCTGGCGGAAATATATTTTTTAGCATTTGGTATAAGATCACTCACGTGTACTTCCATCCGTTTTTCTTAGAAATTATTCGACATAGAAATATGAAATCTGGTATAAATTAAAAATATTTTAAACATAATTTTAGAGAAAGCAAATGAAGTACGGAATCGTTTTTCTTCAGTTTCTTATATAGATTGAAAGAGCAACTTATAAGAATTACAAAATTATTTATTTTAAAATATTATATCCAATCACATAGAACTATTTATACTACTCCGTCAATATAACTACTAGCAATCTATATCATTACTTTCTATATTTATAGAAATATCGACAAGCATTTTAATCAGATATAGCCATATTTAAGTTTATTAATCAGAGGCTTGATAAATAAACTTAAAATATGGCTATTAACAATGTATTAACCCGTATATATCTCAGTAGTTAAAGCTCTAAAATATTCAGGTAAAAATGTGTGAATAAACTTAAAATAGTACAATACGACAGAAATAAAAAAACACTTAATACACTTATAATTGTTTTTATTTTAAGTCATCGTCAAGCGGTTTTATTTACATTAAGCGGTTTCTAAAAAAAATGCTTGTCGATATTTCTTACTTGGCGTAGTATCTACTTACAAAAAGTGGACAAGCATTAAATGTTTGCTTTTATTATTTGAGAGTTTTTGTGACTTTCCTTATTTCAACATATGACAATTTAGTAAATTTTAACACTTGAATAAAATTAGCTGGAATCATCATCTCCTTGCTGTCCTATCTACCGTATCTAATCTTTGAGCAAGAACTACCAAGTATCCAAGCAACAAAATTTCACCATTAATAATTATTAAATTGCTTACAACTACAACAATAAAATGTTTCAAAACATTGATTAAATTTCCCTTACAGTTCAGAAACTAATGTTTCTCGCAAACAATATTGAAGAGTTAAGTAAAATATAAATCCCTGGATAAATTGCGCCAATGGGATTCTATAATTAGAATAATTTAAATTTCTAAACGTATAATTTATCTAAAATCCCTTACTACTCCGGAAAACTTCAATACTAGATCTCAAGAATTGAAAGGCTCCACAATTTTCTCTTATTTTATGAGGATTGCATATCATTAATTCTAGATTATTTTAATAATAATGGCGCAAGAAATTTGCCTAATTTATTATTTATATTTTTCACCAGATATACGCTGCAGAAGGCATAGAGCGCAATCTGGTTTATTTGTCGATATCACATATTGCTTAAGCGCGAAACTAAATTCTTTTGCATTTCACCAGTTCATCACAAAAAAAAACCCTCATAGATGGGACACTTATGTTTTTGAATAATTTTATATATTAAAAGTATATCTAAAATTAATGACTTATTTAACAACAAAAAAGGAGGTATGTGTAAATAAAAGTAAAACACATATTGGTAAAAAAAACTCACACATTTAGAGTCATAACGCATTATAGAACAAAATCGTAATTTTTTTGTAGCTTTCCTTATTTTTTAATTTGTCAGGACAAATTTGTTATGTGTTAGTTAGTCTAACGTCAATAATATTTTTATAATTTAAGATATATCTGTTTAGATATTTAGAATGGGGAAAAATCAACTAAAAAAATCAAAGATCATTAATTGTAATAAAAAAATGGGGAAATATAAACAGAAAAGGATATTTATTATTATTTTTCAAGCTTATAAAATTAAATATACCGTGGCGATCTTATTGCCACAGGAATAATTTCCAATCATCAGTAAATCTCGTGTGAAAAATAACTACTCTGTAGAATGTGAATGATTGGCAAACGCTATTTAATGGCATTTAAAAATAAGAATGTTTACATAGGTATAAATTTTGAAAAATACCGAAGTAATCTAAAATTATATAAAACAAAACCAAAACAGCGACAAGCTAGGAATAGGGAATTTATAAGGATGTGATATAATTTTCGACAACTTTTAAACAGATATAATGAGACAAGTGCACCATTTTGTATGTTAGTGTTCAATTTATTCCATAATTTAGTACACGAAAAATAATTCTGTATTGAACGCAGTTCTTTGCTGATGGACTATGATGATTTACTTTTAGAACTTATTTCAAGATCATGATTCAAAATAACATGTTAAGAAAGAGTAATTATGGATATATATAGTAATTTTGGATATATATATATATATATATATATATCGATTATCTATTTAAAAAAATAACCCTTTCTCAATATTTAAATCTGAAACGTATATAGTGGACCAGATAAGAATGAATTTAATTCATATCTTCTTTAAATTTGAATGCACCTTATCGTCTAATTCCATCTTAACGTTGAGAACGGCCAGTTTACATAAACTCTTTACCGGAAGTTTTTCTTAGGTGGAAATTTTCGTATTACTTATCGTCCTTCCCTTCAAGAAAATATATATAATAGGAACTAAAGGTGACTAAACAAAATTATTTATCAACATTATTACGAGAACGGCTTTGAATACTTGCAATGTAGAATCATCATGAAAGTTACGAACCATTACTCGTGGCACTTTTGAAGAATATTTAATAGAATATCATAATTACTACATTCTGTTACTTAGTTACTATCATTCATATTACTTAGTCAGGCAGTACCTAAAAAGGACTTTTGTGTAAAACGCACCTCCTTGAAATAAAATTCCATCAAAACAAATCAACATCACTTAGCATTTCCATAAGGTTACCCATCAAAGTACTAACCGCGGTCGACGTTGTTTGTTTTTATCACGTGAACAATAACATTATTTGAATGTTTATGTGGTCAGAAGACAATAAATTGTCAAAAGTTCAATTATTTCACATATATAATGTGTAACTGCACATAAACATTTAATTATCTGCAATAACTACAGAAGAATTCCCATTAGACTAAATGAATTTCATGTTTTTATTCAAACGAACGAACTTTTTGCGTGTTACAATTATTTTTCATTCACGGTGTCATAAATTGACACTGTAATACAAAATATATTTTGAATTTAAACACAAAATTTTTTTTTATAAAAACAACCCTAAATCCATGGTTAGACTAAAATCCTACATTATATACTTTTAATACGATATGGCAATAATTTAATATTTTACAATTTTCTCATACAAGTGAGAAAATTGTTTCCAAAACTCTGTTATATTTCTTACATAATTAGATGATAGTTTGATTATTACCACATTTCATACCGGTAAAATATCACAATTAGTTATTTACAGATTTCTCGAATTTTTTTAAGCAGTATGGATCACTGTGTCGTTTCTTTATAGCTATAGTCATAAAACAAGCAAACATAATGTTCGCCGCAAAATATATGAAAGATTAAATTTCTCAAAAACTAAAAGGGATTGTAGTTAACACTGATTTATTTTCGGTAATATTGATAAAAACAATTAGCAATTCAAATTCTATTTTATTCTCAGGCTTTGCCCGAATTACTTTATAATCAATATCGGACACATCGAACGCTAATACCGGAAACATTATCAAGTTTCACGCTCTTACAAAAATAGCTGCGCTACATCGATTACTGTGAGATGTTTTATGGCACCTCAGTTTTTACGATTAGTAAGTGCCAGTTACTGTCTCTTAATTGACAGCGACATCGCGCGTTAATATATTTATTGTGTAAGATATTTATGAGCGAGAAATTTAATTCTATTCATATTTTAATCCCTCTTTTGTATTTCATGATTTCGTTGGTCTTTAACTGAAGATTTTTTTTTTGTTTCTACAAAAATAGAAACTGTTTACCGATATTTCTATATACATTAATATAATAACACAGCTTCCTTTTAGTAAATACTTTTGTATTAATCTCCTCTAAAAAATAATTGAGACCATTCATAAGTTTTTGACACTATCAAATTTTAAATCAATTTTAATTATATCAAAGCCTTAAAACATGCCAATCAAGGCAATAGCACTTAACAACATTTATTAAATAATATATAACATGAGTATATTGATCGTTTATTGAAAATCAGTACTTTCCCAGTTCTGTAAAAATACGATAAAAAAAAACATAGATTGATTAGTATTTGAATTAAAACTTTTATTTTACGAACACGTACGGACTATTATCTTAATCATTATAATTATTATTTTCATTATCTGCCTGACAATAAGAATGAAGGACAACAAATCGAAGTTGAGATTTGCATACGAGTTCAGAATCATTGAAGCACGAACTAAATATAAAAAATACGAAAAGAAAAAAAATTGAGTATGTGTATCTCACATACATACTCAATTTTTTTTAGTGTATGTGTTTATGCCCGTGCGCAGCCTTGTGCGTTTGCTTGTGCGCGCTTGTGTGTATGTACGTGTACCTGCGAAACGTGTTCATTAAATGTACATGTGCTTATACATATGCATATAGGTGTGCAAGTGCCTATACGTGGGGACGCGCATGCGTGCACGTGTGCGTGTGCATGTATGGTCTAGTTGAGATGGTCGCGGCACTACGATAATTAGTATTTTTCGGGGACAAAAAATGCAAACATCTAAAAAAAAATAAAATAAAACAATAAAATTTTATTTCGATCTTACAACAAATAGATCACAACTTACAGATGGTGATATAAAAACGCTTTCTACTTTCATACCGACGTGGTCGCTTTCACGGAAAACGATTTGGAAGGGTGCCAGCCTCTTAATTAATGCCGTGGCTCAGATGAATTACATCAAATGTATTGCTCTTCTCTAACCACATTTGATAGTCCTATAATTTTAATGTTGTATATTTTGGTACAGATAATACAAATTTTCGGGCTCATCTTTCTGTACCATATTTTAATCTATTTTATCGTCATATTTCCACGTATTGTTATACCCTTGACTTCCCTGCCATAATGCTTATGCAGTATTGTTCCCAAGCATATCATTTTAACATGATAACGACATACCCAAAGTCTAAACATCCTAAGATAAAAACGCTTTTCGCAGAACCGGCAACAAGATATACTTCCAGACACGTCAGCATTTTTAATCTTTATAAACCATGGCAGCCCCGCACAGCTCAGAAGTCCATAGTCCCAGTACAAGTCAGTTGTCATTTTAGTCTTAATTATATTTAAGAAGTAATTGTCAATCTTCTAATTAAAAGTTTGTTGTAATTTTAAATAAATCTTCATTAATGAAAAGATAATCGTAAAATTGTTTTTTTTAGAAGCAATCCAACGAATCCATTATAGCAATACGAACACTATATTTACTCGCTGCTCTGAATAACTTATCCGTTTATGACGTACAAATGCTCCTAAACCTTTATGTCCTTTCTCTTATTTCTATTTTATTACGATATTTTGCTAGTGAACGTCAAGAACATTATCTTAAAAACAAAAAAAAACACAGAGTAAGTGCGAGTCTACTCCATATATCGAGAGTCTCGTACCTCATTTGAAGGGAAATTACTAAATTTATCATAAGTTATAACTAATATGGACTTCCCAACGAAATAAATATTTGTTATTGTCTGATATGATTAAACAGAAAATACCTCAAAAACTGCCCATAATATTTTTACAATCTTTTGCGACTGTTTTTGTAAGGCTTCTAAAACCATATTTTTTCGTCATTTTTCTGCAAGATATATATATTCCGATCAAACGCAAACTCGAACAACTTTCTTTGCTTTTCTTAGTTTCTTTTGTGGCTTTAGGAATTATTGAATGTTTAATTTCGATTATTTTTCCTTATTCGTGATTACTTTAAGAAACGAATTTGTCTAGAGACTTCACCAATTCAAATAATTTTATGTATTGCCTTCATTAAAAGCTTCTCTTACTTAAATTTCAAATGAGATCGATTTATATTTTATTGGTTCACTAAGAGTATATACAAAAAAAATTATATCGTAATTCGTAAAGAAATGATCTTTCATTTATTTTCAAAAAGCTCCATCCTAATTAATATTATTATATGTGAAAGAATTTATATCGCAATTCGTATAGTAACGAATTTTTGTTCATTTTTAATATTTTGCATCAACCTAACTAATATTATAAATGCGAAGCGCATTTTTTTTATTTGCAATATTCAACGCAAATGATGGATAATAACCGAAAACAAATTGAACACATAATACTAAAAGATTTAACTCGCACGTCTTCTAAAAAAAAATCATCAAGGTGGTCTTTCAGAAAAATCAGAATCACTCTGGTCAACTCTCACCGTCATAAGTTAGTATGATCTAAGAGGAAATAAGATAGAACATATAAGTTAACTCGTGTTGAGGAAGACGGAAGATATTTAGTCGGCTGCGCCTCTTGTTTGACGTATGCGTTGAATCGATGGAAATTCGGGTATCGACTTTCTCCCACAAAAGTAGGACGGGAACTAACCACACAGAAAAATTTGTCGACTACGCTTAAAGGTTCTTTGTTTTATTACAGAATCCTAATACTAGTGTGCCTATTTTATAACCCAAATACCAATAGTAATAAAGTTACCATTTTATGCCCAGATACCAATAGTAATAATGTATATAAATTAACCTCAAAACCTAACCCACGGCATTCGAGAATAGAACATCTATTTCAATCCAGCTCATGCGTTGGTATTTCGATATTGCATCAGGTCAGCAGATAATATCTAACGGAATAAGCGTGATTCATCTCACATATGCTGCATATAATGAAGTGATTCTATATCGATAAACGACTATGATAGGTATTCTGTTATGATAAGAGAAAATTACAACAAACTATTCGATGTCCAATTTGCCTATTAGGAAAATAACAATGATAGAGCGAGCAGTTGTTCAAAAGAGTAGTACAATTTGGTTTAAATTATTTAAAACCTTGAATATATAATGTGAAAGTTTACATAAACTTTAACTGTGTAATTGAGATGAAATATCATGATTTTTTTTGACTTTTATTTCGAACTAGCATTAATTTTTTTTCTTTCATAAGCAAATAATTAACCTGCATACAATAATCACTCAGCTTGGATATAAGTATTTATATACATTTTCCTAGTATGTGAACAGAGTCAGCTAAATCCTACAAATAATCGTCTGGATTATGAAATTATTTTTTAGGAGTTATACCACCCCTTTTCTGCGCAAAAATATATTCTCGTCTTTAATATACGTAGTAAATTTATGCCCAGTTATCTAGAATCAACTAAAATGTTCTATATTAATATGAGAAATTACTAAGGATAGACAGAAGCAATAAAAATAAAATGAGAAAAGCAATTATATGAAGAAAAACTTCTTCAGACGTCCTTTAAATGAATATATATTTATGGCATCTCCTGGATATCAGAATTCAGCTCTTTTCAAATAGTTTACACTGTGAAGCAACATTGACATACTACGTCACATTTGAGGAAAAAATAAAGGAATTTCTAGATAGAAGTTTAAGACTATACTTAACATTTGTGATCGGGACTTGTAGCCATGTTACTTTAGAAGTACGAGACTATATTAGAGAGAAGAGAATATTTAAATAAATGAGATGATCTTGTAAGATATGGATATTGGAAATTAGCAAAGTGTTTTATTCCTATTCTTTCTGAAAGCAGTGCTCATCGAATAACGCAAAACGTCGGACGATGAACCAGTCGAAAGTTATTCCCGTATTAATATTTATCATGTATAAGGCTGCATATTGCGAGCGCGTGTATTGCATTAATTTAGGTTACGAAACAAAAAAAATCTAGGTTGCATCGTAGGAGAGCTGATTTTCATTTATCGTTGTCCATACTGCGTGCTGCTTAACTCCCGTTTTCCCCTTAATGGAATTTATGCAGCAAAAGAACCCCAACCCTCTACATAAAATTTCATTTCGTTGTAACATATATTCGCCGATAAATTCATAAATATTTAACATGGTATCATGTCAATGATAATCAATTGTAAGATTTTCTTCAAGAAATATTCTCGCGAAGTCTTGAACATTTTTTTGTTTCAAACCAAAGTGTGTATATATTCTTCAATATATACTTACATTTATTCTTTTTTGGGAATATCTAAAGTATTTTGACTGAATCTTAATAAACTAGACATATACCAAAACTTGTTCTTTATCTGATTTACGGTCTCAAAATTATGACTTGATGATACTAATACTGAGTGTATCAAGTACTGAGTCAGAAGGGTCAGAAGATTGTAACCGGTGCAGTATATATGATATATTTTCTTAAAGGAAAAAACGGAAACCTTACAATATCCCTCACGTATCCATCCTTGCGTTTTTCCGTCAGAACGAATTGGTATCTACGGAAAATAACAACGGAAATTTTATGGAAAATAATTTATTGTCAGATTTTGAAGTTATCTAAATACTAATTAAAAAAGTATATCGTAAGTGTATCCTTGTTCAAGGAAGACGTGTTACAGCAAACATTAAATTATGTAAGAAGGACACATGTAAGGAATCTATTTTAAAAATGTTGCTTTTCATGTTTGAAAATTCAAAGCTGGCATTGCTCTGGTATTGGTCATTTCCAATCAATACCAGAGCAATTTTTCGTCTATCTACTATCTAGCTAATCATAAAACTATCACTTAGTATAAAATACATTATATATTTCCTTTATGTACAAAGTATTCAGAACAGGTATTAATCAATTTAGGATTTTATATTACCGAGTTTTTTAGAAAGACAGCCGAAAATTCTAATGAAAATTCATTTCACCGTGGAACGACGATGACAAGCAGACATAAATGAATAATTTTACAAGATACTTATTAAATTTGACGTCATATTTGACAGTATTTGATATGTCAGTGACATGTTACGCGAGTATCATATCAGCTTTTTAATTATAGTCATGTTCGTCTCCTCTCTACCAGATTTTCGACATAAAAATAAGCTTTTCGACATAAAAATCGCAACTCGAAAATGCAAAATCTAAAAAATTGTCGAAACCATTAAATATTTATTAATTGAGAAATTACAAATTTAATACAATTTTTTTTATCATTATACTTTTTACTTAACTTTAAATTCGAAATTTTCCCGTTTAGCTTTGTTCCATAAAAACATCCAATAATGAATTTGATAACCTTATTTATATTTTACGATTTGCTTCTTTTTTCAATGTTTAAACACTTTTATGCAAATTGTAGTGCAATGTATTTAACATAGGTGCTTAAGAAAAGTAAAATAAATTTAACAGCGCTAAGTTTTTAAATTTCAAATATTAATTAAGAAGAAATTTAACTGGTTTTATCAAATATATTTTACAGCTTAACAATGGCTTAAGTAAGTGAACTATGAAACAAAAAGTTATTTAAAGTAAATTAAAAATTGTGCATGAAGTTCTATTAAGAAATATACAGGGAGTGTTTTCTATTACTTTTATCTCCATTATCGTAAATAGAATCTTCACTAGTTATGATTTCTTTACCTCTAGAAAGTTTACCAAAAACATTTGATCTCATTTTTTGGCGATCAGTCTAAAGCAACTCAGTAGACAATTTTCTAATCTACAAATACCTAGAAAATCAAAAAACACTAAATACGGTACATTTCCATTATCCAGTAAAGCTTGTAATACTATTTCATTGTAATAAACTGTACTTTTGAAAGGCTGATTTAGTTAATTCCACTTTATAAGTATTTCTTTTATTCTATTAGCGAATCGAAATCCTTTACTTTTGACCCAAGTAGTATCGCACAGTTGTTTAACAATAATATTTATAAGCCAGTGGATAGCGTTAAAACCAATTTTATATAAACTTCAAGCTTCACCTTAAATTTTATAAACAACAGAAGTAACGTGGTTTAATTTGGCAGTTACACTTAATAAATGAAGTTTAATTTTTTTTAATAGTTAGATACAAAGGCCTTCTGATTATTGATAGCATGAAAGAAGGCAGTAACATTTATCTTTATATTATTGATAAACAAAAATGATTTGATATTGGTACTTACCCAAATGTAATGTAAATAAATAAACTAAAAGATTTAAGAAAATCATTTTTAGCAATTTTAACAATTAACTCTGAATTAAAAATAAAACGAGAAATAAAAGTATAAAACTAGACTCCTAATGAAAGAAGATGTAACTAGAAATAATAAAATAATATTTATAAAAAATACAAAGCAAAGAAAATTAAATGTAAAAGATATGCCTGTAGATGTTTTTAGGATATTAATTAATTAATTAGCTAAAATCAATCAATCTTATCCTAGTATGAGCATTAGTATAGACGGATGGGTATGTAGTTACCATAATGGCAAAAAATTAAATATATATATCGATCAGTTTATAAAAATATTACTTATCAAGAGGCGAGTTAAAGTGCGAACGAAAGTTTCCAGTTCCAAAGCCATCGTAAACGATTTATTGTGAAACTTCGTGAAGGTTCTACTTCATAAGTACATGAATGCATAGGATTATCCTAATATATGATCACAATATTTATGAAAAACTTAGTTGACTTTTTACTAAATATGTTTTGTAAATAAGTAAAATGTATTTGTATTAAGCCATTTTTATCGGCATTTCTATCTCATGAAAATGAATAAACTCGAATGTCAATTATGTTACTCATTTGGACTAATACAAATAAAATTTGATTATTTCAGATAAGCCGTGTAAAAATGTTTTAATAGAATCATTATTTTTTTAATAATATATAGATTACTTCTAATTATGAGAAGTCACTTGAGACTAAGCTTAGGAAGATTAATATAGAACAGCCGTATTACCATAATATCTATATCGATTCTTCATGGGGCGGTGAAAACTATTCAGTTACGCCATATGTATAATGAATTGAATTTCTACTCTACTTTTCTTTGTAAATAAAACATAGCGAGGACAAACGCAAGTATTGAAATATATATATATATATATATATATATATATATATATATATATATATATATTAATAAAACAAGATCCGAATGGATTTGTGAACACGATATATTTTAATCACAAACTAATAATTCGTTACAAGAAATAAAGGGAATGCATCTAATAAGTAAAATGGAACCGTGTCAAAGAATAAAGAATCATTACATATATATATGAATGCTGAGCAACTTACACCCATATGCACCACACACCGTCAATACTGTCAGTCGAACTTACTGACAGTTAAGAACGTATTTCCGTTTCTCATTAACTGTCAGTCGAGTCGGAATAAAAGTCTACATTACCGACCGATACAAAATACGTTTTTAATTGTCAGTAAATCCGACTGAGTCTCCTTGCCATGTGTGGTGTATATAGTCATTGTGCCAACTTAATGCACAAGTCGCAAGCCATCCATCCATTCGTTATTTGTGACGTCGAAAGTTCCCGACTCAATGTCAAAATAAGCGTTAAGATTTCTAATGAGTAATTTATCTTAGTGAATCAGTATTCTGTATCATTTTTTTTTATTCCCTTACTTGTTACTCTCGCCTGTTTAGAATAGTATTATTTACGGCCCTAGTGGGGAAACTATGAGCGTGTCGCATATTTGATTTATATATAAAGAAAAGTAAACGTTCAATTTGGTTGAATAAATATTTTAATTGTATTAACTGTGAAATAATTTAATTGTATAACGAGAATCAAAGAAGCAGATTATTACCAAATTTCAAATCAATACATTTTCTTGTTAAAATTCTTTGGCTAATATGAGGCAAAAAGATTATTTTCGAAAGACTTGAATTAAAATTATTAAAAAATAAAAATTTTTAGAAACCTATACAAAGGTTATAGGGAAAGTTAAACGTTGATTCTATATGTCATAGTTTTTGAGATTTTACATAATTGTATTAGGTAGTATTAAGTACTTATTGATTAGAAAGTGCCCATTGATAATAACTTATGATAAGTAAAGTAAGTTACCAATGATTTACGGAATCCTCAATACGCAAGTCATACTCGCACTAGGCCATTTTTTATTTTAGCATTGCATCTTGCAATATTTAGATAAACATACGTCTGTGCTGAAAAGTATAACTCCTTTTGACTGTATTAAATCATTAAAAGCAAAATGTATGATATGTACATATATACGTCTACCTTATAGACCTTTCTTATAAGTAGACATAATTGGTGTAAATTTATAGTAAAATCTCTTACAGCTCTCCTTTCTAGTTACACTGAGAATTAATAGAGGATTTTGGTAGAAAAAATAAGCATTATAACTTTTGATGAAAACTGGAAAATTTCCAACTAAAAGAAAGGAAAAACTAAGTTTGTAAGCTGTTTTTATTAATACGGGCTTGATTTGTTCAGACAGACAAGTCAGTGTAGCATACGTAATTCTTGACACACCAATAAAATATTACGTTCATTCTATAATTTTAGCGTATATATAAAATATGAAAAGGAAAACTGGTGAAACCAATTAATTACAAAATATACGTTTACGCAGTCTGCGTCACGCGTAAACTCCACTGTATAAATAATACTCGATTATTTGATTAGTCGCTTATTGTGCAGACGCGTGGCATACGGATTAGGTTGGCGAGAATGGCAGTTTCTACGTAATATTCTCCGTAGCCAACTTGCTCGTGCCAGCTGTGCGTGTATCGCAGACGGCGGAATAAAACGATTTCTTATAAACGGTCACGTCCCGAGATACGTAGGTGGCTGTTTGTAAATTCGAGAGCAAACAGGCATAAAACGAATGAGCAGTTTAAGTGCTGAATACAAACGCGTGTTACATTACATTAATTAAAAATTTAAAAACATATATTGTTAGTACAGTGATAATACACTGAGGGGTCGTGCGAGCAAAATTTCATTCACAGTTTATATGTATGGAGACGAATGAATAGTAGAATTCGCACCACGAAGGTTCCGTACATATTTAGTCATATGTAGACTTTCCAGGGTACATGGTATTTCTGTGAATTTATGTAAAAATATTAAAATTAATTTTCATTATGTAAATATATTGCCAAGTGCATCTTTCACAACCGTAAAAATTTCTTCAAAATCAAAACTACGAAATTTAGAATTATTTCAAAGCAAACTTTCCAGAAAAACTTAAATTTTCCAGTAACGCTGTACTTTCCAAAATTTATAGTTTGGGAGTTAGAAGATAAAGCGGATATATAATATTTTCGGGGTATTTTTTAAAATAGTTCCACAACTGTTATACGTAAAATGCTGAAAAAAATCATAGCGAAAATTTTTAAAAAATTCGAATACTTTATTTTAATTCTCACATTTGGAAGAAAAGTGGTTTTAAGGTGGTAGGTAGAATACTCCATTTCTTATAATCCAATACAAATCTCAAATTTCTACATCAAACGGAATCTGAAGAAAACGGATATGAGAGACGAACAGACGGACACGTGAATGATTTTATAAGGCTTCCGTAATAAGTACATAGAAATAATTCCATGAACATAGTTCTATCAATGGGGAGACTATGAGGCTACTGTAGACAGACGATCGGACAAACAATTATGAAGGTTCTTTGGTTCTCTGTAAAAACCTGAAAAGTGGAAATTAACGACGCACCTACTCCAAACCAATCCCCTAGTGATTAATTTACAAGTGTGTGCTTTGGAAACGGTAATTTTAAATATACATTTTGTGTAGTGTCAACCGCAAGTTTGAATTTTCTTCAGCGACGACGTTTTATATAGGTTCAGACGTAAGGTCGAATTTATATCAATGTAGCTGTAAAGTAATTTGTAAAAGTTCGGCAATATTCTGCTGCTGACGCGTTTCAAAGTTTGCTTTATCTTTGAAACCCTTTTCTTATTCATACTGTAGCCAAAAACGTAAATATGACGTCGTTAGTACGCGGTCTTAATTATTTTATCCATATTACTTTTTCAGGGAGAAAAATATTTCTGCAAGTAGAACTCGCACTATGAGGATACTTTACACATTTGGGCAATTATAAAAATTTAATGATATATAGCATTACTATTAAACTATTGACAAAATTTTAATTTTTTATAACAAAAATATATAGCCTACTATATCTATCACAAGCGCATATTAAAAAAAAAAATTTATATGCCTCTTGCCAAATTTCATGATATCATGTTTACGGGAAGTACCCTATAGGATTTGATTTATTTGCGAATGTCAAAATATGTGACATAACTGGCAGTATTTTTAAGATTCTACTTGATTGCGTAGGCTTAAAAGCATGATTTTTTACAGCTTCAAGGGACCGTAGACCAAAGTATTTGATATTTATCGAAATTATCTCTTCACGCTTTCCTAAGAAAAAGGGTCTTGATAGACCGACAGATGGACAACGAAATGATGTTATAAGGGTTCCTTTTTCTCTTTTACGGAACGGAACCTTAAAAATCGAATAAAATTTTGATTTAGATTTCGAAGTGTATCTTTTGTTACTATTTTTATTAACGATGGCGAATAGTTTTGTCTACTATTAATACACAAGATTTTAAATACTACTATCTACCTCGGATCAGTTTAGAACGAAAAAGTGGCGAATATTTTGTCATCATTCTAGAAATCGATATGGGACAAAAAATTATGTATAAGATGATGATACGAAACTTTTCTGTGCCAATGTTTTAAAGTAAAATTATATTTTGTGACGTTCTATCAAAACTCAAGGTAATAGAAGTTTAGTATACTAAAGATAAGAGAAATAGGAAAGAGCAAATGTACACTGTATCTAAGTATCTTTTTTTAATTCCCTTTAATATTAAAAATTACCTATTCCTGGAGAATTTTGGGTAATTTGACACTACACAATATATTTGCTAAAGATAAGAGAAATAGGAAAGAGCAAATGTACACAGTATCTAAGTATCTTTTTTTAATTCCCTTTAATATTAAAAATTACCTATTCCTGGAGAATTTTGGGTAATTTGACACTACACAATATATTTGCTAAAGATAAGAGAAATAGGAAAGAGCAAATGTACACAGTATGTAAGTATCTTTTTTTAATTCCCTTTAATATTAAAAATTACCTATTCCTGGAGAATTTTGGGTAATTTGACACTACACAATATATTTGCTAAAGATAAGAGAAATAGGAAAGAGCAAATGTACACAGTATGTAAGTATCTTTTTTTAATACCCTTTAACATTAAAAATTACCTATTCCTGGAGAATTTTGGGTAATTTGACACTACACAATATATTTGCTAAAGATAAGAGAAATAGGAAAGAGGAAATGTACACAGTATCTAAGTATCCTTTTTTAATTCCCTTTAACATTAAAAATTACCTATTCCTGGAGAATTTTGGGTAATTTGACACTACACAATATATTTGCTAAAGATAAGAGAAATAGGAAAGACCAAATGTACACAGTATCTAAGTATCTTTTTTTAATTCCCTTTAATATTAAACATTACTTATTTCTGGAGAATTTTGGGTAATTTGACACTACACAATATATTTGATAAAGATAAGAGAAATAGGAAAGACCAAATGTACACAGTATCTAAGTATCTTTTTTTAATTCCCTTTAACATTAAAAATTACTTATTTCTGGAGAATTTTGGGTAATTTGACACTACACGATATATTTGGTAAAGACAAGAAAAATAGGAAAGACCAAATGTACACAGTATCTAAGTATCTTTTTTTAATTCCCTTCAAGATTAAAAATTACTTATTTCTGGAGAATTTTGGGTAATTTGACACTACACAATATATTTGCTAAAGATAAGAGAAATAGGAAAGACCAAATGTACACAGTATCTAAGTATCTTTTTTTAATTCCCTTTAACATTAAAAATTACTTATTTCTGGAGAATTTTGGGTAATTTGACACTACACAATATATTTGCTAAAGACAAGAAAAATAGGAAAGACCAAATGTACACAGTATCTAAGTATCTTTTTTTAATTCCCTTTAAGATTAAAAATTACTTATTTCTGGAGAATTTTGGGTAATTTGACACTACACAATATATTTGCTAAAGATAAGAGAAATAGGAAAGAGGAAGTGTCCACTGTATCTATGTATCTTTTTTTCTAATTCTCTTCAACTTTAAAATTACCTGTTTCTGGAGAATTTTGGGTAATTAAGAATAATTTAATTTTACTGTGCATTGTGACATTATGTAAAAAATCATATAGTGCTGTGATACTTTAAAATTTCGTCATAATCTATTTAAGAGTTTGGATGTTACAAACTTTCTATACAAAATATGTTAATTGTCATATATATTTAAAATTACCAAAAAACCTAAAACATATTTTAGTAACATGCACCTTATGTTATTGAAACAATACTTTCTAGATTCCTACAGTCAAATAGCAAACCTAAAGCCTTGTAAGTTCGACATATCTGTCCGTCTGTGCGTATATTGCAATCTCATGACTCTTTCCACTTAAATCGAATTGCGACGAAATTTTACAGGAAGAAGTAGTTAAATTACATGAACACACAAAAAGAATATTCCTTGAAATTCATCAAACATCAAATTTGGGACTGTTTATTTTTTTCACTTCCTTCCATTAGTTGGAATAGATCTTGAGAGATCTTTTAAAATGTAATCTAAAGTATCTAGTACTCATTTGGAAACAACATCTCTTGCGTGGTACGAGTCCAAAACCTGTTTTGCAATTTGCCCTATCCTCTCCCTACTTATGCCAAAAATATATTCCATTGTAACAAAAGTTAAAATATTAAACAGATGCAATCCAACAAATCGTCTGTCTCACACCTGTAAAAATATATTAGACAATTATATAGCGAAAAATAATATCAATATTTGTATTCATCCTTAAATTTTAAAATTCCGTACGTACCTAAACGTGTACTTCGTGATTTAAGTTCTATTCATATTTAACAAACGTTTTATATATTACAGCACTAAATCTGTTTTATATTATATTCTTCTGCCTTATGTAATTTGAGTATCGATATATAATAAATTACACGCGTTTTCAATCATTTTTCTTCGCCTCATCGATCATTGCTCCTCCTCCGCGTAATATAAAGTGATAATGTTCAGATTTCAACACTCGGATAGAATCCATGTATATAGGATCTGTGAACTTACCAAGACGTCTGGATCGATTCCACGGTTTACATACAAACTAAAAAATAAGCAACATTGGTAAATACAGAAAGCTGGTCTTGAGAGCGTTGAGGTTCTCGGATATCTTCAGTTGGTTATCTGCTAAAACGTTAAGAAAATTGTTGTGCCAGAGTTTATGTCCTCTACATAAATTGTTACGCTGAGAAAGGAATGTGGTATTGAAATGTAGAAAGTACTATGTTAACGTTTGAAAGAAGTATATATTTAATAGGTTTCTAATATTGAGACAAATTAAAAAAAATGATGTAATGAAAATAAAACAGGTTGAACCAGCTGAAAGAAGTAAAAAGAGAAAGGAGAAAAGTTAAGAGAAAAAAAAGTTAAAAATAAAATAACACCAGATATTTACAAAATCTCATTTTTTTATCTTCAAAATAGACAGCTTAAAATGTCTTTAAGATCACACCATGTAAATAAATGTAGAAATTTCCTTAGTCGCGGCAAAATTTTACAATAAAAATATTTCCATACATAAGAGGAAAAACTTTTAACTTTAAAATTAACATAACATAGTGCTATGTTAATTTAAAAGATAAAGTAAATAAGTTATAAACAGTAAGTGAGAAAAAATATATGAGACGAATTGAGAAGTTACTTTAATATTGCAATTGACTTGTTGAATTGTTGCAAATATTTTACAATAAATTTATTAACCCAATGAAACCGATTGAAGTTCGATAGTTTGTTTATTGTAGCTCAGTAGTTATTATTTTATTTCCAGTATTTAATACAACTAAAAAAGTTCCTGTAACTAATTCTCATCCTAGTGTCCATAACTTTGGGAAAATTTTAAAACGTATTACTTTGCCTCGAAGCCTTAGAAAAAGAGTGGCTGTTCTTGAGAAGACAGCTTCCGATTTAGAAATTTCAACTGCAAATCAAAATGTAATTATTCAGAAGAAAGAAATTGCTGAAGAAGTCAAGGATTTATTAAAGTATTTTATCGCAAGGATGAAATTTGTACAAGAGAATTTTTGAAGATGTAAACAGTGGTAAGAAAATAATTTGACAGAAACATCGCTGATATAGCATTTGAAGGAAGCGTACAAGCTTTATAAACTAAAAATCCCAACATCCAGGTCGGACTTTCAAAATTTTGTGAATGTCGGCAAGTAAAATCAAAGAAACAGTAAAATTTAAGGACCAAGAAATTTATCATTGCCCACATTTTCAGAACTTCAGTGTTTTATTGCATGAAAGCAAATGGGAAGATTACATTAAAAGTATGGACGATTTGTTATAACTAATTTCCAAATAAATTTTACGACTTATTATAGTATTAATAAAACCAAATGTGCTCCACGTGGACGATGTTAGTCTAATAATTATTATTAAATAAAGAAAACTCGATACAGATACGATATATAAGCCAAAAAACATTCCTGAAATCAATACACGAAAGATGTCTAGATAATATTATTAAGAAAAGTTTGTTGTACATTTTAAATTATCTTTGTTTTCCAATGTATTTATTTTGATCATTTCGAATACCGATGTATGTCGATGTATAAAATGGATTACATACCGATCAAGAAGATATTACGTGCTACTGCATAAAATTGTCGGATGTTGTAACCCAATACGTGCATTGAATTTGATCCACGCAATATTTTGCGGTTTCGTTTTCAACAATCACTCTGTGGCTCGCTACTAGTAATTATTATTAGGTTATTAAACTACATAAATCCTTAGTAAATAGCTTATATGTAAATTATCCCAGGGCAGTCTAATCAATTCACACGAATCACCTAATAAAATGATTAATTTGGAACATGTTTACCTGATATAAACTGATACTTAGCTAGAAATCAGAATTAACTTATTATTTTTCGTTAATAAAATTGTTTTATAATCCATTATTCTGCAGAGTGTAGAATTGTAGTTATGGGAAATTTTACAGCTCTAGTAGAAACTAAAGAGTTCCTACTGTCTGATACACTTCTTTGTGAGCATGTTAATAATTAAGTTACTTATGAGAAAACATTGTTAGTTAGGTAAATTTGCGGTAAAAGAGCAAGTAAAATATTGGTTATGAATCGAGTTTGAAATTATTTAGATTTAAAATTAAATTGAAATTTTTATTAAAAAGAAGCTAATAAATAACTTGCTCCCTATTCAACAAAAAATTTGTGAAGTCATTTTCTTCAGTTGTAGTGGAATATTCAATGATCAAATTATTCTATACCTTAGGAGTATTACCTATCCTATACTTTAATTATATTTAGAATTCCGTAACTCAAAAGGAAAGAAGGAATATAAGGGTTCCTTCTTTCCTTTTGCATTACGGAATTCTCCGTCCGATCCGTACGGAAATTTTATTTGTGATGAAACTATCCACAAAATTGCTTAATGGCCGATCCGGATCACTTTTTTGTCCGTATATCGGTCTGTCAAGATAATTTTTCTCAGGTGAAGGTATTAACGTGAAATTAATACCAAATGCTTAAGTCTACGAAACCTTGAAGCTGTAAAATCAAGTTTCAAAGTTAATGCAATCAAGAAGAACCTTAAAATACTGCATATTTTGACACTCGCAAATAAATAAAACCTGTAGGGTACTTCCCGTTGACCTAGAATAAATTTGGCAAGAAGCAAGGTCTCCCATCACAAGGACAGGAAAGAATCTGAAAATTCTTACGTGCTTGTGGAAGAATCAGTAGGCAATATATTTTTGTTCCAAAATATTAAAATTTTGTAAATCATTTAATAGGAATATTACGTACCATTAAATGTTTGTAAAAGCCTAAATATGTACGAACCCTCGTAGTGCGAGTTCCACTCGTGCTTGACAGATTTTTTATAGACAACTGAAAGTTCGTACATAAATTTTGATAAGATGTTCATTTAATTTTTCACAGAAATTACTCCTTCACGTTCTTATCTTTACAAAAAACGCTACTTGATAAATGAGTACAGGAATTCTCTTGTAAATACAACAGAGTAATCGATCGAAGACGTCTCTCCTGGCCAATTTTATTAATTGCTCTACCCACTCTCAACTGTCTTTGTCATTCCTGTACATTTTTCAAAAAAACTTAGTGTATATACTCGCCAAATAGATGCTTGAAGCCAAGATCGATAATAAAATATTTCTTTTAAAACCTTGGCCATGATAATGGGTATCATAGTCAAGGTTTTAAAAGAAATATATTTGCCGTCACATTTAAAGGAGACCACTTATTTAAGGGACAAGTAGCAGTCGGATTCAGTAACTTACATCCACTGAATCTATTGCTATACATTATTTCCTACTGTTAGTTTCATCAAATTATCGGAGACATAAAAAATACTACTATGTTTAGACGTACCAAATTGTATTTGATTTTATTATTAAATCTCATGCGCTTACATGTGTAGGTGCGTGTATATGTGTGTTTGTGCGTGTGTGTGTGTACGTGTTGCTGCGTGCGTGAACGCGTGCGCGGTGCCATGATGTAAACAAAGCAAAAACTTTTCAAAGATTGTTAATAAATGGATTAAACAGTGTCCCGACTACAAATGCGTTGATACAATGTGTTGAGTATTAATTTTACGATAATGAATGGCTGTTGCTTGGTGCAACAAATGGTGTATTAATTTGCGTTAACTTGTAATATAAAACTTAATGATTACGGGAAAAAAAATAATGAAAAAAAATGGTTATGTTCTAGTGTGTAATACTAGTTCGTAACAACTTTCTTCTTTAGTTATCAAGTGAGACTCAGAAAAAGTATTGAAACGTAAAATTAACCCGAAATTGTTTAGTTATGAAACTTTTCGTTTTTTTTTCGACAAATTACTGTTAAAATTTATCATCCACATTTCTTCTAAGAATTGACAAGCTATCTTCTTCTAAATATTTTCAAAGTAAATTAATAAAAATGACTTTTTCTGAAAAAAAAAATTACTTTTCTTCTTTTGTTTTTTAAAAGGGTCATATGCAATAGATGTAGCGAAGCACTGTCCCTAAAGCTGCAATTCAATTCCATTTTTATTCTTTTGACTTCCGTTTATTAAGACGAAAGAAAATAACCAATTATTAACAGTCAACTAATTTTTTATTGTGACTCTTTTGACTTTATTTTATTAAAAAAAAATATAGTAACTAATTATGGAAAGTATTCTTTTGACTTCCTTTTATTTAGAAAAAAGAAAATAACTAATTTTTAAAAGTTTTCTTCTGATTTCCTTTTATTTAGAAAAAATATATTAACTAATTAATTAAAGTGAACTGATTTTATATTGAACTGATTTACTCTCAGTGAATCCATACGTATCGATTTCTAAATATGGTCAAAGACACTAATCAATCAAAATGTCGCCCCACAACCCTCGTACTTTCTCCATGGTATTTTTTGTGGGTGTTGTGTTTTGGTTTTTCTTCCAAATGCTGAGTGGGATCACTATCGAGCAACTTGCGTAGCTGATCACGTGGAAGATAAATCCTCCCCCGGATCTAGGCCGCCCAATATAATGTCTGTCTCTAAGACTCTGCAATTACATTATACTTTTTTACACGTTAAAAAAATTAATGAACATTCTTCTACTCCAACTATTAATTAATTATGTCGGTATGATCAAATCTGTCTGTAAAATATTATATTTATCCTCTATGGTAAATCTAAGAGGAGAAGAGGGATACTTACATTTATTTTGACCAAAAAATAGGTTTTAAATTTGCATTGTTTTAAAAAGTTATCATTAAAAAAACTTTGAATAGTTATGGAGGCTTGGAAACCATGAGTTTTGATAAAAATGGAAGACTAGCAAACTGTGAGTGAATAAAGTGTTGAAAAATTTTCACTACTGTTGATTACCATTACTTGAGTACATTTCATCTGCTTCTAAACTAGTGTATTAGAAAATTTTATCGGAAACTCTCCAAAACTAACTCTTAAAATAACGAGAGTTCAAACTTTTCATATAGGTATTCGCTGCTAAACAAACGTTAAAATTATTGCATTAGAGGCATATTTTGCTGTTTTAATAGTTAGTTTAAAATTTAAAAAGTTTCGAAAGGAAAGCCATTATGGATGCCATAAATAAGAAAACGAGATTTCTATTCTCTCTTTGACGTATATAAGAGAGGTCAAATTAGGAATTAAATCAAAGAGGCATACTCCAGACACATCATAAAAGGTTAAAGCTGTGAATAAAAAAGCAAACAAGAACTTCATTGTGATTATAGAGAAAAAATATTTTTTATACGACTCTGGTGCAGCTGACTGAGGTTAAGTTATAATCATAAGAAATTTATTTGTTCGAAGTGTATATATATATATATATATATATATATATATATATATATATAATCTTCGTGAGTATCGCTTAGATAGTATGTAATCTATTTGGCTAAGTTTTACTAAATCCTTATATCAGAGTATTATCAAAACAATTACTGGAAACGATATAAAAATTACTAAATGTAGTGTGATTTGATAAATCAGAATGGAAATAAAATATTTATATTTACAATAGTTTCTCTCACTAAATGTTTGCTATGTACTATGTTGTATATATATATATATATACATATATATATATATATATATATATATATATATATGTACTATAACTTTAGGCCATATTATTAGACCCTACTCTTATAAGTAGCCCTTTCAAACGATACCCTACAATATACATAGAATTAAAAAAAATTTCCAGTAACTAATTTGCCCGCTCCCTCCACTAAAATTTCCTATTAAATATATTTGAGTTTTAACTGATGTGATATGTGTAGAATAATATGTTGTATTACTACACAAAATTTTAAGTTTCTACGTCAGGCAGTTTCTGATAAAAACAACTATGACACACACGTGAGCGATGTCATAAAGGTTTCGTTTCTCCTTTTTAGGTAGGGAACCCTAAAAAATGAATAGAGTAGCTCTATTTTGATAAATTAATTTCTGAAATCTTTAGCAATAAAATATTTCTTAAAACATTCGAAATATGCAACACAAAAGCTTAAAATGGTTTTACATAAAGCTTTAGTGGTTCTCAAGTTTATCACAGAAATGTAAACATGTAAACACAACACCTTTATGTAAATCATTAGAGTTAAAATGAGAATACTTAAACGTATATTTGCATAAATAATTAATCTTAAACAACCTTTATTGGCTCCGATGAAGACTACCACAAGTGTCTATCTCTTGCTTAACTCCGTAAAGACGTTTATATCTATATTGTTATTTTATTCAGCAGCAAAGTTAGACACCCAGCCAGGAAGGGGGCGCTGGCCGCATCTAAATATTTAATGAGTCTCGCAATACGTTTTCAGTTTACGTTTACCAAAACCCCACGATAAGGTTTTGAACCGTGGATGAAACGATTACAGTCGAATAGCTAAACAGTAAGTTGAATTAGTTAACCCGCTGGTTTCGATTACTGTTATGATACGAAAATGATTTTAAGTTATTCTATATTTTCTTACATTGTAACGCAAATTAGCGACTCCATAAATAACTAGTTTTAGGGTTTTAGCTGCAAATTCGTTGACGTGAACTTGTAATAATAAATTTAATAACAAAATGGATGATTTATTTACCTCGGAAAATACGCCTAGATTACGTATATTGCATGTGAACCTTCTTTGGAAATATAGTTTCCCATGCGGTATACACTCATGTAAGTATGAACTATATGTGGCGTTGTTCAACTTTAGATATCCTAAAATAATCAAATGATTCCCACTGAACGAGCGCTTGTAAATGGTCTCTAATGCCGTCGTCAGCATTTGCAACATATTTGTAACCTTTCAAGTAATTATTTCACAGTTACTGATTATTAAACGAATTTTCGTTAGATTTAATATAATAAAAATTTATACAGTAAAATATATACAGATTTCGTACAATAGATTGATGACAGGATAAAGAAAATTAACAGTTATTTTAAATATCTGATGTGTCGTTCCATTTATTTTTAAACTGTGCATTAAATAAAAACTTGCATTATTTTTCAATTTAACCTAAAAAGATTAACCGATATCATATTATTTCAGTGGCATACGGCTTTTAGAGTTTCAAAGAAAAGGGTCCGAAAGGAACCCTATTATGACTACCTGTCTATCAGTAGTTTCTAGCTTCTAAAGGAAATAACTCGTAAACTAATGGAGACTAAGAAAAAATCGAACGGACGTTTGTAAGGGCAAGAACATTTCCTTTCTACAATGAAATTTTACGATAGTACTAAAAATAATTGTAAAATCTAATCGTTGTTGTCAATTTTTCCCTCTTTAACTTGAGAAGATTATAGTGAGCAGTAAACTTAGATACTAAACGCAATACGTGGGTTCTATTCATAAATGAATTTCCGGTCAATAATTATTTTTATTAGAAAAAATTCCAGTCCGAAAATGAAATTGGCAGATGACCTTTTATCTCAAAACTATAATCCACCTTCATATTTTAATTGTATCATAATCTTCCATTGCAATGCTATATGGTAGATATTACAATTTACTTTATTTTAAACGACTAATATTTCCCACACCTCGTAGGGTTAAAAAGGTATGTGTTAAATTCGAAATGTCGCAAAGTCCGGAGACAAACATGGGAAGCGAACAAAATAAACAGCGCTTCGTAATGACGCTCTCCACCTCCGTGCGCCAATGAAAATTGCAAACACTGTTATGAAGGTAGAATTCCATGTTGCCAATCGAATTATAGCATGAACACTTTGCTGTCTGAGTATCAGATTATTTTCGATGTGAGGGCATTTACTACGGGAATAACCCACGAATATGCAATCGACATATCAATGAGTTTATAGTTTTTGTTTTACATATTGCGGGATATAAATTTAAATATTCATTAAGGTATTTGTACAAAGATTTCTGGGGTTAAATATGATGCTATATTATAGCTTATATAAATTGCATATGCAAATAAAAAGGAGTTTAAGGAACAACGAACATTAAACATAATAATATAATATCTTAGCCGTAATAGAATTTAATAAAATTACTGAGGGAAAATTGCAAAAGATTGCATACTTTATTCAGAAGTATTTAATATAAACATCTAGCCGATGGAACAATTTATTGTGTATTGTTCATTGTAACCTAAAAAGATCGCAAAGGTTTTTACTACGGGAATAACCCATGAATATGCAATCGACATATCAATGA
Source organism: Druceiella hillmani (assembly GCA_039881145.1). Classification (NCBI taxonomy): domain Eukaryota; kingdom Metazoa; phylum Arthropoda; class Insecta; order Lepidoptera; family Hepialidae; genus Druceiella; species Druceiella hillmani. The sequence goes on along the minus strand of JAYKKI010000045.1, from coordinate 5,503,533 downwards.
GTTTATGGCTTTTGTTTTGTATATTGCAGGATATAAATATAAATATTCATTATGGGATTGGTACAAAGATTTCTGGAATTAAATGTGATGCTATATTATAGCTTATATAAATTGGATATACAAATAAAAAGGAGTTTAACGAACGACGAAAATTAAACATAATAATGTAATATCTTAACCAAAATAATACCATATAAACATCTAGCCGATGGAATAATTTATTGCTATGTATAAAGAAGTATAAATATGTGCACTGTAAATAAAAGGTGATATTATATAGCTTTGCAAATTTCTGAGTTTTCACAATTTTTGACAGGGATAACTTAAAGAATATTATAAAAGGAACTTTGGAAATGGTTGACAGAAGAGAATATCGCACACATTTCCTTTTCCGAGAAAAAGATGGAAAACTTTTCTTCAAAATGAATGGCTGCTTAAGGTCTTCATTCGCCATTCTATATCCCAATTTTTATTTTTCATTTCATTCATTCATTGATTTCACTTATTTTATTGCTTCTTAACCACTTAGGCGTAAAATTTCGAATAACTCTTTCTTAAAGGAAGCTTATGATACAAAAGTAACATGTTTCACATGTTTCTTAACCACTTAGGGAGGAAAGGAAGCTTATGATACAAAAGTAACATGTTTCACATGTTTCTTAACCACTTAGGCGTAAAATTTCATTCATTCATTGATTTCACTTATTTTATTGCTTCTTTACCACTTAGGCGTAAAATTTCGAATAACTCTTTCTTAAAGGAAGCTTATGATACAAAAGTAACATGTTTCACATGTTTCTTAACCACTTAGGGAGGAAAGGAAGCTTATGATACAAAAGTAACATGTTTCACATGTTTCTTAACCACTTAGGCGTAAAATTTCATTCATTCATTGATTTCACTTATTTTATTGCTTCTTTACCACTTAGGCGTAAAATTTCGAATAACTCTTTCTTAAAGGAAGCTTATGATACAAAAGTAACATGTTTCACATGTTTCTTAACCACTTAGGCGTAAAATTTCATTCATTCATTGATTTCACTTATTTTATTGCTTCTTTACCACTTAGGCGTAAAATTTCGAATAACTCTTTCTTAAAGGAAGCTTATGATACAAAAGTAACATGTTTCACATGTTTCTTGTTACTAACTTCATCAGTCGGTCAGGTTTAATATTTATTTGATAGATGAGATATATCTACGATGTCGATGGGTTGAGTCTAGATGTTCATATACCCATCACCCCTTAATCAGTTTAAATTATTATATATGGATGAAATATTTAAATGAAGTGATGAGTTAGGACTTGGCGTTGATATAAATTTCAGGTTTAATTTTTGCATGCTAGATGAAACATCGAAATGATATTGATGAGTTGAGCTAGGCGTAGATATTTGATTCATCTATTATTCAGGTTTAATGTTTATATGATGGTTGGGATATTTATATCATATTTTTGTGGAAAGTTGTCGATATTTACACCATACGTCTGTCAGGTTAAATTTTTATATGATCATATGATGGATGAGATATTTAAATGATATCAATAAAGTGATTTTACTAAACGCCTTCTAAAATATTCGAGGTAAAAATAAATAAAGGCACATAGCGAGGATGATGTTTTTTAAACTAATACTAATAAAAAAAACCTGTTAAATACGACGTTTTGTACACACTTAGGTACAAAACATTAGGTAGGTAAAGATGTCAATAGCACAAAATCGCTGTAGTCAGATTAATTATTCTTCTTCCGTCAGTAAATTAAGGGGGCGAATATCCGGAAGGGCGGATATTCGATAAAATAGTTGCGAAAAGCATTAAGAAATTATTCATTTTAAATAACTTAGGTTCAAAATAGACAAGTTTGTCACATATTCTCTTAAATAAATAATGCTTTATGATTTCAAAAACTGTAAAGAATTTGCAAGGTTTTGTCATAAATTTAATTCTTTAACGGACTATTCTTCTTACATTATTTGCGGTCGAATGTTTTGAATTGTCAGTAAAACTATGCAGATTAATTAAATAGCTTGCACATGCAATATAAACAAATGAAAAATCCAAGGATCTAACAAAGAATGCAAACAGCAGATGTCTAAACAGATGTCTGCAAAAATTATCACTGTCTGGCCAAAACCATTAATATCTAATACATAATGCGATAACTCAAGCAAACAAGTCCGTACTAATTAAAACGTGCTATTTATTACAAAAGTTTCTGTATCGAGGGCGAAGCCAGATAAAGAACCTAAAAATAATTAATTAGACAAGTTTGAAGCGTAGTATTTAGCGGGCGCCACTGTGAAGCTTATTAATAGTGACCCGCAGGTCAGAGACCAGATACAAAAACCAATATGACGCACGATATTTTATCACTATGTAAGCGTTACAATGGCGCGCGCTCGTGAGTGACATTTTATGGGCTAATGACAGAAAGAAAAAAGCATGTTGGTTTTAAAATGAATAACTAGCAATTTGTCATTTTCCACGTTATATACATGACTTACACAACCAAATAAAACGAGTTTTACCGTATTTAATTTTTTTACTATATAAAGAATCTAAAGTAGGAGCAGGCGGTATGAATTAATAATTTAAAAAGTATCCAATAACATAGAGACTCTACTTGTTAAATATTTCGTACCACAAGTTAGTTAGTTACACATAAGTTTTGGTTTATAAAATATTTCGAATTACATTTATTAATTTTTTTGGAGTTTACTCCTTATTGATTTTCATATATAGCGGTATGAAGTTTTATGAGGAGTAAAATCAGGAGTTCAGAACGTACAAAGTTCAGAGCGTTAAAAAATTGTAAGCGTTAGATTCTAATCGTACGAAGTTCAGAGCGTTAAAAAAAAGGAACCTTTAGGTGACTCCGCGCAACATTTCTGCGCATTTTTAGAGTGAGATATCAATATGTTTATTTGGCATTTTCTTATGGCGTAATCGCAATGATGGAGTCTGATACACATAGCTTATTATCGTTCGCTTATATCAAGATATAATAATTATATGTCATTATGTGTGAATATTTGATATCTTTTATCGTAAAAAATTAAAAAGTCTCTTAATTTCAACTTCTTAGTCTGACATTACTAAATGTTTTTGATTTTGTTGTATAAATTTGATCTTGATCATTTGCGTTTTCTTGAAAATAATTATGTTTTATTTATTTTTTTATCAAATAATTTTCCATTTACATTTAATGATATTTATATTTAAATATAGCTTTACTTATTTTATACGTTCCAAGACAATCATACTTAAGAAGTAAACTACAGTGGCGCGTCGGAGCTGACTCGCACGATTTTTTTAATTCATGAATATATTGCAAGGAATATGACTGTGCGGAGTTAAGGGCCGTACAAATGGGGCCAAGTTAGCGACATCAAATTCATTAATCTCTAAGTTTCCGCATACTCATCACTAGGGTTCCGCAATAAAGTTCTGTACACACAAGCATATATGTATATGTAGCTTTTCTTTTGAATTAAATTATTTATGAATTTTGATATTATTTTTAAGAATTAAATATATCTTTCAAAAATTTGGCGAATTTCTCAGAAACTATAGAATTTAGAATCATCACTCTAGTTTATCGGCAAACTTTAGGTAAAATTGTAGTAACGTATTTTTTTTTCATAATACTTTAGCAAACTTCGGAAGTTATTTTCATAAAAACTATAAACCATTAGTAAGATTAATTTAAATTATTTATTGGATTCAATGGAATTCTGTGTCAATTTATTAACACGGCCGTTTTTCTACAAGTACTACTAGTAGTTTCTACTAGTAGTTTCGTTGGCTGTCAGTTGAAATCGTAATTTCATTGTAGTTACATTAGTTTGAAATTTACTAATATTTTGATTAAGGAAATGCTTTACATATTCATCTCTAAATTTTTTACCATTATATTCTTTTCCTTCGCCTTTTTAATGTATTTTCCTTGTGTCTTTTTTCACTTATTCTCAAAGGAAGTCACGTATCGATTTAAAAAAGTATTTTACTAGACTGTGAAATGCAATCTAATAATTGTTTAATGTTGGTTTAAAAATTATCGGTATATGCTTGTTAGAATTAATAGAGTAATATAATTGGTATATATATATTTCTTTTTTTTTTAATCCTGCTCCTATATCATGTTCAGCCCCAACTTTTTGAATTAAATTTTATTATTTTTCTTAAGTTAAGGCGTTACTTTCCAAACAACATTTAAAAACATAATTTTCCACATTGATGACACACAACAAATTCCTTAAAGGCAGACATGAAACTCGCTTTGTGTCTTCCAACTGTTAATGGAAGATTTTTGATGAGGCAATTTTTAGGTCGGGTTAGTCACGTGTCTCATTGTCGCATTGTCCGTTCCTCACAGATGTTTTTATCAGAAACCGCTTGAAGTAGAAATTTTAAATTTGGAACAGTAATAAAAAGTATTGACTCGCACATATTTTAATAGTTAAAACTCATAATATCTATGACTTAAAAGTCATAATATAATTTGTAAATTGCAGAGCAATTTACACACATTTTTTTGTTCCATATATGGTGTGGGGTGTCGTTTGAAGGACCTAGTTATAAGGACCTTAAAAAAATATATATGTATACACACACAAACACACACACACACACACACACATATATATATATATATATGTATATATATATATATATACATATTTATATGTATTTATGTATATATATATATATATATATATATATATATAAGTTTATATATAATTAAAAGTTATAAATAAATTATTTTATATATTATATCTTCAGGCATTTGGTGAAAAATATGCAAAAAAATTTGACCCCCTTATTTCCGAAATTACTCAAATTAATGTCATGAAAAAATGTGGGTTTTTAGAAACCCATGCAAAGATTGTGGAAAATCTAAAACGATGATGATCATGTCATAATTTTTTAAACATTCATCTTTTTATGCCCACGAAATATGTAGAAGGTAATATTTTTATGAAAGAATTAAGGTAGATTTTCTTAGTAAACATGCCACATAGCAACTTGAAATTTAACATAGTGATACACCTAAGTAAGGAATATATTTTGCAAATATTTCAAACCACTAACTTTTTAAAAATATTTGCAGGTATTTTAAACAACCAACTGTTTTATATTTTTTCATGCCTTTAAATTGAAAGTTTCAAAACATATTCTAAAACATAGTAAAAATATGCGCAATATGTTACGCCTGCGAAAGATATAGTATACAATACGTTGAAATATAATTTTAGATATTGAATTATAATTTAAGAATTAATTTTTTTAAATAGTCTTATTGAAATACCATGTACGCTTAAATGTTTATAACGACGAAATGTGCGCAGAAAAAGTTTTTGTTTATAGCATTCGGACACGAATATATATATACTCAATCATAGTTCGAGACACGAATATATTTCAATCGTAGTTCCATATTTAAAGTTTTTAATAGAAAGAGTTAGAAAAAATAATTAATGAAATCATTTGTGTTCATCCCACTCTTATTTATATGACAGCAATTCAACTAATTTTAATACTTAGATTATTGGTATTTTTATTAGTAATCCCTGTCCCCATTTAAAGACTTTTTTTAATCGAGGTTGAACTCAGAATGTCGAAATTGCTAGATGTTGGCGTCGAATGCCTTAATACAAAATCAACACACCATCACGCGTGATGGCGTGTCAATTTATTTCTGTAATTATTCATATTCTTCCTCTTTCCCCTCGCATAACACGAAAATTACTTGAACTTAATATATTAATAAACTATTAAGTGGTAGTGTATGATTTAAGTATTGATAAACTGAAAATATTCTTATACTTTTAGGTAGGAAAACAATAATGCACCAAATTTCAAGGCTTTGGGCACTTATACGAATATTGCAGGAACAAATATATTATAATTCAAACAAAAAAACAAGTGAAGTTAAATAAAATCATCTAAAGAGACAGGTAAAAATTAAATTCTACGCGAAATCAGGTGCCTCGCATCACTGACAGGAAATAAGGTATATTTTAGCAGCATCTCGTTATAATAAAAAGTGCGTTAATAAAATAATGACGTATCGTTGTGTGTCATTTTTGTATAAGACAGATTATTCTAACGTTTATTAATCTCGAAGGCAGGCAGGGTAATCGTAGTGGCTCAACTCATCATTGTCACCCGAGGTAGGATCTAAGGGCTTAGTAACATGTAACGTTCTCATTTTCCATTTAGCCTACAACCAATAAATCCTTCGACTCAAACTTCGCAAGAAAGTATATAATGGTTGTAAATTATCGTCTTTTTGTTGTGAAATCCTTATTATGTCTTCATATTTATGTTCAAACTATTATGGAATACTATAACTAAAATTAAAATTTATTTAATTATTTATTTGCAAAATTGTGAACTCACAGTCAATTAAATGTACATGGCTTTTAGTTACATTTATACCAGCAAAATAACTCTGCAAGCACCTATGTCTTTTTATTTATTCCTTATTTATCAAAACCAGAACAAGAAAATTACTGGCAAAATAAAATATTGCAATATAAAACTATAGTGAATCATATAGGAAGTGTAGTGTGATCCAATCAAAAACCTTCAGACATAAAACTTGAATTAAAAACCACCTGGAGAACACCGCAGAATATTGATTTGGGGTTCAGTCCTTTTAAGTATAAAATAAAAGAATAAAAAATAGATAAAAGATAGGTACTTTTGTCTAACAAAGTCTTATATTCGACCATGCTTAAGATGATATATGTGAAAAATTCGTAACGTAGTTTAATTTTGAAATAAAAAAATATTTAGTCACAATCGAATCTACTCCTCTTTTTGAAGATAGTTCCTTGACAAGGTTTCCAGATATTTGGCTTAGAGAAATGATAAGAATAATATAATAAATATTTAAACTTATCATGGGTGTTTTTTAGTTCATATCACATTTTTTATATTAAATATATTTGGAATATCTTGTTGTCTTCCATGGTTTCAGGCCTTTTAGACCGTTGGAACTAATATTGTTTTGATAAAGCGCGTAAACTCTGCAAATTATTTTATGTCAACCGCTGGGACTTTAAGAAGCATTGAAATAAACTGTTGCGAGAATGCCAAAATTTTAATTAAAAGCGTAAAACAGAAAAAATTATCAAATTTAAAAACACAAATATGTCAAAACCAGAATATGTCAAAATCATAAACCAGAATATGTCAAAAACACAAATATGTCAAAACCACTGTAATTTATTGACTTCCAATGTTATTCCATGTCAACCAGAAACACCTTATACCTGTTATAGTACGCAAACGTGTCAGAGCCAAGACGATATAAAGAACTAAATTTTGACGTAATTATATTTGGTAATAGACCAAATACAGACATGAAGATGAAGATCTTAAAGCATAGTTTTAGGAAGTAACTCTAGCAAAGTCAAATGGATCAACACTTTGTTTTCATTCCTGCCATACGAAATGTCAAATGAAATCTGGTAAAACCGAAAAGAAAAGTGAGGAAAGCAGGTACTCTGGTAGACTGTAAATGATAGGCAAACGCTATTTAACGACAGTTCGAACAGGATGTTCATATGATTACTTATATGAATAATACTAAATTAATCTTAAATTATATAAAACAAAATCAAACAGCGACACTACAGGGATAAGAAAATGATGAGGATGTGCTACAGACGTGGTTCATAACAGCAGACAACTTTTAAACATAAACAGTGAGTAAAGTACGGCCTGTTTTATATTTATATAGTTTACTAAAAAGGATTCCCAAAAAAGGAATGCAATGCTTTGCCGAAGAAATAGGAGGATGCACTAACTTTTAGATCGTAATTCAAAATCGTGATTCGAGATAGAGGGTGGAAAAAGGGTAGTTTTGTCTTTTATAGAGAAAAGTACCAAAAACATATCAGGAGACAAACAGAAAAAGAGATAGTATATCGGTCTGTAACTATCTATTTAAAAAAATAACTTTAATGTGTGTGTGCATGTGTGCGTGCGTGCGTGCGTGTGTGCGTGCCCGCGTGTGTGCGAGCGTGCGTGCTCACGTGCGTGCGTGCGCGCGTGCGTGCTCGCGTACGAGCGTGCGCGCGTGTGTGTGTGCGCGTGTGTACGCGTGCGCGTGTGCGTTCCTGAGCGCGTGCGCGTGCGCGTGTGCGTGTTCGTATGTGCATGTATGTATAAACATTTAAATTTTCCATTATCTGCAATAACCACAGAAGAATTCCTATTAGACTAAATCAACTTCATGTTTTTATTCAAACGAACAAACTTTTTGCGTGTTAAAATTACTTTTTACGGTGCGTTTAACTTATATGGCGTTAATCGCACTAAATTTAAACGCAACTCTACGAAACAAGCCTAAATTTAATGTAGGATTAAGCTTCTAAGTAATACGATATAGCAGTAATTTAAAATCGTAAATAAATGTTGTAATGAAAAGTAAGAAATTTGTTTATGAAACTCTATTTTATTTCTTGAATAGTTGGACGATGACTTTCATTGTTACCATATTTCATATCAGTAAAATAAGGCGATTAATTACTTATAAATTCCTAAATTGTTGTTAAGGAATTCAGATCACTGGCCTCATTTATTTATAGCTACAGTCATAAAATAGGCTAACGTTATATAAAATAAACAAACGTCTAATTTGTTTACCTAAAAGGGATTGTATAATGGAATTTAATGGAGTTTTATTTTCGTAGACATCGATAAAAGCAATAAACAATTCAAATTCTATTTCATCCTTAGGCTTTGCTCGATTTACTTTGTTATCAACATCGCAGCCATCTAATGCCAATACAGGTAGCACTGTCATGGTCTTATAAAAATAGTTACGCGACCGTTTTTCCGATCGATAAGCGCCAACTACTGTATCTTAATTGAGAGTGGCATCCCACATTAATGAATTTATTCTGTAAAATACTTATGAATGAGAAATTTCATTTTGTTAATATTTTTATCTGTGTTTTGTATTTTAAGGCTTTGTCGGATTTTAACTGGAGAAAAATTGTCTGTTTCTGCAGAAATTAAAACTTTTTACCGATGTGTATACTTGCTAACTTGAAGCTGCTTTATAATTAAAGTTATGACGCAGCTTCCCTTTAGCAATTATTTTTTGTATTATTCTCTTCTTAAATATAATTAAGACCACAAATAAATTCTTAACGTTGCCAAATTTCAAAATTGTTTTAAAAAAATTATAAATAATTTATTCCGTCAATACCTTAAAAGATGCCAAACATGGCATCATCACTTAACAGCAGTTATTTCTTTTTACAAATAGACAACATATTTTTATTTTGGGCTAGAGTTCAGTTCTATACAGATACGATGAAACAATAAACATATATTGATTAGTATTTAAATTAAAAGTAATATTTTATGAACTCACATTCACTGTTATCTTATTTACAGAATAAAAAATAGTGATATTATCTGCCTGATAAGTAGAGTGAAGGACGCAATACAAGGGAAATCGAAGTTGGGATTTGCACGTTAATTGTTTCTAAAGCACCGATGAAGTGTTAAAAAATATGTGTGAGTTTGAATCTAGACGTTTCCGGCGTGCGTGTCCTTTTAGGTGTTTATGCTTGTGCATATTCAATAAGTGTACATGTGCGTATGCGTGTATTTGCAAATGTACCTATACGTATGTATGTGTAAGAATATACACGTACGCTTGTGCGTACGTGTATAGTTTTGCGGCTAATTAGGACAAGTACGATACTACAATAATTAGTATTTTATGACCGTAAAAAATATAAATTTCTTAGAAGAAATAAAATAAAACAACAAAATTTTATTTCGGTGTTCCAAAAAATAGGCCACAACTCACCGAAGTATGATGTATAGACGATTTGCATTCTCGTACTGACCCTGTACCCATCATCACATAAGGAAATCGCTTTCCTGGAAAGCTGTTTGGAGAATTGCCAGCTTCTCAATTAACGCTGGGCCTCGTATGAATTACTTCAAACGTATCGCTGTTCTCAGGGCAGTAGTATTACAGTTGATATTACTATAATTTTAACGTTATATATTTTTGTAATACATGTAAGATCATCTGACATATAGCAAATTTTACGGGTGAACGAGATTACGATATATAACCGTGAACTAGAAGTTCACGGTTACTATATATCATAATCTCGTTCACACGTAAAATTTGTTATATGTCAGATTATCTTACATATACATACCATACACGGAATCAATTTTATCATCATATTTCAATATTTGTATGTTTATTTATTAGCTGCCAAAAATCAGTTATCTTTTCTGACGTATGAATGCGCTTTAATATCTTTATTCTTTTCTCTTATTTTTATATTATTTAGATTTATTCTGCTTAGCGTAAAGAAAATTATGTTAAAAATAACGAAACCGACCAAGTGGGAGTTTAGTTCATGCATCGAGTTTTCCGTACTTCATTTGAAAATTAATTACTTTGTTTATCACAAGTTATAACTAATATTGATTTCCTAGCAAAATAAATATTTATTAATATCTAATATTATTAAGAAGGGGACTTATATATTACAGAGAATACCTCAAAATCTACCTACAATCTTGCATACAATTTTTCCGACAATTTATGTATAGACTTCAGAAACTTTATTATTTCATAATTTTTGGAGCAGCTTCGGAAATTAAAAGGGGATTAAATTTCGTTGCTCATTTTACAGTATATCACTAAAGATATGTTACTTGAAATTCTGACAAAAATATTTCTGAAACCCCTCATGGTTCCCGAGCAAAGCGACTGCGAGAGACGCCAGACGGACACGTGAGTGATCCTATAAGGGTTCCGTTTTTCCTTTTCAGGTATGGAACCCTATAATGAAAAGAATGAAGCAACAAATAAAACATTCAATGCGCGAATAGGACACTTACCTCAAGGATCCACTTCCATTCCCGGATTATCGTAGGCGTATGTGGTAAATGGTGGCTTCAATGGTGGTGTAAGAAAAAGATGATGATTGCGTAGGCGTAGGGAATTGTCAGATACGAATAAGGAAAGTTTACTCAATAAGTCGTAGGACTTTTCCTTTCAATAGCTGGAAGATAAATTTCATAAGCATAACGTCTCTTCCTAGTTGAAAGGAATGGGAACCTAGTATAATTAAGAGGAAATAGAAAGAGGAACTAACCATGCTGTCTCATGTGCATGAGAATAGTGGGAACGGGGAACAAGGAATAGGGAGAACGTCTTTTGCACACTTTCAATCATCAAGCTGTTAATTGCTTCGTGTGAGCTTCATATAACGGAGGCAGATTCTAATCGGCTTTGTACTAATAATGTGTAAAACAGGCGAATAAATGACAAGGATTGAAAATCCTTTTAATTATGCAACATGAATCCAAGTTTTCGAAAAGATTTCATTGGTGCGTCCGCCATAGGCCCGAGAAAATGTTGAAATCTACACTAAATATATTAACGAAATTTATTATTACATAACTATCAGGCGAAGAAGCAATTATTATAAGAAATAAATAATATTTTCTATTAATTTATGGCGGTAAACTTTAGCCTCTAATAAATTTTCTCTTTCATTAATACATAAATTCAAAAGTGAAAAACCCTAAAGTTATTTGAGGAACAAAAAAATCATGTAAGGGCTAAAAAGTTGCATCCACATAGATAATGAATAAACTTTTAGGTACTTTAATTATATAGATCTCTAGACGAAATTTGACATTTCTGGCGACGAACGTCTCCTGCATTCGACAGATGTCTCTAAGAGATTGCGTTTCTTAAATTAATCTCACCAAAAATTACTCCATTCCGCTATATTCCAGTGGCGGACTCTAGGGAAAAGCTGTCATTAGATTAAAGTGATATTTCAATACATGACGTAAAGCTATTTGTTATCTTAATTTGTGAATTCCTTGTTGTTATATTAATTTTGGAAGCTATTTAAATCATACTAATAAAATAAACTAAATATTAATGAACTTTATGACCTTCCCTCTAGGAAGAAAGAAATAAAAATTGAAGATTCGTAAATAAACAATTTTTTTCATTTATTAAAAAAATTTCCGACAACTGTAACATAGAAACTTCCAAAGCTAATTCGAAACAAATGTTGCTTGATATGATTCAATTATTTTTTTCTCGTGTGTAGCTTTTTCCATAGTCTATATTATGTATATTATTAAATGATGATATTCGTGAAAATCAGTTTGATATATTAAGAATTTATATGGAATATACCATATTTATCTATATGTCTTCCCCTTGATTTCATCATAATAAGATAAAGAATGATCCTTTGAAAAACATAGATTCAAATATATTAATTTTATTTACTTTAATGATTGTTATAAGTTATGCAGAGACAATATCATAAAAGTACCATCTCTAGAAAATGATGTCATCAGAAATAAATTTCCATATCTGGAAATGATATAATAAGACATATTTATTAATATTATTTTACCCTTGCTTATAAATCGCATATGTAACTATAAACATATTATATCAAAATTAAACGGGATTTCGATTTTTGAATTAAAAAAAAAATTATTTGTCGTGTATCGATTTTTTCTGATTTATCTGTCAAAGAACAATAACTGAAACATTTGCCGTTATGAATCTGCCATTTTCATAGATTTTGATAAACAATTTTTATAAAATAAAATTGGTCAAAAAGTTTATTTAAATTTCCTACACATAGGATCTGAACGGAACATTGTTGTACCATTCTTCATTATTTTTCAGAGATTCCTCGCTTCTAAACAAAATACTTACTTTATCCTATACTCGTAGCATCAGGGATACGAACAGTAGCGTGAAATTTTGTAAAACGCCTAAATACTATATTTGTAAAAAAATAAATATCTATCATTTGATAATAAATATGAATATTGTTTTAAAATGTAAACAATAAATTTCCAAACCAGCAATATTTAACTTTGTTAAGTGGACTTTTGGATACAATAATAGCATGTTTTTCTTTGTTGCTGTTAAAAAATTACACCCAGATTTACGAATCCAATGAGGTTTTCGGTTCATAGACCTGAGATTTATAGGTTTTCATACATCGAAACGTAAAATGGAATCTTTAAAAGATCACTCACGTGTTCATCTGTCTGTCACGGCCGTTTTTCTCAAAAACAGTTTGACCTAGAAATTTTGAATTTGGCATAGTAATAAAACATATTTACCCGCATTATATATCGATAAAAGACATTCAAAAATATTTAACGAACATTTTAGGGTTGACAAAAAAAGTTAAAGAATAAATATTATTCCATGTAAGCTTGTGTGGTTTTCTTTTTAAAAAAACTAGTTAGTTCTTAAAATTTTTTCCGTAATTCTGGATATTTATTATTTATTATTATTATTATTTATATTTATTATTTGTTAAATAGTCTAAAAATAAAAAATATGTTCCCCTCCACATCACATCCATCATCTGAAACTACCGAACTTAACATTTTCAAAAACATGTGTTTTAGAAGCTTACACAAAGATTGTAAAAAGACTATCGATGATTCAAGATGTCATAGTTTTTGACATATTCATAATAATATAACTCGCTGTCAGATAAGTTGAAACATCGTTGTGTGTGTTGCTTTACAAGCCACCGCTTTTGTTTTAACTAAGTATAAACAGGTTTATTTCAACAATAGAGTAATATAATAAACCCACTAATTTTGAAATACATGTTTCAATACAAAGCAGACAATTTACAAAATATATCAATCTTTATAAAATATTTTCTGCTCCTTGATAAAAATAAGAACATAAACTACACCACTTGAATTTTCCTTTTATTAAATGGTTATATATAATTTCTAATTATTCCAAGGGCGTATGGTCTATTTCTCAATCGGTTTTCAACATCACCGGAATTAATGAATTCAACGCAGTTTCAAAATTTCCAGTAATGAACTTTATAGTAATTACTTTAAATTTTGAATTTTCTTCAAATATTCATTTCAAATTATTAAATTGATGTTCTTGGTATATTCCTGTAAAGAAAAATTACTCAAATACATATTTCTATATAATATTATTTATTACCTTATTTTTATAACTTCTGTTCATTTAGAAGCAGGAAAAAATAATTAAATATTTTTGTCATAGTTTTTCAGTACTTAAACAATATCGTACTACTTTAGCTCTAATTTTAGTATCTTAACCTAGATATTTCCATAATTCCTTATAGTTTAGGCTTATAAAAATTGCAAGTGTGAAAACAGATAATGGCATATCAGCTCTCTAGTCTGGATAGCTTTAATAGCCCGTTGCCAGTAAAGCTGACCAGGGCAAAATTGACTTAATTACAAATTAAAGTAATGGACATTAATTAAGAAAGGCTGCGTCATAGTTGTACAAACTTTTTCTCCTGGTATTATATCATAGAAATCACACTAAACTACTTTTTTGAATATCTGCTTTCTCTGTAATTATAATTTTCCTGATGTGCAAATTAGATATCAAACAGTTGTTATTTGAAAGTTTCAAGTTGCCATAGTTTATTGTATTCGTCTTTTGTCATAACAGATTATAGATAAAAGTCGTTGATCGTTATAGAATCTTTTCACTATACACAGTATACGTGAAATGAATCTCAATTAATAATATTGAAAAACCAACGCATAAGCTGGTTTTAAACAGATCTTTTGTTCTCGAAAGCTGGGATAGGTTTCAAGTTTCATTTATATATTTAATTACCACTGATAAATAATAAATATACTAGTATTAGGGATCTATAATATAACAAAGAACCTTTAACCGCAGCACAGTCGACCAATTTTGGATGGGTTTAATCGATGCTCGACTTTTGTGGGAGAAAATCGGTGTTCGAAATTTCATCGACTCAAAGCATACATAAAGTAAGAGGCACGTGCCGCTGACTAATTGTCTTCCGTCTTCGTCAACGTATGTTAATTCATACGTTCTTTCTTTTTCTCTGTCAATTCATTTTCATTTATAACACGCGGATTGGTTAGGGACGGCCAGAGTAATTCTGATTTTTGGAAGATCTTTTTGTTTGAACATTTTTTACAGAACGTGTGCGTTAATATATTTAATATTTTATGTTCTGTTTTCACCGATTATTGTCGCGTATCTACGGTGAGCTTTATAATTTTGCGATGGTCGTTCGTCATTATGTCCATATTTCAGAGCTTCTTAGTTCCTAAAGTTTTAGACTTATGATCATGAATTACTTCAAGTAGATGCTACAGATGGAGATTTTAATTACTTGTAGCTAAACATTTTTTTTAATTTATCTCCGTTACAGATGTGAAGTATAACATTGAGTAAGTAGAATAGAGGTTCAATTTGTGATTTTTAATTTTTAAGCACCATTTGCGAAATATTAGTCTCCAAAGTTACGTTAATGTGCTTCCTAACCGGGCATGGTTGATTCTAATTTTTCGACCATGAAAATTTTTAAAAATAAGATACTATCATTTTATTAGAACCTACTATAGAAATAATTTTGCGTAACAACAATTTTAAGAGATTGAAATAACTGCAGAATTATATTTTACAGGTATTCCGACAAGCAGTTAGCCATTAATACTAGTCATTATAAATGTAAACATTTACTCACATGTAAAAAATTACATAAATATAATATAATCTGTGTAATTGAGGTAAAGAATGACTTTTTATTTCGCACTGCCATTCATTTTTTCTTTGATAACTAAAAGATCTCCGCACATAGAATAATGACCCCGCTTGAATATAAATATTTATGTACATACTTATGTGAACATAAATATCTAAATCTCGCAAATAGTCGTTTGGATTGTAAAAATTATTTTTTCAGGAGTTATACCACCTTTTTTCCCTGTTTTCCAGACGAACGATATTAAACCTTGCCTTTAATAAATTTGGCAAATCTATGCCCAGTAGATTGGAGTCCACCAAAATGTCCTGTATTAATATGAGATATGAAAAAGAATAGGCAGAGACGATAGAAATAGAACGAGGAAAGCAATTATGAAAAGAAAAACTTCTTCAGTCGTCCTTTAAGTACATGTATATTTATGGCATGTTCTAGATATCAGGATGCAACTGATCGTTTCACATTCTAATTGTTTATACAATGAAGCAATATTAATATGATATGGCACGTTTGAAGAAGAGAAGAGTAAAGGGATTTCAGAAAGAAGTTCAAGATCGTGTCTAACGTTGATGATTTGGACTTGTAATCGTATTATTTTAGAAGTAGGTTAGGGAGAAGAGAATATCTCCATTCATGAGCCGGTCTTGTAACAAATGGATATCGAAAGTTGATAAAAGTATTGACTCCTATTCTTATCTGAAAACAGTGGCAATCAGATAAGGCAAAATATTGAACGACGAAATAGTTGACCTCTTATCAATATTTACCATGTATGTGGTCATATATTATGAATGCATGTATTACGTTAACCTAGATTATGATAAAAAAAATTAAATATAAATTATCATTAGCTGCATCATAGTAGAATATTTCTTCACTCATTTTGCGCATATTGCGTTCTGCTTAACTCCCTTTTAGCTCTAAATTGAATTCATGAAATAAGATAATTCCATGTTTTCTTCCTGATATTTCGTGTTGTAATACATCTTGACCGATAAATTTATTAATATTTTATGTAATATCCTCAGTTAAATAATTGTAATATTTTCTTCAAAATATATTCTCGCGAAATTTCGATTACGTTTTCTGTTTGAAACCAAAATGTGTATTTATTTTTCAATATTTTCTTTTACCCATTCTTTTTTGAGGATATCTAAATTTCTTAGTTTTGTCCTTACAAAATTCGAACATATCAAAACTCCTCGTTTATTTTATTTAATTTCGACCTCAAAAATTATGACTTAATAACTCATTCAGAATGTGTAAACTATTATTCAAAAGGTTAGAGATTTGTGACCAGCACGGTTGATACGCTGAATTTTTTTAAAGGAAAAAACGGAAATCTTATATAATCATTCATATACCGCCCATCTCTTGGTCTATTGTCAGCATAAATTTAGTTTTTTGGAAAATAACGATGAATTGTATTCTGTGAAAAATAATTTATTATCACAAAAAAATATTTAGAAATAACTAAATACAAATTAACCCACTTGCTCGTGCCAACTATGCGTGTGCCCTAGAAAGCGGAATAAAACAATTTCATAGAAACGGTTGCGTCTCGAAAGGTTACTGTATGGAACCTTAAGGGGAAATAGGTATAAGGCGAAAGTACAGTTTAAGTGCTGAATACAAACTCGCGTTATATTAATTAATAAGAATTTAAAAACCTACATGTATCATACACGTAAGTTTATTAATACACCCTCTCATTAAATTAGGCTAAGTTCGTGTCAGAACAAGCAGGCAGATTTTTAAATGGTTGATTCTAGTTAATCAAAATAATTAATCATTTTTCAAATACAAGGTTGAAAAATTAGGAGAGGAAAATATTGCATTCATATTAAAGCTTATTATTTCACAAAAGAGGTTTGGAAATGAAAAAAGGTAAACTAAACGTTAACTTCATTTAAAAAGACCTTTTCAGTTATTACTGAATTCGCTTGAGAAGTCGTGTGAGTAAAAATTCATCCACACTTTACATGTCTGGAGACGAATAGTAGAAATCTAAGATTCCATACACTACTAAGATTCCGTATACCTTTAGGCATATGTAAATATTTCAGGATGTATAGTATTTCTCTGAAATTATGTACATATATAAGCATTAATTTTCATCTTGTAAATATATTTCCAAGGATATCTTTAGCAACCGAAAAAATGTCTCAAAACCACAAAAATAATGAAATTTGGAATCATGTACCTAGTTTCCGGTGAAATGTAAGTAAACTTCTCAGTGACATTGTACTTCTAAAAATGTTGGCTTTAGCAGTTTCGAAGATAGAGGGGTGGTAAGGTATTTTTGTGGACTTTTTCAAAGGCAGTTCCAGAACTGTCCTACATAACATACTGAAGAAGAGTAATATTGGAAATTTTTAAAAAATCAAATACTTTATTTTCCTCCTCCAATTATGAAAAAAAGTAGTTGGGGAAGTGAAAAAAATTTCAGCGCTCTATTTGGTATTGTGTCAAATTTCAAGTTTCCACATCAAACGGGATGTAAGAAAAACGAAAATTTGAGACCGACAGGCGAATAAAAGACTGAAGCCTTGTATTTTCCTTTAAATTAATATTTTACTGCATAGAGATAATTTCTCTATCTAAAGCACTTGCAATATTACATGAACATAGTTCTCTATCACGGTGAAGTTATGACAGACAGACGGTTGGACAAACAATTATAAAGGTTCGTTTTCTATCTATAGAGTGAAAGTACTCTAAAAAGTGGTAAGTAATGAAACAACTGCCCTAAAGCTACCCCTAGTGCTTAATTTAAAATCAAAAGTTTATATAAAATTAATGATTCAAATTTATTCCTAAATTTGAATCATTAATTTCATATAAACTTTTATAAAGTCTAACGTAAGTTTGAATTTTCTTCAGCGACATCTTTTTATATAGCCTCAACCACAAGTTTGAATTAGTAGCAATGTGGCAACAAAATATTTTATGAGCGTTCGGCAACATTCTGCTGCTGACGCATAACAAAGTTTGCGTTATCTTTGAAACCCTTTTCTTATTCAACCTTTAGATATTTAAAAACGTAAAGATAATGTCATTAGCACGAGTTCTTAATATTTTATCAGTATTGCTGAAATGAAGTTCGTTTTGAGTGAGAAAAACATTTGCTTGGCCGCGTAGAAAAAATCGAATAAAACTCTGATATTGATTTCGAAGTGTATACTTTATTATTTTTTACTAAGGATGGCGAATAGTTTTGATCATTATGAATAGGTAAGATTCGGAATACAATAGTCTACGTTAGATCAGTTCACAATGGAGGCACAGCGGAAACTTTGTCTTTACTCTAAAAATCGATTCCGGATAAAAAAAATTATTGTAAATGTTTGAAAATGAAATTGTGTGGTCTGGTATCCTGCTAAAATTTGAGGTAATTGAAATTTAATGTACCAAAGGTAAAAGAAATATGAAAGACTAAATGTTTATTGTATTTAAAAATATGAAGGTATTCTTACAGTCAATTTAAATAAATTGTATATCGTTTCTATGAACTATTTACAGACCTAGCCACATGTTATAGCTTGGTCGACTATTACTCGTAAACTAGTAACGTGTGATTGTAAAAATCAAAAAGCGGCCATTTTGAGTAGCTTTTTTACGTATTATATCTAAACTTGCACATATATATTAAAGCAAATTGCGAAAGAATAATTGCCATTAAACAGATCTAAAAAATCAATGTGAGTTTGTATATATGTGACCGATAGCCTGTAGGCTATCTAAAAAGAACCTGTAATCTAAAATTCTGCCAATTTACGCAGCTGAAATTTACCGATAAGCAATTACCAGTATGAATTATTATTATATTTCGTGCATTTAATACAACGTAAAAATATATTTTAGAATACCTTATTGCCAAATAAACATTACGACTTATCGTCGTATAAATGAACCCAAATGAGTTCCTCGTGGACGATGTTAGTCTAATAATTAATGCGCACAGTAATCTCGATATATATACTGTGTAAGCTAAAAAATAATTTAAGTCAATACGCGAGGTATATGTAATAATTGACGGTATTATTAACAAAAAAATTCGTTGTGCACTTTAAATTAAGCCTACTTATCAATGTATTTATTTTGGTCAGTTCGAATAGCAATTGATATCGGTCTATGAAATTAAGCGTATTTGTATAAATGGATTGAGAACATTAGTAATGAATATATTTGGTGTTAATTTTGTTGAAATTCATTATTCAAAATTAAATGAAACTACGTTATTATAGATGTAGTATGATGTAGTATTATTTCTACTTTCTTTAAATTCTTTGCCACGACCTAGGTTTCGTTGTATTACAACATCTTTAGGTGGGCTATTAGCAAAGATTAGAATCTTTGTAATAATACTATATCACATAGTTTAATTTAATTGTGAACATTAGTATTAATAAACATAAGTGTATCACGATGTTATTAATTTAATTAATTTAATTTTTTTATTATTTCTCGAAGGCATAGTATCAGCATGTGCGCAAAGCGAACATTTTAATACTTACTATTTAGCTTTGAACTCAATATAAACGTCTGAACTATTGTCGTACTTTATATCACTGACACAAAGTGTTGTAAGTCGTAAACATAATATTTCTTTAGAAATGCCAACTCATATGAGCAATAATGAAATATACGGTTGTCACGTACACGTGTATGTTACGGCTTCAAGGCATACACATTTATGGAGCGGAGATACTGTAAAGTGAAAGCAAAACTCAAGCATAGAGACTACCGATCAATCAAAATCTTTGCTATCAGGCTCACGTTAATGATTTCGGTCAACGAATATTTGACGGCACGTCTTTATTCTTCAATGCAGTTCGTTGAATTGAATCCTCTCGAATCATCTTTCTCTCTTCTGTTACTATGCAATAAGAATCAATTGTTTATGAATAATTACACATATATATATATATATATATATATATATATATATATATATATATATATATATATATATATATACATATATTGTTAGAGTTGAGCTAAGAAAAGTGCTGCGGTCCTCGCTTCTCCCAAAGCCAACTTCAACTCACGCGATGGTGAGCTACGTAAAGTAAGGAAGTGCGACGCGTTTCACTTCGGGAAGGGACTCGGTTCGGACTGGACGTATCTTTCTCACTTACTTTCATACTCGTATACTCTGTAAAGGTAATTATTTATAGGCGTATTATGTATTAAATAACTCTTTTAATTCTATTTAAATTTCCGATTTTAAATTCTTACATAGGAAGTGGAATAGGTCGTGAAAATTCACGGCCTGAATACGTCTAGAGTTATATGTAATTAGATTTTAAATTTTAAATGTTTTAATCATTTAATTTTATATGTTTTTTGTTAATTTGTTGTCAGATTTTGAGTTTTAATTTTTTCGTTTATTCGAATACTACACCACGTTAACCCAGCCAACTTTCATTAATATAATTTGGACCACGACATAACAAAAGATGACAATTATTTTCATAAACAACACTATCACTAACCACGATTTTTCACTCCGATGGAATTGAGCTGAGGTAAAAAAGAGTTCAGGATAAACAATATTAAAATATTTGCTTATTACTTCGTAAATTTTAAATGGAATATTCTATTTTAATAATACGTTCAATAAATTTTACAACTTTCGACAAATTAATATTATTTGAACCTTTTAATATAGAAATACGATTAAGAAAAAAAAAAGAAGGCTCGTGCAGCATCCAGTTCGCACTTTAAAGTGTTCTTTACATAGTCTAAATATAATCTTCCCACTACCTTCTGCGTCATCACATTACCCATCCAATATTAAACGTTGCTGAATATTCGTATGGTATGTACTTCACACTATACAAGTATGCACCAATATGTAATGTCCACTCATAAGATACTTTTCCCACTTAGGTCGTCTATTTTTTCTAGAATGCATTTAGTAAATCTCCTGATAACTCAAAAATGATCCACTTTTAACCAAGTCCCGGTCGTTAAAGAATCCACGTTCTTTCGAACATTTTCCTGATTTTACTCTGCTACCACGCAGGTTCTTTAACAAACTCAGTGGAGCCGATGTGCCTTCTAATCTTGTACATATTTTTTGTTTTCTCTATTTAAAAGTAGCCGAATCAAACATATTCTGTATTCTAGACTGTAAGAAACTACAGGAAAATACTAGGAAGTCTTTAAGGTTAAGTTGATGCAGAGTCAAGCGGAACGCACCATGTTCCGCTCAAAAAGAAAGAGGGGGAAAACAACCCTAAAGTCAAGGGAAGTCTACCTAGTCAACCAGGCAATACAAACTATCTCCAAAATGTGTCTCATTCTAGTTAAAGGATGGTCATAATACAATGTAGCACTTTGACTTTCCTTTAACTAGAATGAGACACATTTTGGGTAGTTTCATAACTCCCGCTCCATACAAAGACAAAGTTAACTGTGCGGTTTTTGTTAAACAATATAAAGAAAACTTACTGTAAAACGTAGACGGAACTCTGTGCGAGATCACACGGCTTTTTGTAGCTAGCTTTGTTTTAAGAAATATTTTTGTTGAAATGAAGATTAATTAAGGACAGAAAAATTACAAATTTTACTGTCCATAATAAGTCTTTATATGAAATTTTTTAGACCCTTCCAATTTTTAACTTTATGCCAGTTTAGATTATATTAAATATCAAAACCTTATCGTAGAGTCCTTATCGCATGGTTCAAAACATTATCGTAGGGTTTTGTTAAACGTAAACTGAAAACATGTTGCGAGACTCATTTAGTATTTAAATGCGGCCAACGCTCTTTTCCTGGCTACGCTTCCAACTTAGCTGCTAAATAAAACAACAATCTATATATAAAATATCTTTACGGAGTTAAGCAAGAGACAAACAGTTAGGATAGCCTTCATTGTGGCCAATAAAGTATTTAAGATTAATCATTTATGGAAGTACCGTTTAAATGTTATTTCTTTGACTACAATGATTTATATAAATGGAAAAAAGAAGTGACGTATACATGTTTCTGCTACAAACTTGAGAACCACGAAAGCTTCATGTAAAATCAAATGTAACTTTTGTACTGTATAGTTCGAATACTTTATGAAATATTTCATTACTAAGAATTTCATAAATTAATTTATGAAAATGGAGCTACTCTACTCAGTTTTCAGGATTCGCTATCTAATAAGGAGAAACTGAACTTTTATGATACACTCACGTGTTTGTCATTGCCGTTTTTATTAGAAATCATTTGACGTTGAAACTTAATATTTGGCACAGTAATAAACCATATTAATCTGCATATATCTCATTAGTTAAATTTAGAAATATTAATTCGAAAACTTTGGAGTGAGGGAGGAGGCAAATTTAATTCTTTATTTTTTTTAATTTCATATATATAGTTTGGAGTACCATTTGAAATTGCTAGTTATAATAGTCTCAAAAATATGCTCCATAATTTTGGAATTGTGAAAAGTATAGTAAGCAATAACCTTGCCAAAAATTAATATTTGTTAGTAATTTAATAGAAATGCTATATAACCTTAAATGGCTATAAGAGCTTTATATTTTTATTTACATATGCGCAAACATAGGCTAACCTTATATATATATATATATATATATATATATATATATATATATATATATATATATATATATATATGTATATACAAATGTAATGTTTTATCAAATCAGTATATAAATAAAATATTTATATTCAAGAATGCTTTTCTTATTTATAAATATCTACTTATGTTCGAATGCCTACATTTTCGACGGCACTATCATTGTTACATTCTGAAAGCTACTCAACTGGGCTTTAGTTTAAACGCAGAACCGGCATTTTTTTAAGGCCGACATTGATTATACATAATGTATAATGTATAATATAATACATAAGTTTTGATATAGATATGTACGTGTGTGTATGCAGTAATTCTCAGTCATTTATTAATGCTAAAAAACACTGTCAAAATTGCGACACTGACGAAAAAAATGTTTTCATAGAAACACGATACAATATACTCAACGCTAATTGAAGTAGGTGACATACACGGAATCATCTGGGTGAATAATGGATAGATTCTTTTTTATAATTCGTGAGCTAGCTTTCCATTATTAGTTTTTACTTTTTATAGGTGATTCTAATCGGGTATATTTCAGTGTGTTAATAAAAAACATAATTTATGCAATTACGTCTACAAAACTGCTTTCTAATAAACTTAACTGAATACCGCTTGCTAATTAGTTACGACGTAGAAAATCACCACATAATTTTGTGAATTCCTCATGTTTCTTTGTTTACTATATATAATGTGTTTAGACCGTCCATTATCTTCGCACAGCTAAGTACCATTGAAGATAAACATATGCTCAAAGTTGAAAATGTCATTTCCAGAATGAAAATACAAATAGCTTCAATTTTCCAGTTGTGTAATTAAGAGTGGTATTTAAATAAACATTACGTACTTAAGTCCTTACATAGTATAAAACAAAGTCGCTTCCCGCGTCTGTCTGTCCTTCTGTAAGCTTAGATCTTTTAAACTACGCAACAGATTTTGATGTGGTCTTCACTATCATTCAGATATTTTTTTCTGGAAGGTTTATATGTATAATACATGCATTTACAGGAAATATAAAAAAGTTAATATTTCGTTAGTAAAAAAGTGGAATTTTTGGCGCTTTCATTGCTAACGCTGACTAAACTTTACGAGATGTATCAAAATGTTTTACTATGAAATTGTGTATTTAAAAATATCTGCAAAAAAGCGATGGCGTATATCTATATCCTACAGATAACCCACAGTGACCATTTTTATTAAGTATTTTTGCTGGTTATATTTTCGAAGATATTTTGATTAATATTATATTAATATTTATTTAATTAAATAAGTTGGTTTCGTTGGACATTTAATGTAGATTAAATTTTCCCTGTATGACAAATCATTATCATTAATGTTTTAGAAGATATCACAAACTTAATACTAACAAAATTCAATATTCGCAATGCCTAATGCCGTGCACGGACGGTGGCGGCGGCGGCGCTTGAAAGACAGTAATATCGCTCAAGATTACATCACATTAGTACCTACATTGCACCAGTGTGAAGCCGGGGCGGGTCGAAATAAATGTAAGTACTTCAATAAAATTTTTCCTATCTCAATAAATGTAAGTGCTAAATTAGAGGGTTTCTGTTTCATTAGGGTAAAACATGACAGTCATATATAAGTACGAAATTACCTCATTATACCCTATCCTGATTAAAGGTTAATGATCCATGAAAATATTATTTGGTTAACATATTTTTTGTCCGTAAATATCAGTAACTGCTTTGAACTACTTAACAAATATTTTGTTTTAATAATTCCACGTGATGGAAATTTCACATTAAAGTTTAATTGTGACAGAACATAAATACATAGTCATTATGCTATACACATCTAACTATTTTGTTTGACAAACTAAATACATACGAAATATTAAGAATTTATT
The DNA here is from genome assembly GCA_039881145.1 of Druceiella hillmani. Lineage (NCBI taxonomy): Eukaryota > Metazoa > Arthropoda > Insecta > Lepidoptera > Hepialidae > Druceiella > Druceiella hillmani. Next base: position 5,478,474 of record JAYKKI010000045.1, on the reverse strand, counting down.
ATGACATTTAATGTAATTTTAATTAAACTGGTTTGAAGTAAAAAATTGGAAGTAATGTGTTTAGAAAATTTCAGATAAAGACTTATTAAAGACGGTAAAATTTTTAATTTTCGTAATTTCGAAGAATTCGCAAACTTATGTAGGTGATTTTCTACGCCGTAGCTAATTCATAAGCGGTATTCAGTTAAGTTTATTAAAAAGCAATTTTGTAGATAATTTTTAATTGCGTAAAGTATTTTTTTTTATTAACAAACTAAAATATACCCGATTAGAATCACCTGTAAAAGGTAAAAACTAATTATGAAAAGCTAGCTCACGAATTATAAAAAATAATCAATCCATTATTCATACACGTGATATCGTGTATCTAACCTACTTCAATTAGTGATCTGTGCATCGAGTATCGTGTTTCTGTGAAAATATTTTTTCGTCAGTATCGCAATTTTGACAGTGTTTTTTCAGCGTTAATAAATGACTGAGAAGTACTGCATACACACACGTACATATCTATATCAAAACTTATGTATCATTGTACATTATGTATGTATAATCAATTTCGGCCACAAAAAAATGCCCCTTCTGCGTTTAAATTGAAGCCCAGTTGAGTAGCTTTCAGAATGTAATGAAGATAGTGCCGTCGAATATACATAAGTAGATATTTATAAGAGAATCTTTCGTGATTTTAATATTTTATTTGCATACTGATTTGATAAAATGTTACATTTATATATATATATATATATATATATATATATATATATATATATATATATATATATATATATATATATAAATATATATATATATATCTATATATATATATATATATATATATATATATATATATATATATAAGGTTAGCCTATGTTTTCGCACATGTAAATAAAAACTTGTCAAGTACGAATACGAGTCCGCTACAATGGTTCCGTACAAATTTTAGCTCTTATAACCATTTAAGTTTAAATACCGTTTCTATATTAATTTAAAGTTTCTATATTAAATATTAATTTTTCACAAGGTAACATATTGTTTACTATATTTTTCATAATCCCAAAATTATGGTGCATATTTTTGGGACCATTATAACTAGCAATTTCAACTATGTTATGTACTCCACACTATATATATGAAATTAAAAACAATTTCAAGTATTAAATTTCCTCCCTCCCTCCAAAATTTTCGAATGAATATTTTAAAATTTTAACTAATGAGATATATGCAGATTAATATGTTTTATTACTGTGCCCAATATTAAATTTCTACGTCAAGGGATTTCTGATAAAAACGACTATGACAAATACGTGAGTGTATCAAAAAAATTCCGTAACTCGTTTTTAGATAGCGAACTCTAAAAACTGAGTAGAATAGCTCTATTTTCATAAATCAATTTATGAAATTCTTAGTAATGGAATATTTCATAAAGCATCCGAAATATACAGTACAAAAGTTTCATTTCATTTTACATGAAGCTTTCGTGGTTCTCAAGTTTATGGCACAAACATGTATACGTAACTTCCTTTTTTCATTTATATAAATCATTGCAGTCAAAGTAATAAAATTTAAACAATACTTCCATAAATAATTAATCTTAAACACTTTATTGGCTCCAATGAAGGCTGTCCTAACTATTTGTCTCTTATTTAACTCCGTAAAGATATTTTATATATAGATTGTTGTTTTATTTAGCAGCTTAGTTGGACGCACAGCCAGGAAGACAGCGTTGGCCGCATCTACGTAAATACTAAATGAGTTTCCCATCATGTTTCCAATTTACGTTTAACAAAACCCTACGATAAGGTTTTGAAAAGTGGATGAAACGATTACGGCGGAATAGTTAAACGGTTAGTTGAATTAGTTAACACATTCGTTTTGATTACTCTTATGTTACGATAATAAATGTTGTATTATTCCATATTTTCATTAATTGTGACACAAATTGTATAGTTAGTTTTAGCAACAATTTCATTAACGTAAACTTGTAATAATAAATTTAATACAAATTTTTAATGACAAACATTTTCCTAAATTGAAAATTACTGCACAATATACTCGTATATCACTGGAGCAGGTTTAGTGAATACGATTCTTCTTTGGAAATATAGTTTTCCATGCAATATGCATTTATGTATGTATGAAATACACGTCGTTGTCCACTTTCATATATAATGAAATAATAAAATGATTCCCGCCGAATTAGCTCTCGTAAAAGACGATTAACACTCTCCATGGCCTTCCTGACGCATTTGTCATTATGCTTTAAATTTCGATTCACAACAACTTCGTGAAAAAAAATATTAATTACAAACAAATCCTTTCAAGTAATTATTTCACAGCTACTAATTATAATACGAATATTCGTTTGATTTAAAAAAACAATTTTATTATAAATCATTTAAATATAAATTTCATGTCGATTCGCATATAACTGACTGACGATAGGATATAGTAAAACTAACAATTATTTCAGATAACTGATGTATTATTTCAATTATATTTTTGAGCCGTGAATTGAATAAAAACTTGCATTGTTATTCATTCTAACCTAAAAATATCGTACTAGTTCTAGTGATGAACGATTTTAAGGTTTCGTACGAAAAGGACCCAAACAGAATCGTATTGTGTTTACTTGTCTTTTAGAGATTCAAAATTTCTAAACGAATTAGTCGGAGACTAATAATGACCAGGAAAAAAATGCAACTGATTTTTTAAAGATAATACTTCAATAACTTCTCACTTCTACGATGAGATTTTGCAACAGTGGTATTAAAAAATGATTGTGAATTTTAAGCCTAATTATCAATTGTTTCCCCTTTATCGTAAGAATAATATAGTGCCACCACCAAACTTAAACATTGTGCGGAGCGTGGGAGTTCTATTTATAAATATAAAATTCTGGTTAAAAAGAGTTATATTTATTAGCAAAAATTCCAATCTTCAAATATTAATTGATGAAATTGGCACATGATCTTTTATCTCGAACTATAATCCACTTTTATATTTGTTATTATATCGTAACTTTCCATTGCAACGTTGTATTGTAGATAACCATTAAACTTTATTTTATGCAACTGTGGTGTAATGTTGCTTACACCTCGCAGGGTTAAAAGGATATGTGTTAGATTCAAAATGTCGCAAAGCCCGGAGACAAACATGCGTAGCGAGCAAAATAAACAGCGCTTCGGAATAATGTTCTCCACGGCCGTACGCCAATGCAAATTGCAAATATAATTATGAAGGTAGAATTCCATGTTGCCAATCGAATTATAGCGTGCATACTTTGCTACTTAGGTATTCTATCTGGCGATTCTTTCAAATGTGAGGGTATTTACTGCGGGAAAAATACGTGAATATGCAATCGACATATCAATAAGTTTACGCTTATTGTTATTGTTTCATAATTGCACAGTTTGATTTTGAATATTCGGATAATGATTTGGACTTTAAGATTTTTGGTAATTAATATATACTGTAGCTTATTTATTTGGATGTGCAAACAGGAAGGGGTTTAAGGAAACATCGAAAATTAAACGTGATAACATAATGATTTGAATGTAATCAAATTTAATACCTTTTGGTGAGAGAAAATTACAAAAAATACATATTTTATTTGGAAATATTTAATATAAACCGTTAACCGGTAAACGATCTGTTGATTTGTAAAATAAAATGTAAATATACAGAGTATAAATAAGAGAAAATTTGAAATGACTTCGGAATTTCTAAATTTTTACAATTTTATGACAGTCGTAAAAAAAGGAATATTTTTAAAGAAACTATAAAAATGATTGGCAGTACAGAACACCGCATATGTTTTCTTTAACCGATGATCAAAGAGGAATAAAAACAGAAGAGTTTTCTTCAAAATGAATGATGATTGCGTAACGATTTTTATTCACGATTTTATTCCTCAGTTTTTATTTTTCATTAATTATTTCCACTAATTGTAAGTAGAAAAAGAAAAAATAAAAGAAATCGCCTTTTAAACGTAGACTTTTGAAGTTTTGGACTCTTTTTAAGGGGTGCTTACGTTATAAAAAAAACGTGTCTCAGATATTTCCTGTTGCCAGGTCCAGTGGCTGTGATGGTGATATGTACGTCATGAGTCATTTGGGTTTGGTTTTTATGTGATGGATCAAATATTTAAATAAATCAATGAGTTGAGGTTAGGTGTTGATATATACATCAGATAATCAGATTTAATTTTTATATAATTGATGAGATATTGAAATTTGTATATAAAACGATTTAGTAAACGCCTCCCAAACAATTTTCGGACGAAATAGGGAAATGCTCATTATAGGGATGGTGTTTTTTTAACACTTATGAAAAAATATGTTAAGTACGAAGTTTCGGACAAAACTAAGTAAATAACCTATAAATATTTAAGTAGGCCAAAATCGTTTTAATTAGATTAAGTATTACGTCAGAAAATATGGGTGGCAAATAATTGCTCTATAAATTCGATAAAAATAGTTGGGGAAAGCATTAAGAAATTATTATTTTTAATAAAAGTAAATATTACAAGTTTGTGATACTCTTTCATAGAAAATAAAGGTTCACGACTATCAAAAGCTCTCAATAATTTGTAACGTTTTTGTTATAATTTTAATTCTTTATCATAATATTATTCTTACATAATTTACTGTCAGATCTTTTGAATACTTAGTAGAACTTACTATGCAGGTTATTCAATCTGTTTACACATGTAATAAGTAAATAAACAAATGAATATTCTAAGGATTTAACATGTAATACAACTGCATACAACAGATATCTAAACAATAGCAGAATTAGCATTAGCTGGCCAAAATAATTAATATTTCCACATATAATGCAATAACTCGAGCTAAGAACTCTGGACATCTTAAATAGTACAATTTATTACAAAAGTTGTTGTATCGAGGTCGAAGCCGGCAAACGAATCTATAAATAATTAATTAAACAAGGTTCAAGCGTGGGATTCAGTGGAGCGCCACTTTGAAGCTTATTAGTAGTGACACGCATATCACAGACCAGACACAAAAACCATTATGACACAATATTTTAGCACTGAATAGGCTTAACAATGGCACATGCTTGTGAGTGACATTTTATGGGCTTATAAAAGAAAAAAAATGTTGGTCTTAAAACGAATAACAAGCAATTTGTTATTTTTTGTACTACATAAATGACTTGTATGGTAAAGTAAAACATATTTTACCATATTCAATGTTTAATAGAGGCTACTTATCAAAGATTTCATACCACTAGTTATTTATACATAAGTTTTAATTTATAGAATATGTCGAATTATATTTATTTTTTTTTAATCCATGACTCAGAAAGAGCTAAGTTACTGGTTGCTGATATCAAATTCGTCGGTATCTAGGGTTCCGTACACACATCCCTAGGGTTCCACAATACTAAAGTTTTGTACACACTTAGGCACATAATATATAGCTTTTCTGTTAAATTGTATATACATTTTAATATTATTTTTATTGTGTAAATATGTTGCGTAATATATCTTTCAAAGACGCAAAAATATGGTTAATTAGTTTTTTATTATGGAATTTAGAATCATCGTTGTAGTTTTCAACCAAATTCATATAAACTTCTGGTAACATTATCTCTTTCATGATATTTTAGCAACACCGGAGAAGATTTGTTTTCATAAAAACTAGAAACGTTAATTTAAATTCATTACTCGATTCAATGGAATTTTAGGTCAATTTATTAACACATCTGTTTTCTTACGTTATAATTACGGTTTCAACTAATAGTTTGGTTTTCTGATTAGTTTAAAACCTTCTGACAAATTTACTGAGGAAATGCTTTACATACTCATCTCTAAATCCTTCATTTACTCTTTCGTTCTTTCCTTCGCCTTTTTTGTCTATTTTCCTTGTCTTTTTTCACTTATTCTTAAAGGAAAAATATCATGTGTCAATTTCATAAAAGTAGTTTTTACTAAATGGAGAAATGTAATGAAATCACGGCATTGGTATAAATATTATCGGTATATGGAACTTACCAATATTTATTTTTCTTCTTTGATTACGACTTGATCTGTGATGAGAGCCAAAATTTTACTGTAACCAATAAGTTTAAATTGTTAGATTTAATTCAGTAATATACTCGTGTGCTGATCGGAATTTAATTTTTTTTCTTTTTAAATATTAAACTTATAAAATAACTTACTATAATTTCATGATTTTAATTACTGACTAAGTTAATGCACGAAATAGATCATACCACCCAAATATTAAAATTTTAGTTCGATTTCAAAAAAGAAGATGATAACCTTTAATGGTATTGGAAAAGGGATCAATTTGGATTATAAAAGTTCAGCCAATTTGGATTATTCTTCTTTGTTTGAAAGGGTACATACTCTTAGTATAGCGAAATTTGGTTAGAATATGACCATGAACCATGGGAATGCTCAACATTTAAAAAAGCAGGTGCCGTGAGCGAGTTCATATAATATGAGTCTGATGATGTTCTAATAAGACACGTCTAAGGATAACATAAATTTATTCTTCAGCAAAATCGCAGTGAGGAAGCCAAAAGGGGGTGACAGGAAATCTTCAGTAATGAGGGAAATCTGTCATCAAATTCCGGGTTCTAACTTCTCACTCTTCATGCTGTAGGAACACTGCTTAAACTGCGGGCCTTGTGGATCTGCTGTTTTTAAATTAGTATTTTGGTCTCAAGCAGAAACTTTTTCACTAAATTTCGGATTTCAATTTTTCTGTCATGATTTTCGGTCTCAAGCAGAGGCTTTTCTACTAAGTTCTGGGTCTCTACTTCTCACTCTTGGCGCTGTGGGGGTATTGCAGTATTAAATCGTGAAATTTGAGGTTCTCATGTTATAAATTGGTACTATTGTCCTCAAAAAGATACTCTGTCAAAGAATTTTGGGTTCCAAGTCCTCAGTCCTTATATCATAAAGGTACAGCCTGCCTAAACCTGCCTAGATCTTAAGCACAGACTCTGTTATTGAATTTCTGGTTCCACTCCTCGACCCTAATACTACATATATTTTGGTTCATTAAACGCTGCAAAAATAAATGAGACATGATTGATATTGAATCCACCGCAAGTGCATAACATTCTGGGTAGCATAGGATATCATAGGAACTAAAAATGGAAAATTGAAACTATTTTTAAAAAAATTCAAATAATCACCGAATAAAAAGTGCACTCAAAAGCATAAAATAATGAAAATGCGAACACTTAGCAAGGGCTTTCTCTGTACAAAATCGTTTCCATGGATAAACAAATTTGCAAGGTACTATTACTGCCAGAGATTTTAGGAGACAGGGCCAAGTGAACAATAGCACTAATCTGTGTATGTGGGTGTGCACGTATTGGAGATGAGAATAGAAGCATCGGCTTGACATCTATTCCAAAAATATCTAGCAGTAGTAGTACTTCGCAAATTTATTTATGTTCTGAAATGATATTTTACCGCAAAAGCTCCAACTAACAAAAAACTACAGAAAAAACTGAATCGATACTTGTTGTTTATGGTTAAAATCGATAAAGCTGTTTCAGGGAACTGACCAAAAAACGTGTTTTCCGTAAACCAAGAAGTCACTGACAGAATGCTAGCGTATTGTGGAGAAAGACGATAGTCATTTAATTCGGTTTCTGTAGTTATATTTCTAGAAATCTCGGATTAAGTGAATGTTCTTTTACTGCTATAAGTCAGGTAAGTCTGCTATCATTAATACAAAATAGCTCAGACTTATTCATGACTTAGTATGGACTTCAATTTATCGATATATATTAGGGTGATTCATAAAATTCAAGTTTTAGTTGTTTTATCTCTCAACCCATAATATCATTCTATCTACCAAAATAATAATTTGTTTTTAATTTCGGATTTTTTAATTAATATTTAAGGGTCGCTCCCACCTCATATGATTTTTAGGAATTACCTTAAAATTTGAACTTATTGCTATGTTGGCTCTGGTTTACTTGTACAACTTTGATGACGGTATGTAGTTGCTAACATAAACAGTTCTTTGTTTATCCACTTCATCGTCACCTCAGTGCGCTCTCACTCACAATTTAGTTAATATAAACAATCCATTGCTCTTTTATACACTTATCCAGTGACACCGTCGTTGTGAGTCAAAGTGATTGTGTTTGATTGTTAATGTGATTTCTTTAGCTTTGTTCTCGTATTTGTGTTTCTAAAATGACATCGAATATTGTAAAAACACGAAAAAGGACTGAAATATGGTTAATTGGACAATCTCGTTCCGAATTGGTGCAAACAAAATTAACGTCAGTGAAAGAAGTGATATGTTTATTTTTTTCATTATGAAATCGTAATGAACAACACAAATAGAGAATTGGCGTCACTAACAGCAAGTGATGTGATGACACTATGGCAAGAAACAATTATTCCTACCTAAGAAAAGCAACATCTTATCACAAAAATACTTAAATATTTCAAAGAATGGCAGAATTTAAAAAAAAATAAAGAAAATAAAGCAAAACGCTCAGCAGCAATAAAAGAAAAAGAAAACAAATGGCAATCAAATTTAAATGTTTTTTTTTATATTGCTCACTCAAATGCCCTTAATACGATAACTATTGAAGAAGGTAAACAATTTCTCTTAAAACAGAGAGAAATGAGTCGTCCGGGAAAAATTGGTAATATCGATAGAAGCCATGCGAAAAAACTTAAAAAACATTTACAAAAAGAAGCCAAGTTGCAAAAGATGATAGAAAAGGAAAAAGAAGTAATGAAAAAATTAACTGACAAATGTGATATACTATCTTCTTCAGCTTCTTCTGCAGGGAATGAAAGTGATAGCGATATAAGTCAAAGTCATCCTATATCTCCTCAGCCAGGCCCCCCTACAAGCTATGGTTTTACTACACCATAGAAACGAGGCCGAAAAAGAATTTTAGATTCGAATTTAGCTACTACTCTTGATGTCGCTAAGTTGACTGACCGAAAAACAACTTTGTTTTGGCTTCTACACTCAAACGTCTGGGCTGTGACGTATCACAATATAACGTTAGCTATTCTTCTATACGTCACCAAAGAATGGATATTAGAAAACAGATTACTCAGTCTATTAAAGCTGAAGAACCACTAAATACGCTCACTGTGCACTGGGATGGAAAGATGCTAGAGAAGATAACCGGACATGAAATAGTAGATGGTATCTGGTTGGTATCTGGAAAAGGAGTCGACCAGCACTTGGCTGTTCCCAAGCTTCCAGATAGAAAGGGAGAAACGATGGCTTCTGCTATTTTCGAGACTATTTTATCATGGAATTTATATGATAAAATAAAATATATGTGTTTTGATACAACAGCATTTTATACGAATAAACGGAGCATGTGTTCTTCTAGAACATAAAATGCAAAAGGAACTGATTTGGTTTGCATGCCGGCATATACTAGACTGATTTGGTTTGCATGCCGGCATATACTAGATAGAGAGGCACATACTAGAAATTTTACTCGAAAGTGTTGTTGTAACACCTGTAGGGCCTTCCAGTGTCCTGAAATTATGAAATTAAAAGATTTAAAAGATTTAAAAGATTTAAAAGATTTAAAAGCTACTGGCCAAAAATAAACCAAAAATACTTCAAAACTGCAATGTCCAAACCATTTACATGGAATTGCGTTCAAACTGTCGCAAAAGATAACATCGCTTTTGCTGAGAATCAACTGGAACAATTTCAGCCTCGTGACGATTACAAAAAGCTCCTTCATTTGATTATTATCTTTTTGGGAGGGATTCCTAAAAGCGGTATCTCATTCAAGGCCCTTGCTGGAATGCACCGTACGCGATGGATGGCAAAAGCTATATACGAGTACGCACTGAAAATATTTTTGTTTAAGCATCAGTTTAAAATCACAATTAATCAAGCTAATAGCGTTACAGATATTTGTATATTTGTTGTAGTTGTTTACGCAAAATACTGGTTTACAGCGCCAATGGCTCATATGGCCTCGGCGAATGACTTACAGATATTAAAAGATTTAATTGATTTCGAAAAATATAACACAGTTGTAGCCAAAGTCGCCATAAAAAATGTTGGATAATCTTTGGTATCTTTCCGAAGAGCTAATTGCTTTTGTTAACAAACGAGTTTCTATCGAAACAAAACGTAATATGATTTTGGCTCTGAAAACTGAAGGAACGGAAAACAATCCGAACAAGGTATCCTTATTATATGATGCAATCGTAAATAGAAACATCGAAGATTTAATATCAAGAAACACTATGATTTTTTTCAAAATCACTGGAATTTCTTGCGAGTTCATTCAGAAAGATCCTGAGCTATGGAAAGAGGAAGGACGCTTCAAATTGGCTATAGAAATTGTACAACATATGAGAGTCGTTAATGATATAGCTGAGAGGGATGTTACACTGACGGAAGAGTACAATAAATTACATACTAATAACAAAGAGCAGAAGTAATACTTAATGTTGTTAGTTAAGAATTATAGGCAGAAAAACCCAAATTGTAGTAAGGCAAATCTACTATAATTTTTTTTCTTTTTACTTAATAATTTAGAGAAATGATAGTTATTGTTATTTAGTATATTTTCCTTGAAACCTATGCGTAACACTCATTTCTGGTATTAATAAACTTAAAAATAAATGTTTTTTTTCGAAGTTCAAAAGTGGGTAGCGACCCTTAAATATAAATTTTAAAAAAAATTAAAAAGCCTGGTATGTTTTCTAGTGGGACCAGATATTATTGGTATATTATTGGCACAAGAGCAATTTACCTCTTAACGCAAGATAAGGTATGCCGGTAGGCGTTACAAAAATGTATTGGGGAATATATATAGCGAAATTAATTAATACTGTAATAATAATTCGCAACTTACTCTTAAAAAAATTACATTCTGTTTGGCAATGGATGTATGCTTTTCTTCGCAGCAATTCGACTCTCGCATGAAACGGTGTTAAATGCATATAAGTATAGCTATCATCTAATATGCTTAAGGATGATAATGCAAGTTTACCCAAGGTAATGCATGTTAATGGTACTGATCGGCACCTACTGCATCTAATGAGTAGCGTTTGCACCTTTCAACATAAACGCGCCGAACTAATACGAAATCTTCTAATCGTGTTAGTATTATTGTATAACCAGAACGTACTATTCAACATCAGTAAGTAAATTATAGTATATAATCACATTCTTTCACATACGACATCATGTAAAATTATATTTATTTATTCTATTGAAGGTTGCCGGAGCTAAAAGCGAGCATTTGAAAGATTCCTTAGTTAAACGTCACTAATGAATGTCAGCGTAGATAAAAATGTCTAGCAAATCAGCTTTTGATACTGATAAGTGTGATTAGACACTTGTACTACATTTGAAAGTTACTGCACACACTTGTGGGGCGACATCTCTGGCAACGAATAAAGGTTACAGCGTGCACAATTTATACTAGTTCATTTAGTGACATTTTATGCATATTGTATTTTGTTTCACTGGTGTATTGCAAAAACATTCGTGGCTTAGTGAAAATATTTACCATCGAATATAACGCGAACAAATGGAGATTGTTCACAGACTAATCAAAGCAAAAGTTGAAAGCAATCCTTTTGCATAATGGCAATAAGTACGCTTCCCTGCCAGTCGTCCATTCTATACAATTGAAAGAATGCTACGACAATTTAAAAAATGTGTTGGATAAAATAAAGTACATGAAACAAGGTTGATTTGTGGATATCTGCTCTATGCTGCTCGCTCAATAAGATGGCTACACAAAATGCCCTTTTGTTTTATGCTTTCTCTGCGAGTGGGATAGTCGAGATAGAGGACATTAGATGAAGAAAGAGTGGCCACCGAAAATTGAACCAGTTTCTGGAACCAAAAATGTTGTGAAAGAAAATTTAGTCTCCCGGGAAAATGTTTTGTTACCCTTTATACATAAAACTAGGAACTATGAAGCAATTTGCGAAGGTGCTGAATAAAGAATGAAAAGGACGAAAGAAGTTATTTTCGTTGGCCCGGGCATAAGAAAATTGATGAAAGACAAAAGTTTCGATGAAAAATTAAGTGAAATTGAATTAGAAGTCTGGAAATGTTTTATGAAAGTAGTGAATAATTTCCTAGGAAACCATAAAAGTCCAAATTATGAGAAAATTGTGAAGAAAACAATTGAAAATTTCGGAAAAATCGGACGTTTGATGAGCATTAAACTTCACTCCCTCAATGCGTACTTGGACTATTTTCCTTATAACTTGGGAGTTGTAAGTAAAGACCAAGGTGAAAGATTTCATTAAGATTTAAAGAGATAGAACTTTGCTATCAGGTAAGGTAGAATAAAATAATGATGGCAGTCTATTGTTGGTTGCTAAGGCGAGATGATCCAAATCAAACTTTTAAGCGAAAATTTCACAATTCGAGCTTCGGTGAAAAAAAAATATATACCAAAAAAGTATTTAATATTTATTTATTATCGTCATTTAAATGTATTTATAATATTTTTAAATCATATAATTGTTTTTTTATTGTAATATAAATTTTTTCTTCGTAAAGTTTTTTTTTGCGAATTCATACATAGGCCTTTTCCAAAAAAAAAACTAAGTGTGATGAGGAAATTCTAAGTACATATTCGTAATTAGCCTAGCAAAATATCCTAAGATCAGCTATCAAATCCAAAAGGGGAAAACAAAAATTTTAAAGTTTTTATAAAGAGAATACAATCGCTTATTGTCCTATTTATTTTTGTTTGATTTTAGCAGTTTTCTCAATGACATTGTAAAATTAAATGTTAATGGTAACTACTAAACACAACTGACGTATTTAAAAACATTATGCAAATTTAATTAAAATAATAAATAAATAAAAAAATATGTGAGAGCAAGAACTTACTAAAAATATTAATGATTACTTATTCAAATCTAACTGAAAAATCGATTTTCAACAAGGTAAAACTAGGAAATATCATTAATCAGTATTAACAGCATTTCTAAATTACATTCTGGTAGTTTGTTTACATATACGATAATTTGTATCCCGTAATTGTCTAAAGTGTTGGTAGTAGTAGGTTATTAGTACTTTAGTTGTAAAGATGCACGGACCCTATTTAATATCGAATTTTAAAATTATAAAACGTTTAACCAAATTAATCTGGAAAAAACGAGGGTATGGAGTGAGGCAAGAAAAAAACTTTAACCGAAATAATGTGATTTATATTTATAATTATATATATATATATATATATATATATATATATATATATATATATATATATATATATTTACATATATATATATATATATATCCATACACACACATATATATATATATATATATATATATATATATATATATATTAGGGTGATTCATAAAAGACCGAAAATTTTTTTTGATATTTTTTTCACTCTCAACCCCTTAATTTTATCTACTAATTGACTATAGGTCGTAATTTTGATGTTCTTTCCTCCATAATATTTTTGATTTCGGTCCATTTTTTATTTTCAAGTACTGTTTGTAAGTGAAACAAAATACAATATGCATAAAATGTCACTAACTGAACTAGTATAAACTGTGCACGCTGTAACCTTTATTCGTTGCCAGAGATGTTGCCCCACAAGTGTGTGCAGTAACTTTCAAATGTAGTACAACTGACTAATCACACTTGTCAGTATCAAAACCTGATTTGCTAGACATTTTTATCTACGCTGACATTCATTAATGACGTTTAACTAAGGAATCTTTCAAATGCTCGCTTTTAGCTCCGGCAACCTTCAATAGAATAAATAAATATAATTTTACATGATGTCGTATGTGAAAGAACGTGATTATATACTATAATTTACTTACTGATGTTGAACAGTACGTTCTGGTTATACAATAATACTAACACGATTAGAAGATTTCGTATTAGTTCGGCGCGTTTATGTTGAAAGGTGCAAACGCTACTCATTAGATGCAGTAGGTGCCGATCAGTACCATCATGCATTACCTTGGGTAAACTTGTATTATCATTCTTAAGCATATTAGATGATAGCTATACTTATATGCATTTAACTCCGTTTCATGCGAGAGCCGAATTGCTGCGAAGAAAAGAATACATCCAACGCCAAACAGAATGTAAATTTTTTAAGAGTAAGTTGCGAATGATTTTTGCAGTATTAATTAATTTCGCTATATATATTCCCCAATACATTTTTGTAACGCCTACCGGCATACCCTATCTTGCGTTAAGAGATAAATTGCTTTTGTGCTATACCAATAATATCTATGTCAATCAGATCATGATCTTCAGCATAATGTGGTACAAAGTCTTTTTTTCTGTTGTAATACTAAGAAAACGAGGTGACAGAAGCAAGCATATTCTTTTCCGATAGTCTTTATCTGAGGAGTTCAGCTACAAATTTTGACAGGCTTAGAACTCTCCTTAAATCGTTCAATTCTGACTATGAAAATAAATGTGTTCCCCTTGCATTTGCCTTAAATTGAGCTTCAGGTTGACATACCTCTTCGACATCATTGCTCTCGTCTTCAACTCGCACTTATTCCAAATATAGAGATGATAGCCGTGCAACGTTTGGATCGTGATGCACCGCATGCGTTACCGATTGCACGGTGGGATATATCAAGTCCTTTTGCTTTTTAGAACTGTAGCCTGTAGTAAAAAAATTTTGAGGATCTCTCCATAATATAAGCGGTTGTAAATCAAAGGCATTATTCTGCCCTTTTGACGACTTTCGAAGTTCACGAACGCACGTCGCACGAACTTTATGTGGAAAGCACTGTTGGTCTTGGTTAGCGATTGCTAGGCCGAAATATATGTTATAAATATTACTTATGAATTCGGTAATATCATGCTACTGTTTTGTCAGCATAAATTGCCCACAAATTTGTTTTTATTCAATAATAAATAATTAAAATAAAATATCAATTATTGACTAGGTAGGCCAAGGTACTTTTGGCAAAAAAACTATACTAAATAACTAAAAATCCTGACGTGATGGAATTTTTTTAGCATTCTTCCCATTATCAGCCCCCCAAAATCTATCAAATCTGAAAGGGGAAAACCATTGTGGACCTATGGCAAATTATAATTTGTACATATACGCGTTCATTTCAAAATTAAATGTTTCAAGAAGACATATGAGATTTCTTTTGGCGTAAAATTTTATGTCACTCAACTTATGTCATTTTTTTATCCTGGCAGACAGTTAAGGTAATTTATTTAGATACTTTAGATTTACAATAGGGAACCCAAACTGTACCACATGTAACACCTAATTAAATTTAAAAAAATTTGTAGGTTTTTAATTCATTTTATTTCCTCAGCATTGCATTTTACAATTTTCGTTTTTATTTTTCCTTTGCACATGCTCTAACGCAAAATTTTGCATAGAGATTACTGATGCCCATTAACCTGTATCATGAACAAAAGGGATAAGAAGACCGGCGTTGTGAAATATATATACACACATATATATAGATATATATATATATATATATATGTATATATATATATGTGTGTGTGTGTGTGTGTGTGTGTGTGTGTATGTGTATATATATATATATATATATATATATATATATATATATGTGTATATATATATATATATATATATAACAGGGACGATTAGCTCTAAAAATATTTTTAATTACCTTCTCGTACCTACTCGTGGTTATAGTAATTATTCTTCTGCGGAAGACGTCTTTTAACAGCAGCGTCATTACAGTGTTACATTTTATTAAATATTATTAATTTATTGAATACATTTGGCGTTAATTTTGTAGAAATTCATTATCCACGATTAAATGAAACTACATGATGAAGTATTATTTCTATTTTCTTTAAGTTTCGTTGTATTACAACATCTTCAGGTGGGCTGTTGGCAAAGATTAATTCTTAGGAACTTCCAACAGTATTTCAAAACAATAGCGGAAGCCGGGTTTTTGTGGGTTTTCCCACCGCTTGTGTTAGTAAGTTTATTGTAGGGGAGCGGTTTAGGTTTTATTATACTTCCGCGAGTTTTACTATGTACAAGTATTTTAGTGAGGGTAATAAATTAAATTGATGTTATTCTATGAGGTTATATAATGCAAATGTCCCGGTGCATGTAATAAAATTAAATGGAAGTTATTCTCAGTAATATATTTATACAATAGCAAAGGTATCTGAAAGTTAAAACAAGGTTAAACCACTAATTCTACATATCTCCCGTTTTATTTATTCATTTACTTATATATATATATATATATATATATATATATATATATATATATATATATATATATATATATATATATATATATATATATATGTGTGTGTATTTATTTTTTTCCCCTTATATATTTATATTTAGATGTGTAGTTGGGCTGAAACAATTTGAAGAGTACTGCAGTATCAATGTTGTCTAACTATATTATGTAACCTTGAGGTCTTTTTTATGTCTGTTTATTTCTAATGTTTCTAGGATATTAAGTTCATTGCCTTTTGTATTTATTTGTAATACAAAAGGCAATATAAACACCTCATTGAAAATAACTATAACCCTCATACTAATAATGCCCTCAATACGTTACACTTTGCTAAACACCTGATTGAAAATAACCATCACCCTCATACTGATAATGCCACCTATATATTATACTTTGCTAAACACCTCATTGAAAATAACCATCACCCTCATACTGATAATGCCCCCTTTATATTACACTTTGCTAAACACGTCATTGAAAATAACCATCCAACTTATACTGATAATGCCCCCTATATATTACACTTTGCTAAACACTTCACTGAAAATAACCATCTCCCTTATACTGATAATGCCCCCTATATATTACACTTTGCTAAACACCTCATTGAAAATAACAATCACCCTCATACTGATAATGCCCCCTGTATATTACACTTTGCTAAACACCTTACTGAAAATAACCCTCACCCTCATACTGATAATGCCCCCTATATATTACAATGTACTGAAAAATCTGTATAAACTTTAATTTATCCAAAGTTAGTGTTATTTTTCCTCTAGAATTGTTTTAGCAGAACGTTGCTGACCCGGTCACAATTTTGTTCTCCATACGCTTCTTCTGATACTTTCTATTAAAATATGTATGAATCGTTTTCAAAGTTTTGTACCAGAACCTCGATCACTAATAGTTAATTTTTAAGTGCTATAGTGAATACACGCTAGCATTTCAAAACTGTAAAATTTTATCAATGACGGATTTTTATGAAACTGAAAAGTAGAACACGGATTCAATTTTTTTCTCCACATAATTTCTTACAGAATTCCCAGCTTTTATTTCTATATGAGAATCGCATAAAATGTTAATAAGGAGTTAAAATAAAATTCTGCATTTTGTGGTCAGTACTTCATTTAAAGCATCACTTTATCATCTTTACTAAAAATTAGTTTGGTAAACTTTTACCGTACGAATTTAATTCGTAGTCCGTGTTTAGTATTCCATTTTGAAACTTGAAAAAAGAGCACTTACGAAATCAATTTGATGTCAGTTTTTTCACCTCTAAACCATTTAATTCAAATGAAAATGTATTAAAATACGAGTTTAAAAATCTACATATATATTATTATTTCAATCTAATTTTTTCTAACATGTAAATTGTTGTCTCTCCTCAAGCCCTCAAAAACGTCTCCGATGCCTGTATGCAAAACTACACTGGCAAGTCGGTTGTTTATTAGCTGAAATGTACTTCATGCATTTAATATGTGTTGCGTGGAAAAAATATTTATTTATTATAAAAAAGTTTATTTATATTATGACGCGTTACTCAAAGGCATAAGAGAATACGTATATAACTATTTTAACTTAAACCTTAATTAACAAAAGTTCATTTAATAGATTTCAAATAAAAATATATCTAAACAAAATTTAAAATCTCGTTCAAAGTACAAAATACATAAAAGTAGTAGCGAAATACGAAGTCTTTAAATTTTATTTTCATGAATATATACATATATACGCTTATAACTTCAGACGCTTATGAATTTACTAAATACCACTTACTAGCTGTTTTGCCGTTGAAGACTAAATGTGAAGTGTTGTTTATTAAGACAATTTGAACAAAGTGGTGGCAATAAATTGCTGAATAGCCGTTAGAGCAATAAAGTAAACAGGTAATTGGCCAAATACTACATATCACATGTGTTCAATTTATAATGAAGTTGAAGTCACCACCTATATTTACAAAAGTAATAGATTCTCAGTAATGGTCAGCAATATTGTTCAGTGTCGCATTTTACTCTAATTCATTGAGTTAACTGATAAAAATAATGGTAAGAATAGATATTTAACAAACACTATGTTTAACGGTATATATACTCGCAAGTTTATTTCTATAGATACTGAATATACCGAGATACATATCTAGGGGTGCCGTAAGAAAAACCGTTAACGTCTAGCAGAGAAAGTTAGTAAAACGCTTCATTAAAGTTAATAAAATTCATACGAGTTTTCACTTTCACAAATTGTATTATTTTTTTAGTAGTTTCCTATTTTGCTTCGCGTAAAACTTTTTATTACCTAGACACAAACAGGCTTTTAAATTTATTAACACGTACTAAATTTAAGAGCCGCTGTAAATATATATTAGAGCAAACGGCAAGTTAAATAAATGAGAGAGGGTACGAATCCCGCTTGAGCTTAAACCTAATTTAACGCTTCACATTTTTCATCTCTTGTAATAAATTTAAAAAATATTGAGAGTTAAAAATGTATTTCTGCTCTATTTAAAACCCCTTTCAACAGCACCCCATATGCCTAAATAAAAAAATATTCTTTTGTGAGAAAATATTCTCCTGACAAAAAATATCCTTGTAAAAATATCTTAGAATTAAAAATAAAAATAAAAAAATCTTAGAATTATATTACTAACCTTAAAAATATAGTATATATAATTTCTTGAAAAGAATGTTCAATTTTAGAATTCTAAATTTAAAATTTGCTAACCAGAAAGCTAAAATTATTTTATGACTAATTGTTTTAATTCTGTTCTTTACACTTTTGTAAGAAGTTTTGACTGCTAATGATGGACAATGATTTGATCAAAATACCTGACTGTTTTTATAAATATGGTAGAATATTTTATAATAATAGACGATAATTAAAATAAATCCGATTTTAAACAGGGAAGTACCTTTTTGAAACGACTTGCAACCAATCGCACGTAATAAAGTTTGACTCTAACGGTAGCTACTTAAATTGTGATTTGAGAAAGTAGTATGTCATTCGATATATTTATTTTTTTTATATATATCTCGTTATTACATACATAATGCTCGTGTGGATTCATTTTGTTTAATTTACCTCAGAGCAAAGGTGATATATTCTTCCATCGAGAATCACTCGTTACTAGTTGATAAATTGTTTAATAAATACCCTTACCACTATTACTTCGTACCACCACTTTTCACGTATGCGATTTCTATGTACAATTCAAACTCTAGTAATTAAAATTATTTTACAATTTTCCGCAGCTAAATCTGAGTTGCGTGAGGAAACTAATAAAACCTAACTACATCTTGTCTTCGAGTGCAGATAAGGCATTCCCTGCTACATTAGCATGCAATACGCTGTAAAGCATTATATTGTAAATATATATAACTTAAATATATTAGTCTAAATTTGCCTGTAAAAGATGCATCACTTAATAGAGCTCTTGAAAAAAAATATAGTTCCCACTTCATCCCTTTTTATTAACCCTAGTTCGCGAGAAAAATACCTGTAACATACGGATCGATGGATGGAGAGACCCTTATCTGATTCCGTGTTCCTTTTTGTTAAAATTGAGAAAATCTGATCTTATTACAGAAACCTATTAGTTATTTAAATTGATTACTTACACAGATAATAAAAACTTGAAACATAAATATTTTTTTCTTGATCCGAAACAATGTTAGTCACATAACTTTTACAAGTAACCATTATTGAAGTTTTGATATAAGTTATTAGTCACCCTAAAAAAAAGTATTTCTCTACAAGCCTACATAAACAAAACATATTATCTGGCGAATACACCGTGGAGACAGATCGTTGTAATATTGCGTGACCACCTAGGGACCTAATCGTCGTAGTTCAATACCGCACGCTTGTTAAGAGTTGATTAAGGATATGTCTACTTAATATATTTGGTTAAAAGAAGAAAATTCTGACTTATTCTCAAGCTGTTATAAAAAATAAAGCAAGTTTTGTATTTAGTGTAGGTTTTTGTTAACTATATTTCATCTCGAAATTAGTTTGTTGGAAAAATAAAAAATGTTTTCTGAGTTTAACGTTTTGATTCATCTCGGTGTATTAATTCCTACCTCTGAAATATAAAAATCGATTCTTAGAGAGAACTAGAGTATTGGCACAGACTTGATCAAGACTAGAGTCATGTCCAATTCACATATCGTACCAAAAACGGTGAAATTCGATAACGTAAGCATCGAATCTTTTCAAGAATATATTTACGGAGACAAATTTTCAGCTGGGTAGAAACAACTATGAAAAGAAATTGATGGAGGAATTCATTTAGGCTGGGTAACAATTGAGAATTTGCGTTGAAATTTTACATCATCGATTTCCGAACTCACTTATTATGAAAGTTTATAATCAGTGAATTATGCCCCTGATGACCTGCGGCACTGAAATATAGACATTTGGAGACGACCTCATATAAAATTTGAAATCCTGAAGGCTTTGAATACCTAAAGAATAAAATCCGAAATGAGAAAGTCCAACAAAGAAGCAAAATCGTCGTCATAGCACTTAATATCAGCAAAAGAGACCAACCAAAACTATATGTCGGAGCGTATTTTGGGACACATTCAACTCACATATCCAGCAATGAACAGTTACGGGCTAATGGTTATGATTAAAAGACAAATTACTTCAGAAGCCCAAAAGCAATATTTCCATTTTTGACCAACTGTCATAGGAGGCAATAAATCGGTTTTCGAGGCATAGAATATGAAGTTCTGTCTACATCTCGGTAATAAAGTAGTCTTATTTTGTAAAAAGGCTGCAAGCACTCTTGAACATATTAGTTGTAAGGTATATGATATCAAAAACATATTACAAATGTTAAGTAAAAATAATATAATGGAAATATTTCAGTGGGAAAAGGCTTTAAAATACGATGGAAGTTTTAAATTTGTGAATAAAAAATAGACAAAATTGAGGACGAATGCCTTTAACTGTTATTGTTACACGAAAATTCTGAAGTTGTTTTAAAATTAATTTACTGTTTTAAGATATAATTATTGCTATCAAAAATACTCAGGTATGTATATATATATATATATATATATATATATATATATATATATATATATATATATATATACAAAATTTTCTTATTTATCGCCAATGTAAAAATTCTCAAAAAAACAATAAAATGAAACAAAATGAAGTTACTAGCAAGTTAAGTTGTTTACTGAAACATTCTTTGAGAAAAATCTAAGAAACATTTTCTATATTTTCAATCCTGCAACCAAAATGTTTCTCAAATTTTTCACAAAGAATATTTTAGTAAAGAATTTAACTTACTAGTGTTTTCGTTTTGTGAATAATTATCCACCCTCGAAATTTTCATCACTTCTTTTTTATTTTTTCTGGTCATAACTTTTTTCTTTAAATGATACGTGGAAAAGTTATTAATGTATAATAATATTATTCACAAAAATCTCAGCACGAAATTTTTATACAATTCACGTTACGATAAACAATTTGTCAAAACTCAAAATTTGATAGTAACGGGGATAAACAAAAAAAAATTATTGGATCCTCGCTGTCAATGTAACTAACGGATGAAACACTTTTTATCTCAGAAACTCAGTTTTACACTGACAGCCTTTTTTAAGAGATCAAATAAAATAACTGTCTAAACAAAATACCCGCTTATGCTAGAATTATACAGGCACTAAACGACGTGTAATTTGGAGACATCTTAAGTAGATTTCTGCAGTTCTTACTAACAAAGTTTACCGATTCATTTGATAAAAAAATCTTACGTA
Source organism: Druceiella hillmani (assembly GCA_039881145.1). Lineage (NCBI taxonomy): Eukaryota > Metazoa > Arthropoda > Insecta > Lepidoptera > Hepialidae > Druceiella > Druceiella hillmani. The sequence goes on along the minus strand of JAYKKI010000045.1, from coordinate 5,456,492 downwards.
CATATGCAAAACAATAAAAGGCTTGCATGGAATGTGACGTTACAGTTCAACTGATGAAAGCAGGTCTTTTATTATAAAAACTTTCCTAATATGCATCTTTAAATTCTACCCTTACTGACAGATTAAGAGTCGAAAAGATGTCGAAAATATATTCACTACTGGATTAAAACATTTTATAAAAAAACTTAAATGGATAATTCTAAATATTTTCTTACCACATGTAGCAAACCTAATTTCTAGATCTAAGAAATGTGTTGCCAGGAATAAAGTTGTGATCTGTTTACAGCATGTTCTCGAAGCTTATTGTTAAGTACATGCTATTTATCTCTACAACTTGGCGAACGCACTGATCACCGTAACTATCTGGCAAACGCATTTCACATCATCCACTTATTCGTAAGTTACTTCTCCATGCCAGATGCAAACAAATTGGTATATGTTTATGGACGCCATTAGAGTATCCAACCGAAGTGCTGACAAAAATAATGACTGAATGTGTTGTTGGTTGATTATTACATATATCATCTTTACATATATGTATTTGCATAGTTTCTTGTCCATTTTTAGACTTGTAATTTTAATATATTTTTATGTTTCATAAATTTTTTCAATAACAATGACGTTTAAAATTATGGCTTTAGTTACTTTAAAGTTTTGTCAACCATTTTTTTCATTAGTATAACTTTAGAAATATCTGACATGGAAGCAGGGAACATGCATTTTTATATTTATAACCACGGTTCTAGGAATAGGTACATTACATAAAATGTTTAAAAAAATCATTTAGAATTTCTTAAAAGAATTATTTTATTGATGTGCACGATCGAAAGCATTCACGTTTTTTACCAAACTTGCCCTCTCCAAATATTATCAGATATATATTTTTGACTTCTTGCTATTGAAAAAAGTGGGGTGTGAATAAATTTCGACTTTCTTTACCAAATCGCCAAACGATTTAAGTCAAAAAGGGCTGTGAACGAGAGACATACGGATACTTGAATGGTACTATAAGAATTTAGTGTTATTTTCTTTTTTGGTGTAAAGAATCCTAAAAAATACAGTTTAAGTAATTCAGATTTATTATCTTAGAATTTGTACATTTCCCAAGAACCACAATAATAAGGCGGGAAACGGTGTGACAAACTACAAAAAAAATGTTGTCTTTGTAAATCCGCAGTAATATTAAAAACCCAACAGTTTACAGTATGTTTGCTATTCAATAACTTCATAACTTTTAATCAGACCTGAACTAAATTTGGCTCACGAATATATCATCGTCCAGATTAATATATAGACTTACTTTTTTATACCAAAATATGAAATAGTTCCTGAAGGATAGCATTTATCTTAAATGTTGTTCTTTAGGTTTCCACTTGATAATTTATTATAGTTTTGTAAGGGAAATTCCGTGATTTAGTAAGTGTTAACTAATACCCAGTACCCTAAATTCTCAAATCCCAACATAGTTCCCATGGAAAAGGCTGCAATATTTTCTTCCTTTTATAATTCGAAAACCATATTACTGAACGCCAAAAGATTTTGAAAACAATTGAAAGAGATAAACTATAGTCCAGATTGACATATAGGATACAGTACTGTATTCTGGACGAACGAAGTCGTAGGCAGAATCTAGCGAAAAATAAATAATTTGGGGCGTTATGTAAACTTACTCAAGCATCCTTCTGTCTATGTATCTGTCAGAGCAGTTTTTTTTTAGAAACTGTTTGACGTAAAAACATGAAATTTGGTACAATCCAAAAATATTTTAATGATAATTTTAGAGAAGTCATAAAGTACGGAAAATGTTTTTCTTCAATTTCTTATCACGATTGAAAAGCACCTCATAAGCTTTCCAAAACTATTTATTTCAGATACATCTGTAGAATTGTTAAAAATAACAAGCATTTTTTGAAAACTCTGTTATATAGATACCTGAAATTTGAATATGAATGAAGTTTTAACCCGTATATATCTCAGTAGTCAAGGCTTAAAAATATTTCAGTGAAAATATTTCGACAAATTTAAAATAATAGGGTATGGTAGCAGTAATAAAAATTACTTGTTATTTTCGTGCATAGCATCTACTTCCAAAAAGAGGATAAATATTAATTATTTGCTTATGGGAGTTTTGGTTGCTTTCCTTATTTCAACATATGATTTTTGGTAAATCTTAACTCAAGAATAAAATTGGCTACGATAATCTTTTCCTTAGCTACAATTTTCGACCAAAAAGTGTCAAGTATCCAAGCAGCAATACTCGACCATTAATAATTATTAAATTCCTTACAATTGGTCCAACCAAATCTTCGAAAAGACCACTACAGTTTAGAAAACATTATTTCCGGTAACTAAAGGTGTAGAGTAAAGCAAAATAATTCTTCTAAATTTTGAAATTTAGGAGGCGTTATTTACGAAAATTTCCTCAATATTAAACAAAACGTCGATATTTCCTTTATATTTTTACAATCGCAAGGTTTGGTATTTGTTCTTGTAAGGTTAAAAAAATAACTCAAAATTGTATTTAGTTATTTGAGTGCAACGAAGCCGGTTTTCATACTTTAATCCTTATGTTATTCATTATTCAGAGACGAGAGAATAAATACTAAATGTTTCCCAAATCATTAAACTTTCAGAAACTTTGATCAGATTTCAACTTCAGCTTAGGATGTAACATTTATTACAGGCAACAGTGTAGAAGTAACAAAATAATTTGACCCCTCGATAAATTTCGTCAGTGGTATGTTATTATTAATCTAATATGAATTTTTGAAGCATCATTTATCTTAAATTCCTTAATTCCCAGGAAAATATATACACAAATATATATATATATATATATATATATATATATATATATATATATATATATATATATATATATATACAATATCTCAAGAATTGGAAGGCTCCACAAATTTGTCTTATTTTATTAAGACATACACTAATTCAAATATTGTTTTAATAATATGTATATGGTGCAGCAAATTTGCTTACATTGTTCTTCATATTCTTCAATAACATATTTAGCAGAAGTCATAAAGTGCCATCTAGTTCATTTGTTAACATCAAGTACAGCTGAAGCGCAAAAAAGTTAAATACTTTTTTGCCTTACCAGCTCAACACAAAAATTCACCTTCATGAATACAACTCTTATACTCTTTGATTCACTCCATATTTTAAAAACATACCTAAATTACAAATATATTTAAGAAATAAATAGACAAAAAAGTAGTATGTATTTTGCTTTTATTTTGCCCACTCTCTTGTGCAAATAAAAGTAAAATACATATTATTAAAAAAAACTCACACAGTTACAACTGCAACATATTACATAATGAAATCGTAATTATATTGTGGCTTTCTTTATTGTCGATTATTAAAACAATTTTGTTATGTAACTATTATTCTAACATCAATAACTTACCTAGAGTTAAAATATATCGGATTAGATATTTAAAGTCGCGTAAAATCAAACAAAATTATCTACAATCATCATGTGGATCATTGATTGTAATAAGAAATGGGGAATGTAAACAGAAAAAATGCTTATTATTTACTATTTAATTTTTGTAAGCTTAGAAAACTGGGCATACAGTGGTGATCTTATTCACTTACAAGAGTAATTTCTTACAGTCAATAATTAATCAAGTAGGAAAAACATATACTCTGGTAGAATGTAAATGGTTGGCACACGCTACAGTTAAATAAAGAATGATTATGTTGATATCAATATGAAAAATTCCGGATTAGTATAAAATCATATAAAACAAAATCAAAACAGTGACACGTTAGGGCCTATCCCTAACGTGATGAACTAAATGATAAAGAAAACTAAATGATAAGGAAAAACAAAAGGGGACAACTTTTAAATACAGACAATGAGCAAAATACAGCACAATATATATCTGTGTCTAAATGATTCCATAATTTATTATACAAAAAAGGATTCACCATTGAATGCAATTTTTTGCCGGGGAAATAGAAGGATGTTCTTGGTTCTAGAATCTAATCTAATATCAAATCATGATTCAATATGGATGATGGAGAGAGAATGGTTGTATGTAGAGAATAACCAAAAAATATTAGGAAATAAAGTGAAATACGAAGAGAAAAACCAAAAAATATTAGGAAACAAATAGAAAAATAGATCTTATATCGGCCTGTGACTATTTATTTTAAAAAAACCTGTTAAGCCCTAATGGAATTTCTCATTTACGTTGCGTTAAGTTTACTCTGCACTGAAAAATCAATTCTGAATTTAAACACAGCCCAATATTTTTGATAAAAGGAGCCTCAACTCAATGTGAGAGGTCGACGTCAGCTCCTGCGTTATATTAGAGATATGATACAGCAATAATTAAAAAAAATACGTATAGGTATAGCACAATGAGAAAATAAGAAAATTGTTGTAAGACTATATTATATTTCTTAATTAGTTGGATGATAGTTTTCATGATTCTTACCACATTTCATATCAGTAAAATATTTCTTTTAGTTATTTATACATTTTTAGAATTTCGTTGAGCAATACAGGTAACTGGATTGTTTCTTTATAGCTCTGGTCATAAAATAGGCGAATGCTAGGTAAATTAGACGAACGACTAAATGTCATGCCTAAAAGAGATGGTAATTAATACAGTTTTATTTTCGGAGACAACGATAAAAATAATAAACAACTCAAATTCTATTTTATCCTCGGGCTTTGCTCGAATTACTTCATTATCAACTTTGGAGTCATCGAAAGCTAATACCGGGGGCGGTATCGAGTTCCACGTTCTTATAAAAATATCTACGCGACATCGATTACTGCGAGATGTTTTATGAGATGTTTACGATCAATAAGAGCCAGCTACTGTCTCCTAATTGACAGCAGCATCGCGTGTTAATATATTTTTGTCTGAAATATTTATGAAAGATTTCATTTTATTAATATTTTTATCTGTCTTTTGTATTTTAAGACTTTGTCGAACTTTAACTAGAGAAAAATTTTCTGTTTCTGCAAGAACAGAAACTGTTTACTGATCTGTCTATCCTTATTAAAATGATAACACGGCTTCCTTTTAGAAAATATTTTTGTATTAATTTCTTTTTTTTAAATAATTAAGAGTAAGAAATTCCAAATTAATTTTTAAAAAAATTATGTATTATTTAGTCTATAAAACTTTTAAAAGATGCCAATGACGGCGCAAACACTTGACAGCATTTATTTAAAGATAGACACATTTTGACTTTGGATTAGAATCCAGTTCTCTTCAAGTTCTGTAAAGGTACGATGAAATAAAAAATAGATTGATTAGTATTTGAATTAAAAGTAATATTTTACGAACACGTATTCACTATTATTTTATTCATTATATAAATATATAGCCTTTATTATCTGCCTGGTAATAAAGACCATAAATAAATAATTATAGATGAAATCGACAAAAAAAATTGCAGTTGAGGTTTGTATGCGGGTTGCTTCTAAAGCACGAATTAAGTACTAAAAAATATGAAAAGAAAAAATTTGTATGTGTATATGACATTTAGTGTATTTGTTTCTGTGCGTGCGTGACTTTGTGCGTATCAATGCTTGTACATATGCGTGCGTCATTAAATCTACATGTGCCTATACGTATGTGTATATATGCGCAGGTGTCTGTGCGTGTGTCTCTACGATCGCGCTCACACGCCGTGTGTCTATGTAGTTGGAACCGGAGCGACATTACAATAATTGGTATTTTATGAGAGGAAACAATATAAACATCTTAGATGAAATAAAATTTTATTTCGATATTACAAGAACTAAATCACAACTCACCGATACGTGATATACAAACAATTAGCACTTTTTTACCGACTTGGTGTCCGTCATCACACGAGGAAATCGCTTTCACGGAGTGCACTTTGGAGGGTTGCCAGCTTCTCAATAGACGCCGAGGCTCAGATGAATTACTTCAAATATAATGCTCTTCTCAAGGCAGTAGTAATTACAGTGGGTAATCCTATAATTTTAATCTTATATATTTTTATAATACAGGGACTCGTTTAAAATATAACAAATTTTCGAATTGAACGAGAATACGATAAATTAATTAGATCACACTAGAACGTATACTCATATCTATATATGTTTGAATCTATTTTATCATATTTCAACATGTAAGCACTATATTTACTTGCTGCTCTGAATAATTTGTCTGCTTATGATGTATCAACGTGCTTCAAACTTTGTGTTCTTCCTCTTATTTCCATTTTATGTGGATATTTTGTTGCTTAACGTAAAAAAGATTAGGCTCAAAATATTAAAAAAACAAGGCAAACAAGGACGATTCTGACTCACGTATCGAGTGTTCTGTACCGTGTTTAAAAGGAAATTACTTTATTAATCATAATTCGTAACTAATATGGACTTCCTAGTGAAATAAACATTTAATAACATCTCATATAATTCAGTAAGAGGATATTATCGAGAATATCTCAAAAACTACTTATAATATTTCCTGCAATTTTTGTGTAGGCTTCCAAAACTATATTATTTCGTAACTTTAGATTCTGCATCTTCGAAATAAGGTGGGAATATATTTTTTGCTTATTGAAGGTTTCTCCGTGTACGCACAAAATACGTGAGCAAAAAATTTAATAAATACATTGCATCATCTATTGATATATTATAAACCTGCTGTTAACGACTTACTTATAAATTTTTGCAACTTCGCATTTATAATATAGATAGAATAATATCGCTGGGATAAATCTGAAACATACATTACACCAACTATTGATATATTATAACCTACTACTAACAAATGAGTTTCCTATAAATTTCAAACAAAGATCAGTAATTTAAACGTAATTGAGCAACAAATATCTAAACACTAAAATTTTCCATTTGTAATGTTACATTAACGGATTTGGTTGAAAATTTTGAGATAAGTCAGAATAGTGTGTTCTCGTTTTTATCTCACGAATGAGATAGAAGTGTTTACGAAAACAATATTTTTCAAAAGCAAAATGCTTGCTTCAGAGAACGAGAGCCGAATTCAAGTTTAAATATACTTCGAGTATTTTTTTTATTTGTTAATTGGGTGGTGCTTATTTACTTGTAATACTATAAATAAGTTAAGCTTATCAGGAATCTTCATTAAAAAGAAGAGAAATACTACGACTAGTTTCAGCTAATACGTCGAAATTACTATCAAAGACGAAAACATAGGGCAAGTTGACAGTTATATGTATGTTGGTAAAAATTTTTATTTGAAATATTATCAAAAGAGGAAAGATAAAAAAATAGTGACGAAGCTTCGAAAGGTATTGGCGTCTAAAATCCATATTTAATAAAAAGAAATCATCTACAAAAATTAAAATTTTTAACAGTTACATAAACCCAAGTATTTGCCAATGATTGACAAACAACATTGATTTTGAACGATTTAACTCTGGTAATTACATGCATATACAAAACTATGAAATAATGAGTTATTATTTTTATATATAATGATATATATAATAATATATAATAGATGATCAATTTACTTATTCATAACATAATTTAAAAAATTACAAAATCGGCTTGAACGTAAAGACGTGGAAGAACTACACAAAATTATTTAGGCTAGTGCTAACTATGCTCGCTAGTCCATCGCAAGCTGCATTAAAACATCAAATACTAAAAATAAATGTTCCAATGGGAACAGCTGAAGTACTACGATATTGAACTACAAAGTTCTAGTGAATACCATTCCATCAAAATCTGTCTAGTGGTTTTTTAAGTGATGCACACAGGCAGGCAGATTACAATTTTCAAAACTCTAGATTTCTCCTCCATAATTTATTTTTTAGATGTAAACTATTGTTTTTTTTTATATTCTAGGCGTGGAACCTAAACGTTTTTAAATTGGTTGAATTTTTAACTACCTTTATTTATTACATCTTTAAACTGTTCCAAGTGTTTTTTAGGGTTCTGTTTTTTGCTTCGTGCAATTAAAAGATATGACCATTTAAAGTGAGTTTTTTTTCCGTACAATAATCTTACTCACTTATTATCAAAATTCATTGATTCTGGTCGACCTGTAATTTTGAAAGTCGACATAATGAGAGGTCTCATATTACAAGTGAAAAGAAATATTCAAAATAAATTATTTCTATTTTAATATTGAATGATGCCTTTTAAAAATTAATCTCTTTTTATGCATATGCAAGAAATAGTTAGCAATTCATTTAGGTTGTGAAAAGTTAGTATTTGTAAAGAGTTTAATGAGAAATATCATTTACACTAAAATGTTTATTTCCAAGTCTCTAAATGTATACGGAAACATCGTAGTGCAAGTTTTACTCATACTTGAGATGTTTTTTTTTCAAATTTCAAACGGTATTGATATCACCTACACAGATCAGGCTCTATATTTATTTATTTACTTATTGGCACACATTTATCGAAACATTACAGGTAATCTATTGGTAATGAAAAAAAAAAATATCTTAAGAAAGTTTAAACTTTGAGGTTAAATATGAATACAAAAGTACACCAGAACAATAACAGATTACTACAACATATTGCGACATATTTACTTTCACACATCATAAACAAAACACACTCTGGTGCGACCGTGATCAGGTGGATGGGCAGGTGCACACCGCGGGAAACGATATAGTTCCGATATAGTTCAGTCCTATAGGGTGGTATAACAAACAGGTGATGATTGCGTGAACTCAGGAAATAGTCAGGTACGAAGAATGAAAGTTTACTCAATAATACAGGGCACAAAATGTTTCCTTTTAATAGCTGGAAGATAAATTTCATTAGTGCAACATCTTTTCTGAGTTGCAAGGAATGGAAATCTAGCATACCCAAGAGGAAATCGGCAGGAAATAAAAAGGGGATGTAACCATACTGTCTCATATACAGATATCGGGGGAACGTCTTTTGCACACGTGCCATTTTGAATGGCTTTGCACTAATGATGTATGCAGAAGACGAAAAGATGACAAGGATTGAAAATCCTATGAATTATGTAACACAAATCTAAGTTTTGGAATCGATTTTTATGCTACACCGCTATATACCCACGAACATATCAATACTGAATATGTTAATGAAACGTATTATTATATATATATCAGATAAAGAAGTTTTTGAAAGCAATAAAGTTTTATATTATTTTATGTTGATAAACTTTGCCCTAATACAAATTTCACTTTTGTTAATACATCAACTCAAAAGTGAAAAACCCATAAAGTTGCTTGAGGAAAAAAATCATACGTCAGCTGAAAAGTTGCATCGGCATAGATAACAAGTAAACATTTAGATACTTTCATCTTGTCAAATGAGATCTCTGGATGAGATTTAACATTTCTGGCGACGAACGTTACTGCATTCGACAGCTGTCTCTAAGAGATTGCATCTCTTAAATTAATCTATCCAAAAGTTACTCCATTCCGCTAAATTCCAGTGGCTAGACACGAAGATGGTCGGAACTTAGCTTTTTTTGTTGTAACATTTCATTTTCTGACAAAATTAGAGGAACACTGGAGGAAAGCTTTCGTTAAGTTAAAATGTCATTTTAATACATGACGTAATGCCATTTGTTATCTTAATTCATGAATTTCTTCTTAATATGAATTGAATATTTTAAAATAAACAATTGTTTTTTATTTATTGAGAAAATTTTCGACTCCCCTAAAAAGGGAGCTTCGAAAGCGATTTCAAAACAAATGTTGCTTGAATTAATTCATTCGTTTTTCTTACGTGTGTTTCAGAAATTTTCAGAAATTTTTATAAATTTCATTATGTATAATATTAATCGACAATATAATATTATTCGACAGCTCCATATACCGCCCCTTGGGTTTAATAATAATAAGTTAAAATAGGACGTCTGGAAAAACTTTCAAATATAATAATTTAATTGAAATGTTTAATTGTTGTAGGTTTCAAAGAGATAATGTTATAATAATACCGTCGCCAGAAAATTATGATTTCAAAAATAAATTTATAAATGTCGAAGAGGTATAATAACCAATATTTATTAATTTTATTTTATTCTACATCGCAAAGAAAACTATAAGCATATTCTTTGATAATTAAGCAATTTTTGTGAATTTCGAATATTAAAAAAAATACTGAACCGAAAAACAATTTTGCGGTTTATCTGTTACAAAACTTTAAATTTGAAAGAACTTACCGTAGTCTTAAAAAGATTGGCACAAAAATAGATTTTGATAATCAGTTTGTACATACAACATGTTCCAGATAAAATTTGTCAAAAAGTTTATTTAAATTTTCTACCCATAAGGCCTGAACGGAATATTGTTTTGCCCTTGTTAATTTGTTTTTCAGAGGTTTCTCGCTTCTGAAAGAAATAAGTTATAATACATAATCCTAGATTCATACTCATAACGCCAGGGATACAAACTGTAGCATGGGATATTGCAGTATGCATTAAAAAAACAATCTTTATCATTTAATAGTAAATATTAACATTGCTATAAAGGGTAAACAATCGATATAAAAAGCAACAATATCAACTTTATTAAGTGGAATTTTGCATATAAAAATAGCACATTTTTCCTTATTACTATTAATAAATGACGCCCAAGCCTGTCATTCGAATGAGGCTTTCAGTTTATAGACGTAGGCTTTTTGGGGCTCCGTAACTCAAAACGGAATATAGAACCCTTAAAAGATAACTCACGTGTGCATCTGTTTGTCAAGGTCGTTTTTCAGAAACGGTTCTCAGAAATGGCTTAACCTAGAAACTTAAAATGTGTAGCATATTTTGATGAAAATTCTAGGGTTGGCAAATTGAGTTAAAAATTGGCAAATTGAGTTAAAATTCCATATATTTAGAGCGGAGTTTTGTCTCAAAAAGGTAGTCAATTTTTAATTTTTTTTTCATGGTCCTAGATAGTATGTCTTCATTATTTATTTATATTCCGAAAATATATTTAAGAAATATGAACCCACCCCCTACTTATGAAACATTGAACTTAAAATTTTATTTTTTAGAAGCTTACGCAACGATTATAAAGAAACTCTCTATAATTCAAAATGTCATAGTTTTTGAGATATTCATAATAATGTAGATGCCCCCTAGTTAATTTCATTACCTATTATTAAATATTTATTGCAATATTAAGTTCATATTAACGATGACTTACGATAAATAAAATAATTTCATTTCAAACGAAGTACGGAACTTCGATTCGCGTTCAAGACTCACCGCCAGTTTTAAGATATTAGAAAGAAAATAGCACCTTTATTAGTGAAAAAAAATAGTGTGTTACCAAATTGGCTGTTGGCAAAAGTGTATAGTGCTTGGGTATTAAACAGATAGAGAACAGTTACATAGTTATTATCTCGCTATCAGATGAGTTGAAGCATCGTCGTGCGTGTTGCTTAAGAAGCCACTGCTTTTGTTTTACACCAGTATAAACTTGATTACACTTACGTAAAACAAAAGCAGTGGCTTGTTAAGCAACACGCACAACGATGCTTCAACTCATCTGATAGCGAGATAATAACTATGTAAGTGAAGAATAGAGCCATATATAATAAACCCACTAGTTTGAAATATATATTTCTACGCAAAGCAGAACGATATGTGACATATGAGCAAAAATGCTGCAATTTACAAAATATATCAATGTTTATAGAATATTTTCTACTCCTTGTTAAAAATAAGGACATAAACTACATAACTTGAATTTTTTCTGTTACTAAAAGGTTACATATTATTTGATGTATAATCTTATTTCCCAATCAATTGTCGACATCACCGGAGTGGGTGAATTCAACGCAGTTTAAAATGTTCAGTATTAAACTTTAGTAATTATCTTAAATTTTGAATTTCCGTCAAATATCAGTTTCATATTATTAAGTTGATGGTCTTACTCTGTTCCTGTAAAGAAAATATACTCCAATATAAATTTCTCTAAAATATTACTCCTTACCATATTTCTTTAACTTCTATTCATTCAAAAAGTAAAAAAAATAATTAAAATTTTTTCTCAGATTTTTTCAGCATTCATACAATATCATACTAGTTTAGCTCTAAATTACTATCTTAGATACTCCCGTAGTTTCTCATAATTTAGACTTAAGAAAATTTCAAGTATGAAAACAGATATGGCCCATAAGTTCTCTGGTTTGGATAGCTTTACTAGCCCGTTGCTAGAAAACCTGGTAGAAACCTGGTAGAACCCCCCTCAGGGTTGAATTTGTTTAATAGTGAAAAGTCCGTCCTCAATTTATTTTCTTAAAAACGATCCACAAAGAACAATAAAATGCAATGAATATTAATTAACATAATATTCTTTATAATATATATATATATATATATATATATATATATATATATATATATATATATATACATATATATTGTTTATTCCTGGTACTAAATGATATAAACCATGCGAAACTACGCTTTTGTTCTGTTATACCTGTGTGTACTGTACTCGTAACTGTTTGTTCTATTATTGTGATGCCTGATAGGCAAAATGGAGATCGAAGTTGGTGTTTGAAATTCCAAAGTTGCCCCAGTTTATTGTATTTAACTGTTATCATAACAGAATATCAATCAAAATCATTGATCGATATAGAATCACTTCATTATATGCAGCATACGTGAAATGAATCACGCTTATTCCATTAGTCATAATCTACTGACCGTCGATGCAATAGCGAAATACCAACGCATAAGCTGGCTTTAAATAGATATTCTATTCTCGAGAGGATTCTCAGGGATTAGGTATCGAGGTTAATTTATATATTTCATTACTACTAGTATTTTGTAATAATAAAACAGATATAATAGTAATAAGATTGTGTAATAAAACAAGGAACTTTAAGCGCAACAAAGTCGATCAACTTTTGTACGTAGTTAGTCGACGCCTGACTTTTGTAGGAGAATGTCCCTTTTTATGGGAGAAGGTGCCCGAATTACCATCTATCAACGTATACATCAAGTAAGACGCGCCGCCGACTAAATGTCTTTCGACTTCGTCAGCACATATCCATTCATACGTTCTGTCTTTTTCTGTACTAGCTTATTTTCACTTTTAACATTCGTATCGGCAAAAGACGGCCAGGGTAATTATGATTTTTTCCAAGACCCTTTTGTTGGAAAAGTATTAAGGGATGCGCGCGCATTTAATATTATGTGTCCTATTTTCTATGCGCTTTATAATTTTGCGATGACAGTCCGTCCATCCCACGGTGGTATACAGTCCAAAGGCGGGCGGTCAAAAATAGATATTTCGGCAATAAAGCATTAAATTTACATTAAAATAATATTTACTTACTTTATTATAATAAAAAAAATATTTATCGATAATTTAATTACAAATGACAAGAAAATAATTGAAATAAATGTAAAAAACTGTACATTTCCATGTCTAGGTTAATTAATATTAAGCAAAATTAATTGTATATTTTGACTTTCGATAATGTAACAGTGATATCTACTATCCTAAAACATCAATAATATTAAAAAAAATTCATAAAAAAACAACACTAAAATATAAGAAAAACTCTGATTTTTTTAAGCAAAATAATACACACAGACATTCTTACAAAAACGATTACAAGATTTTCTAAACTTCCAACATACTTAATAACTGACTGTTTAACTCAACAACTATTCAGCAAACCCTTTATCCTTCGGGGAAGCTTCCGTAGGCTGATAACGAAGGTTGTATTCGTTAAATCGGTATTCGTAAATTCCTGAGCCATTTTTTATGCATGGTTTCATCTAAAAGTCTTAAATGTTTTATTATTAGCTTCAGAAGCCTCTTGAAATAATGCCCTAATAGATACTAATTCATAATTTACAATGTATGAGCCATGTATTTACACATTATAGACAGAATCTGGGGGTTTGTACTGTTGAAATTCACCTACCAAAAGTCGCGCGGTTTCCAAACCAAAATTACTACTTGACTCTACATTGGTATTGTACTCAAAGTTAAAGCTTGCAAAATTTTAAAACAACAGTTAACTAAATCTCTATTTAAGCCTGTGATTTTGGCTGACACATCTGAATTCAAAGACTTCTTTCGCAGTATTTCCGTCGTTTGATGTCCCACTTCCCCCAATTAGTGCTTTATCTACTTTTAAGCCTAATCAAGACCTAAACTGATTTTCAACGTATAATATCAGTTAACATTTTTTTATCGTCTTTTGATCTAACCTGCCAATTTTTAAAATTAATTCTATAAGAAAGTTGAAGGAAATACTAACAGAAAGGAATCCAAAAATATGAAGATGACAAACCGTATTCAAAATGATTTTCAATCGATTTCTTTTTACAAATACTTATCTACGTCATTCTTTTCTTTGAGTGTTGATTTTTGCGCTAAAAATTTTACTATCGACCATAGTCAGTTGTAAAGAAAGCTGGATGTTGAAAACGCGTTCGTCCAATTTGAATGTTGTCAAATACAAGCAAGCTATTTTTTCTTTAAAATAAGATTCCTCATTCTTAGATACAGTAGAACTTTCCTTCATAAATTGAAAACGAATAGGTCTACAGTATCTTATAGAAGAGGGGTAGGGATTTTTCGAAAAACCAATTGGTTTCACCATCTGAATTTGTTACCAATAGCAAAGGAACATAAGAAGTTACAAATAAACTGTCATTATCGCGATGAGGTTTTCTCCAGAAACTTTTCTAATATTAGTTTGCTTGGCATCTCTGTTCATGTTCGTTTTCAAATTTCCAATTTAAATGTATTTTTAGATGTAATTAATAAGGTTAAAGAGATCATATGCACAATTAAAAAGCACGAACATACAATTTCTAGAATTTATTCGCAAAAGAATGTTTGTACTAGGCTATGCTATACTGCCGTCAAAATCCTATCTCACAATTAAAGTTAAAATAACTGACTTTACTAGACACTATTTAACACAAATTCCTCTGACTCTAAGGTCGATGAAGTTGTGTGATCTAATAAACTTTGCAACCCGATCTTGACTTTTGTTTCCATAATCACCATATTGCTAATATATCACTGTTCCCTAGCTTTCAAAATACTCCGATACGATGGTAAAATTTTACCAGAAGAAGAAGACATTTTTTGAGAAAGAACACATCCAAATTGTTGAATAATTCACTAGCTGCTGAATCGTCAACCTTAGACATTTTTTTTAACCGTCTACGTTTCGATCTCAAATGTCCTGTATAATTTGATTGATTTCTTTCATTAAAAACTTCTCTTAAGTAAACTTCAAATGCGATCGATATATTTGTTTACTACATTCGGTTGCATTCAAACTAATATTATTATTCATAAAAGAATTTGCACTGCAATTCGTAAAAAAATGAACTTCAGATTAACTGAACTTTTGCTTATTATTCAAAGGTTGCATCAACCTAACCAATTTCATATCCGAAAGCAAGTCTTTTATTTGCTTTATGCTACTATTATGCTTGAACTACTCAAATGCAAAAGTTTACACATACATAATCCCTGTAATTGAGGTGAAAAATGACTTTATACCGGAGTACCGTTTATTTTTTTCTATCGTAATAAAAAAAATCACCCTGCATGGAGTGATCGCCTCGCTGGAATATGAATATTTTCGTCGTTTTTCGTTTCATCGTTGGTAAGTACCAAGTATGCCGATAATATTATCTCGTTTCTACAAATAATCGTGTAAATTATAAAAGTACTTTTTAATAAAGTTTTTCCCGCCATTATGCTCCTTTCCACGTGTGCGAGCTTAAAACTTTATTTGATATTTTCGTCAATTTTATGCCCAGTAGATCAGAATCAAACAAAATGCAATATATTAATATGAGACATCAATAAAAAAACGGGGAAAGGAATTATGAATAGAAAATCTTATTCAGACGTCTGTCCAATGCATATTTATAGCACCTTCTGGATGTCGGGGACCAGCACATTTCACATTCTAATAGTTTAAGTAGTTAAGCAATCTTATCAGGATAAGATATCACGTTTGAGAAAAAGAAAAAGAAAGGACTTTCGGAAAGAAGTTGAAAACTACGCCTCATTTTAATAAACTGGGTTTTAAAGTACAATAGTACATTAGAGAGAAGAAAATATTTACATTTCTGAGCCGGTCCTGTAGGATATAGATATCGGAACTTGATAAAAGTATTGACTCCTATTCTTATCTGAAAAAAGTGGTAATCAGATAAGGCAAAATGTTCGAAGAATATATATTAGGAACGCATGTATTACGTTAACCTATATTTTGACAATAAAATTTAATTATAATATAAATAATCCTTGGCTTCATCATAGGAGAATACATCTTCACTCATGCATATTGCGTGCTGCTTATCTCCATTTTCATCCTAAATGGAATTCATGAAACAAGAGAACTCCATGTTTTATTCTTGAAAGTTTATTTTGTAATATATCTTGGCTGATAAATTTATTAATTTTTTACGTGATATTCTCATTTTAATAATAAAAATTGTAAGATTTTCTTCAAAGTAAGTTTCGAGAATAAAAGGTCTTAATGAAATTTTTCTGTTTCAAACCAAAATGTGTATTTATTTGTCAATGTATACTTTAACCCATTCTTTTTTTTGGGATATGTAAATTATTTAGTTAATTATTAAATTATTAGTTATTAAATTATTTAACCTTATATATATTCAAACTGGAAGTATATCAAAATTGTTTTCTTATCTGATTTATTTTGGTCTCAAAAATTATGACTTAATTATACTAAATTATGACTTAGTGCAGCAAGTACTATTCGAGGGGTTGAAGAATCGTGACCAGCACAGTTAATACGATATATTTTTGTAAAGAAAAAAAGGAAATCTTATAAGATTATTCACATACCTGTTTATCTTTCCATCTGTCAGTCGGAATGAATTTATTTCCAAATCACGTTAAATTTTATTCTATGGAAAATAATTTTTATCAGATTTTAGAATTATCTGAATACTAATTCAAAAAGTATATCGTAAGTGTGTCTTTATTCAAGAATGACATATTAACAGCTATCATTAAATTATGCAAGAAGGACACATGTAAGGATAGACTCATTTTGAAAATATTACTTCTTTTGTTTAAAAATCCGAACCTGGTATTCAGAAAAGACAAATTCCTGCTCTTTGATTTATCACTCGATTTGAAAGCTATTGCGCTAATATAAAGTACATTACATAATACCATTATCTACAAAGCATTCAGAATAGATATCAATTAATTTTTAATTCTGTATTACAAAATCCTTTAAAAAGGTATAAGAAAATATTAATGAAACTTCACAGTGGAACGATGATGATAAACAGAAATAAAGGGGTGATCCTACGAAATACTTACTAAATTTAACGTCGTATCTGACAAAATTTGATATGAGAGCCTCATGTTACTCACGTATCATATTAGTTTTTTTTTAATTATAAACGTGTTCGCCTCCTTTATATAAGGTCGCTTAATATTAAATGTGTCAGCTGGTAAATCAATCAGAACTGTCACATGAAAATCTGAAATCTGAAAAATTGTCAAAAATGTTAAATATTTTTTTCAATACGAGAAGTTGGTATATAATTTTTTTTTCAAATTATTATAAAATGTATCCTGTAGAAAAATAAGATATATCCGTTTTAAGTCAGTTTTGTCAGAATTTCTAGGTGATTAAAATTAATTTATACGAATGTCAATTTTGTTATTAATTATGCCGAATGTTAACAAAATTTACATATTACAGACGCTCCGTGTAAAAGTTCTGTTATAAAACCAATTCTTATTTGAATAAAACACACATTACTTCTAATTGTAAGAAGTTACTTGAAACTTAGCACAAGGTGATTAATATTTATTTTTGTATTAATATCATATCGCATTATCACAAAATTTATTTAAATTTCGTTTAACTTAGTACCAACATGTAGAGTAATAAGTATAAATTTAACACTAAGATAAACTGATTTTACAGGCAAACAAATACGATAAAATATAGTTTTCACTACGTGAGTGATGCCACATTTGTAATTCTACAAATATGGTTGATGTTTATAGAAATAAAGCTTCAGGGTATCAGTCCAAAGAATAATTATTGAATTATTAATTAATAATTTTCAGTGTATTTTGAATCTCTCAAATTACAATTTAAATTAAAAAGAATATAAACCAATTAAAGAAATGGTTTAAGGTACTTTAAGTAACGTGTTGAAAGCTTCATACGTCTCAACGATTTTCAATCAACTAACTTATTTCTGATTTTCTAATATTTGCTAGGCTTTCCAAAAGGTTACAAAATTTTCTGTGGTTGGCTCAAATTAGTGTATACGACACTGGAAAGGGAAATAAAGACAATGTGGAATAAAAGACAACATAAAGGAGTGGGATATGCGTAGGGCTGGCGTGGATTATGAAAGGTAACAATAACATTTTATGGTGAACCATACCATGGCGTTGATTGCTTAAATAGGCGAGGTACAAAAACATTTCCAGCGATTTAAAAAAAATTCACAAATTTGTGCAGTATTCGTTTTACATTATATAACAACGAGAGGATCTATACAATAACAGCAAATTTTTGAATGGATTTTTTTTATAATTTAATAAGTACTTAACATACTCCCCCGTTTGAGAGATATGCAATCGACAATTATGATATAAAAGAACGAAATATCTGCTAGAAAAGGGATTTCAAATATAAGCAGTTGATGGACAATCTTGACATCGAATTCCAATAAAAGTAAAAAAATAAGTGAGAAATTACAAGTGTAACATTAGATAATACAAGTTCAAAGTGGTTAAAAATTAACAGAATCTCGAGTATTCGAGAACTCTTCATCATAAACAAACGAAGACGATGACGTAAACTTTTAACTTCATTCGATTCCCGTGCCGTCACTCATTTATATAAAAAGATCCATTGCAATCAATTCCTCCATTAGCAAAGAGCCGGACGACACTTGTGCGAACCTTAGGCAACTACCCATGGTATATTCTATAGAAGCCGGATTTGCTCAAGCCAAGACATACATTTGCGTAGGACTTTTCGCACTTGGTTTCTTCCATTCAAAAGCCAATACTTCTATCTCAAGGCACAAAGCGTAGATTGCACGCATGCATGTAAATTTTTATTGTACGCCTGATCTATCAAAAACTTGGTTATCTAATGACTCCTTGGGATGGCAGTTGGATGGTTCACTAATATGAAATGAATGCATGATTGAGTCCACCATCCACTCTTATCAATCCGTCGTCATTCATGAAGGCAATTAAGTTCAATAATTTACTTTTTGACGAAAGAGGCTATTTTTGGATAGGGCATGGTATTCGTTAGAAAATTTTGACCTTTAAATTAATACTCCGATTCGTTGGCTAGTTCATTAATACTATGCTTCGTTATTCAGTTCTTTCAGTACAAACGGCCTAATAATTTGTATGTACCTTGAACGACACCGCAGACAAAGCTACGGTACGTTGAAGTTTAATATAAGGTGTCTCGGAAAATGTGGTAAAGTAATTAATTTTACGGGTTTCGTGCGGATTTGGGGATTTTGTAAATTACTACGCAGGCCATAATTGGTTTTCCCCGGATACGAACATAGTACCTTGAGTCTAAAGAGTTACCCTTTTAAATGCTGATGGTAGTAGGCTTCTTAAAATAAGATGAGCCGGATTATCGTGTGTAAAAACATGTCTTCAATCCCCAGTATGAGTTTTAGATCGTATTTCGGAGAAACCTTTGACCACAAAGGTTTTTATGGCGTGAGGCAATGTGTTTATCCAGAATAAGGTAACCATCGAATCAGACCTGAAATACGTTGTACCTATATTTATAATGATTGCAGTTCTCAACGTAGATT
Organism: Druceiella hillmani; assembly: GCA_039881145.1. NCBI lineage: Eukaryota > Metazoa > Arthropoda > Insecta > Lepidoptera > Hepialidae > Druceiella > Druceiella hillmani. The sequence goes on along the minus strand of JAYKKI010000045.1, from coordinate 5,436,699 downwards.
ACAAATTTATGCTACGTGAATAAAATCCACAATTTTGCGCGAACCCGTAAAATTACTTGCCTGACCACATTTTGCCCAGACATTAGCATGTTTAAACGGTATTCATCATGTGTTAAACTTCAACAAATCGTTGCTCTTTGTCGGTCTTGTGGTTCGAGATACAGGCAAATTGGGCCGTTAGTACTGGAAGAACTAAAGAATGCTAGCTAACGAATCGCAATATGCTATTAAATTTGACAATTGAAAACGAGGTATAGTTTGCATGGTTTTCAGAGACGTGACACTTGATTTGGCACGATATAATCTTACTATCGTTCTGCCAAGATTGTTTGATGATCACAAGTAGATATAAGTGCCGTAACCCTTTGCGCTAGTATCGTAAAACCTATAAAGTTACACTTCTATTGCATCGGTTAATAACGTTCTTTGAGGAAAGCTGACGTCATTCAGTTCTGTCAATTGAAAGGCAATGTTATCCAGAGTTTAAGTAATTCGTCTGGTAGTGACTTATCCTAATCAACTTTCAGCTTCCATGATTTTTGCATGATCAATTTGGCTGTTACCACTACTGGATTAAGTAATCCCAGGGGATCAAAAGTCTTGGATACTTCAGAAAATATTTTGCGCTTCGTAATGTACCGGTTATCTAGCTCTCTTATAGTGTAGATAATAGAATCCTTTTTGGAGTTCCATATCAACCCTAGAGCCTTTAATACAGCATCATTATCACCTTGGAGTAATATATTAACATTGTAATCTGGGACTGTATCGAGAACATCAGTCGAATTCGATGTACATTGTCGCAGACGAAAACCGGCCTATCGGGAAACCTCCGTCATTTCCTTATCTAGTTTTTACGATGTCGGCTCCGACAAGAAGATAATATAGATATATTTTCAAAACTAGGCTAGCTCTAGGATAATTGTCTTGCTCATCTAAAGCCACCTGGTGTAAGCAACATTTGGCGATATAGACGTTTTAAATTGAAGAGAAAGTCGTTGAATTGATATATAGAAACTATCCCTTTCGCATTCCTCCACAAAATTCTGAAATATCACATCATCATACTCTCACACTTTAATTTATAGATATATTTTTTCGATGTCGCCGGTAAGTAAATACCAATAGTTGTGTAAACGCATTTTTAATAAAAGAGAAAAAATGTCACTCTGTATGATAGGGTTCGCTAATAAGACATCATTCAGCGACACTCCAATGCTTCTGTGAGCAGACGTATTGCAGACCACACTTACTATCGTCGTCACACTGGATTCATTTATTTAGTTTTCTTGGCGAGACAAGTAAAATCCTTTGGTACTTTCAGTTACTAATTTCGACATATATCCATTCTCGATGTATTCATTAATAGCTTCTGTATACTGCTTCTGTAAATCGTGATTTCTTTTGAATCTTCGCTCTAAATCGTTTAATCTTTTGAAAGGTGTAGAGTAAGATTCTCCAAGTTTCTTCTATTTATTGTTGAAAGGTAATGGAATTGTATACGTGTTGTATTAGTTCCAAAATGCTTCTCTCACATGGTTTCTTCTTCGGAGAATTGTTGAGGGCAAAATATATTTTACATGCAAAGTTGGTAAGAAAACCAAAACGATGATTCCAGATGTCATAGTTTTTGAGATTTTGACTCAATTGTATTATGTATTCATAAACATTTATTGACTAGAAAGTTCCCATTAGTAATCGCTTGTTATAAAAGAAGTTATTTTAATTAAAACGAATAACAACTTCAGTGCGCGAGCCAGACTCACATTAGGCCGTTTTGTTATTTTAGTATAGCATATTACAAAATATAAATAAACATATCATTCTGTTGAAAAGTTACAACTCTTTTTGGCTGTATTAAATCATTAAGAGCAGTGGGATAGTTTCGTACAAGAAGAGATAGCTCGATAGTAACCCTACATATTTAGAAACACGCATTGACAAGTTTAATACTATATTGGGAAGGTACTAGTCCCCCACGCATCGGGACGAGCGAGTCAATAGACAGGCCAAGACGTGTCGTTAAGTGGCGTCCAAAACATTCATATTTAGAATGTTGATCGCATATTACAGATCGTTGTTATTTTATCCGGTTTGCAACTTTTTATTTTTAGTTGCCAATTATTAAACAATTAAATGTGTATTTTTTTTCATAGTAATTTTTTATTCTAAAGGAAAGCACCTATCCCTAGGAAAAAGGTCAGATAGTTCAGTTTCGGTTAACAAATCGCCCTGTCAGAGATAAACGCGTTTCACTTAAAAATAAGTCTTTGTTTATTTTTTGCATATTTTTTGTAATATCACGTAATTACACTAGAAACAGAGATGCTCCACCTCATGTTCAGTGAACCCAAGAAGCATTGTTAAAAATCATAGAAGCTACTGATATCGGCAAAATTGCCTTAACCAAAATAGCTCGTCGATGTGGAATACCAGTAAGAACATTTAGAATAACGCCTTCCAAAATGTTCTTGCTAGTAAACATTTTGAAAAAAATTCGGTAAATACTTAGCCGCAATGTCGTTTCATTTCAAAGCACAACTACCACCACTACAAAAATTGCATATGGGCAACTATCCTATACCATAGATAAGTATTATTTTTCTCATAGGCTAAACATTTATATTTTTTTCTTACGTAAATAGAATAAACGCTTGCTTTTTGATGAATCATTTCAAAGACCCAGGACGATTGTATCAATATTCATAAAAATCATTAAAACATAACATTTATTATTTTTAAAAATATTACTTTTTGTAAAAGTTGGGCATTTGCCCCACTTTTACCCTATAAGTACATATAATTTGCGTAAACTTACAGTAAAATCTCTTACAGCTTCTCTATGTAGTTACACCGAGAGTTAATAGAGAAGTTAGGTAAAGAAAGAACCGTCAGTCATCATTTATTCTGTAGTATTTACATACATACATATATAAAATATGAAAAAAAGTTAAACCAATTAATTACAAAATGTACATTTACGCAAACTGAGTCACGCGCAAACTACACTGTATACATAATTCTCGATTATTTGATCAGCGGCTTATTGCACAGATGCGTAGATGGATTAGATAGGTAAGAATAGCACTTTATACGTAATATTCTCCGTAACCAACTTCCTCGTGTCAGCTGTGCGTGTGCTGCAGGCTGTGGAATAAAACGATTTCGTAGAAATGGTCGCGTCTCAAGGGATGTAGTTTGCTGTTTGGAACCTTAAAGCGAAATAGACATAAAACGAATGAGTAGTTTAACTGCTGAATACAGCGCTTGTTACATTACATTAATTAAAAATTTAAAAACGTAAACCTTCTATATTAATATACGAGGTTTATTATTACACTCTTTTATAAAATTAGACTAAGTTCATGTCAGATCACGCAGGTTTTATAGTTGTTTAAATATTTTGAAATTGCTGACTGAAGTTAATCAAATTTTTCGAATTTTTAAAATTCAAGCTTGATAAATTAGAAGGAAGAGAAGATATTGTACCTCATATAGAAGCTTAATATTTCAAATGATTTGCTTGGAAATTATAAATGGGATATGAAAAATAAATTCATTTTGAAAGACCTATTTAGTTAATAATCCACTTGTGGGGTAAAAAATTGGTGCAATAAATAACTCATTTACACTTTACATGTATGGAGAGGAATAGTCCGAATAATATAGTAGAATAATTCCGACTACGAAGGTTCCGTACACATTTAGAAGTATGTAAATATTTCAGGATATTTAGTATTCTTTGTAAAACTATTTACAAATATTGACATTATTTCTTACTATGTAAATATATTACGAAGTACATCTTTCCTGTGAAAATTACAAGAATACCCCAAAAAATACGAAATTTAGGGTCATCCTTTTAGTTTTCTGGTAAACTTCAAATAACGTTCCAGTATCGCTGAACTTCAAACAATTTTGACTTTAGCAGTTTTGAAGGTAAAAGGAAAGTAACGTATTTTGTTGAATTTTTCGAAAACTATTTTAAAATTCTCCTACATCACAGAAATGTTTCTGTATAAAGGTAGATTTTAAAATTTTAAAATATCCAATACTTTATTTTTCTCCTCAAATGCTGAAGAAAATACTTTTAGAAATGAAAAAAATCTCGAATAATCAATTTGTGATCGTGCCAAATTTCTACTTCAAACGGGATGTTAGAAAAAATATGAAAGACCGACAGGCGGATGGATACGTAACTGATTTTATAAAGCTTCCGTTTTTTCCAAAAAATTAACATTTTACTGCACAGAGATTGAGATCTTCACCTAAAGTAACCACTTGCAAAACTTCATGAACATAGTTCTATCACTGTGAGACTACGACAGACAAACGATTAGACAAGCATATAAAAATGTTCCTTGCTTGGTAGACAATTAAAAATGTTCCTTGGAGTGGTAAAAACTACTCTCAAAACTGGTAAATAATATCGCAACTATTGTAAAGTAATCCCCTAGGGCTTAATTTACAATATAGCAATAATTTGAATCATTAATTCCGTATAAACTTTTTACATAGAGTCAACCGTAATTTTGAATTTTCTTCGCCACCAACGGTTTACATAGTATCAACCGTAAGTTTGAACTTCCTTCACTGCCAAAGGTTTACATGGCGTCAACTGTAAGTTTTAATTTTTTTCACCACCAAGGGTTTACATAGCGTCAACCGTAAGTTTGAATTTTCATCACCACCAACGGTTTACGTAGCGTCAACCGTAAGTTGAAATTTCCTTCACCACCATCGGCTTGCATAGTTTCAGCCGCAAATTTGAATTTGTAGCAATATGCATATAAAGTATTTTGTAAGCGTTCGGCAATATTCTGCTGGTAACGCGTTTCAAAGTTTGTGTTATCTCCGAAACTCTTTTCTTCTTCAAAAATGTAAAGATAAGGTCTTTAACACGATGTCTTAATTATTTTATCGATATGACAAAACTGGACTTCTTTTTCAGCAAGAAAAATATTTCTAAAAGTAGATGTTTGCTTGGCCACGTAGAAAAAAATGTAATAAAATTCTGATACATATTTCGAAATGTGTCCTTTGTTATTATTTTTTCCTATGAATAGCGCCTAGTTTTGCCTCTTTATTAATACATAATATTCGAAATACGATCATCTTCGTCATATAAAACAGGTCAGTTCAGAATAAAGATGTAACGAATACATTATCTTCATCCTAGAAATAGGTCCGGACAAAAAATTATGTCTAAAACAATGACACGAAACTCTTTTGCGTCAATATTTGAAACTGAAATTGAGTTTTGTGACGTTCTATCAAAATTCGGGGTAATGGAAGTTTATCACACCAAAGATAAAAGAAATAGGAAAGAGAAAATGTGCATTGTATCCAGTATCTTTTTTTAATTCTTTTTAACATTAGAAATTACCTGTTGCTGTAAAATTGTGGTCGGTTAATGATACGTACGTAGAGCCTTTGTTTTATAGTGCCATATCTGTGAAAATTTCTTTAAAATCGGTTAGGAGTTTGCATATTATATATAACATTTCTAAACAACATATGTTAATTATTATATTACCTACTTAGAGTCACCTAAATAAACAATATGTTACTAAAACGCTTTTTAGTTTTCTACAGTCAAAAAGCAAAACGAAAATCTTATAAATTTGTCATGCCTGTCTGTCCGTCCGTGTATTAAAACATCATAACTCTTTCGCTTTGAGACCGATGGTGACAAAAGTTTATACGAAAAAGTATTTAAATTCGATGAACAAACAAAAAGAATAGTTTTTAACATCCGTCACACATCAAACTTGGGGATAATTATGTCTCTTACCCCTCTCTATTCTAATTAATATATTTTTTTAAATGTAATCGAAAATATTTAGTAATCATTTTGATACATCTTTTTTGCGAGGTACGAGTCAAAAAAATGCTTTGCGATTTCCAGTGGGTGAAATATAATTGAGAGATCTTTTAAAATGAAATCGAAAATATTTTTATATGCAATAATTATTTTGATGCAACATCTATTTTGCGTGGTATGAGTTCAAAAAGTATTTTGGGTACCTATCATGTAATTGAAAGATCTTTTAAAATGTTATCGAAAATATTTAGTAATCATTTTGATACAATGTTTCTTTTGCAAGACACGAGTCCAAAATGTGCTCCGCAATTTATCCTCTCCCCTCCTAATTTGTTTAGTGACTATTTAAATTTATTATGGTCAAATTAAATTAAAAAATTAAATAGATCTAACCAAACAAGTCGTGGGTCATACACCTATAAAAGATGTGTTATGCAATATGTTTTTATGGCGAAAAGTAATATCAATAAGCAGTTTAACAGAAATACTGTGCACTCTTACATTTTGAAAATTTCATACTTACATAAATGTATACCTTGTTGTGCAAGTACTACTCATATTTAACAAGTGATTTAGTATCTAATAGCCCTAAATCTTGTTTATATTATATTCTTCTGCCTTACGTAATTTGAGTATCAATACGAGATAAATCATATGCATTATGATTCATGTTTCTTAGCCTCATCGATCATTGCTACTCCTCCTCATAATAAAATTTGATAATGTACAGATTTCAATACTCAAATAGAATTGAAATGTGTAGAATATATAAATCACTTAATACATCTGGATTGATTCTGCGTTTCACACACAAACTAAGAAATAAACAACACCGTAGAATAAATCTTAAGTTGAGAGTGTTCTCTGAATAAATCTTAATTTGAGAGTCTCTCAGTAACTTTAGTTAACTGGCTTCTTTAACGTTACAAAAACGATTGTGCCAAAGTTGTACCCTATACGTAAATTATTAAGCTTGTAAAAAATGTGGTATGAATGTAGAGAAAGTATAGTAATAATATTTCAAAGAAAAATATTTTAATAATGTAGGTTGAGACAAATTTGAAGATCAGATCAGGCTATTTAAAAAACAATTATATCAATAATAAACCATGCTGGTTAAACTGGATGAAAGGAGAGGTTGAAAGAAGAAGAAAGAATTAAAAATTAAATAACGATAGAGATTTACGTATTTTCATATTCCTCTCAGCTTAATTTCTTTGAGACCACACCATGTGAATAAAGACAGAAATATATATATATATATATATATATATATATATATATATGTATATATATATATATATATATATACACTAGAGTGTCCCTTATTTTTCAAAGTTTTTATTTTGTAACGCATACCTTCTCATTTTTTTTATTTGGCCATAAAAAACTCGAAAATAAATATTTATCTTATTTGAAGCACCGCAACCCGTGCCGAGTTGAGCACGACACATGTTCATACAAGTAACGCGGATGACCGGCGCGTACTCGCTCTTGTAGTCATTTGTTTCCGAGTTTTCACCGGCGTATGGCTTAATTAACGTGCATAATAGTTTATTTTCAAGATGTCAGTGGAACTTAGAAGTAATAAGAAAAATATTTTCCTAGTTGGTGAGATAAATCACCAAATAACGGGTGCAAAGTTGCCATCTAATCGTCAAGTTCTCTCAGTTCTGTTTTTTAATATTCGCGAGGTAAAATTGACTGTTAATGAAAGTACAAATCTTGTGATTCGAGAGTGCATCATATTTTGGGAAAAAGCTAGAATACCTACCAGAGTTGTACCTAATTGTGTGAAAAAACTTGTGGATCTGTACCATGTTTGGAGAGAGCTACAAAAAAACTGTAAAAAAACACAGGACGTTTATAAGCACCGCGAGGGGAAGTTCCAAAAAGATTTAGATAATTTATTTGATATCGCGCATGCCGATGCTCTACAAAGAATCAAAATAGAGGAAGGCAAAATATTTTTACAAAAACAAAGAGAGCCAGGGCGTTCGGGTTGCTTAGCGGGTGTTGACAAAAAGTTAGTTGAGAAAGAAGAAAGAGTAAGGCAGAGAAAACTAGGAGAAGAGGAAAAAAGACTAAAGCATTTGACTGATATGAATTTATTGACTTCAGATACTTCTATCCCACCTCAAGACCTTCACGAACAGTCTACCAGTTTTGACGAAAGTTTGGAAGAAGATTTACCTTCCACCTAACCACAAACTAGTTGCAGCTGTTGTAGAAGCACTTGGTCTCAGTTGTGAAGCCTTCCTATCAACAAGTCTTCTATTTAACGAATTCGGACCGAAATGAGAAAAAAGAGAGCAGAATCGATAAAAACTGATTTTCAGAACAACGTGCCTGAAATTGTAACTATTCATTGGGATGGAAAGCTATTGCCCGATTTACAGGTTCAAAAGAAGAACGCCTGCCGATTCTCATTTCATTCGGAGAAAAATACCAACTTCTTGAAGTGCCAAAACTCGATAGTTCTACTGGCAAAGATCAAGCTGAAGCTGTTTTAAATGCCCTTTCTGATTGGGGTCTCAATGACAAGGTACAGATTATGTGCTGCGACACAACGGCTTCTAATACAGGCCGCTTAAATGGGGCTTGTGTGCTCTTGGAGCAAAAATTAGAAAGGGAATTGTTACTTTTTGCTTGCCGCCATCATATGTATGAACTAGTACTGAAATGTGTGTTTGAATCAAAGATCCATCAAGTTACTAGCAGTCCCGATATCCCGTTATTTAAAAAAATTAGAGACAATTGGAAGAACGTTAATGCAACTGCTACCGAAACATGTACTGATTTCGTAAAAAAATATTTTTGTGAAACGATGATTAACGAACTTATTAATTATTATAAAAAAGAACTACTGAAATCTATTATACGTGACGATTATCGGGAGTTGATTGAACTATGTATAGTGTTTTTGGAGGGAGATAATGAAAAGAAATTTAAAATCAGACCACCTGGCGCCATGCATCAGGCAAGATGGATGGCAAGAACTATTTCCTCTTTAACGATGTGCTTGCTGCAATCACAGTTTAAAATGAGTGCTAAGGACAAACGAGCACTGCAAGATGTTTGCTTATTTTTTGCAATGGCTTATGTAAAGCCCTGGCTTGAGTGCAATTTGGCGGTAAAAGCCCCGAATCAAGATTTATGTTTCTTAAAAACATTGAAAAACTACGAAACAGTCGACCATGTGATTTCTAAAGCAGCTCCGACCAAGTTCAGCCAACACTTGTGGTATTTATCAGAAGAAATAGTTTTGTTTTCATTATTTCATGACGAAATTGATACACAAACCAAAGCTGATATCGTATCGAAATTACAAAGGGAAAGTCTGTATGATTTAGGGAAGAGATATATTCCATTGAAGGAAGAAATATCTGCTTCTTTGTACGGTGAGTTGAATAAGTGTTTTTTTTTATTTTATCATTAGAAAATGTGGTAATTTTGTTAATATATTTCTTTTATTATTTCAGGAAAACGTTTAAGTGATTTCGTGACCATCAAGAGCACAAATTTATTATTGCGGTTAAAAATTGATAACGCTTTTCTCCAAGACGACGTCTCTTCATGGGAACAAATGCCTTACTTTCAGGAAGCTAAAAAAAAAGTTATGCACTTGAAGGCAGTCAATGATACAGCAGAGAGAGGCGTGAAGCTCATGCAAGATTTTTATGGATTAATAACTGCTGCAGAAGAACAAAAACAGTTCTTGTTACGTTGTGTACAAGAACACAGAAATTTGTACCCAGATTGCAAGAAAGATACTTTAAAAAAAAAGTATCCTGAATCCTGAATTACATATCTTTTTCAATTTTATAAATAAATACATAACCGAAATTAATCTTCCACTGTTTTCTATTATAAAGTATGTATTTTGATCATAATATAGCTTACATGCAACTAAGTCTTCTAAAACCGTTGTTTAGAAAAACAATGATGCCTTGTCGGCACGGATTGCCATTGTCATATGACGATGAAATTTTGCACGAAGGTAGCCTTTAGTACTTTAAAAAGAATTAGAGGGTATGCGTTACAATATTTAAAAGAAAAAAAAATCGGTGATATAAGGGACACCCTAATATATATGTATGTATATATATATATATATATATATATATATATATATATATATATACATATATATTAGAAAAAATGGAGGATACATCAGGATAGATTGCAATACACTAATTTTTTTTCTAAAGTCGTAACACTTCTTTCCTGAAATTTGAAAATTTTCATGTCATTAACATGGAAATGTATCAAACTATATCTTTTATTTCGACAAATGTAACAAATGTGGCAATATCGCATAAATACCTTAATATTACAAAAATACTTACCGATCGATGATGTACAAAAGAGATTAAAAAAGAAAAGAATAAAAAATAATACACTTCAATTTCAAAGTCAATTTTATTTTAAGGTCAAGGTTATTGAATATATTTGTCGTTAATTTTGTAGAAATGCATTATTCACAATTAAATGAAACTACGTGATGTAGTATTATTTCCACTTTCTTTAAGTTCTTTACCACGACCTAGGTTTCGTTGTATTATAACATCGTCAGATGGGATATTAGCAAAGATTAACTCTTCAGAACAACCAACAGCATTTATATGTTTCAAACACAATGGCGGAAGCCTGGTTTGTGCGGATTTTTCCATTGCTTATGTTAGTGACTTTATCGCAGGGGCGCAGTGTAGATTTTATTATATTACCGAGAGTGATACAATATACCAGTATTTGAGTGAGGGTAATAAATTCAATTGTTGTTATTATGTAAGGTTATACAATGCAAACCTTACGGTGTATGTAATAATATTAAATGGAAGTTATTATACAATGGAAATTTTACGGTGTATGTAATAAAATTAAATGGAAGTTATTATCGGTAATATATTTATACAAAAGCAAGGGTATTTGAAAGTAAGGACAAGGTAATACACTAATTCTACATATCTCCGGTTTTGTGTATTCATATATTTATTTATTTCTTTTAATTTTTGGTTTTTATTATATATACTTATATTTACATGTGTATTAGTGCTGAAACAAATTCCAGGGTACTGTAGTATCAATGTTGCATATTTATATTATATCTAGAAGATATTAAGAATGGGTGATGATATTATATTTAGTTGTTCATTTAATATACTAACCTTGGTATCTTTTTTATGTCTGTTTATTTCGAATGTTTCTAGTATATTAAGTTTATTACCTTTTGTATTTAAATAAGTTACTTGTAAGTAACTTATTGAATTATTGCAAATATTTTGTAGGACTCGACGAAAACAAGCCATAGCTAAAATAAATTTAATAACCCAATTAAATGGATTGAAGCCCAGTAACTTCTTTATTGTAGCCGAGTAGTATATAAAGAAAAGTATACTAAACTAAAAATTTACTAAAAACTTGTTAAGTGCGGGTGAGACTCGCAGTACAAGGGTTCCATACACATTTAGTCATGTATAAACATTTAGGGGTATACATGATTTTGTATTAAACCCGGGAAACTAGGTGTTTCTTATTTTACACCTTATAACACTAGTAGAAAATATGACCATGTAAAGCCTAATTTTCCCATCCAAATCTATGTATGCATTATTTGATATATTTCAGTATAACGGTCTTTTAAAATAGAAGGGCATTTGCCTAAATTTTCCCACCTGGGTGGAAGGATTCATTCTGTATGGTCCTAGCTTTAAAAAAAATTAAATAAATAAACATACATTTTATAATACGAAGTTATTCATATAGCTGATTTAAGTCATTTCTTTGCAGTTTCTATGAACTTTTTACGACCGTGTGATTTTAAAAATTATCTAAATCGAAAACTCGCCATTTCTAATATTTTTTTTACATTCTATACCACAATTCGTACAGAAAATGAGGAAACAAAATAAGGAAGAATAATCGTCAAGAAACGCTAGTTAACGTGCTGTATGAAGGAAGCATATAAGTTTTTGAAAACTGATAATCCTAACATCTAGATCGGACTTTCAAACTTTTGTGAGTTTCGACCAGTAAAATTGGATTAACAGTAAAGTCTAAAGACCGTGAAGTTTGTTGTTGCTCACATTGAGAAAACTTCAGTCTTTCATTACTTGAATGCAAGTGTGAACGATTGGTTATCACTAATTATTTGTGATAATCTTTACGATAAAATATTTCCAAACAAACTTTACGATTTGTTCTCGTAGTAATGTGTTTTTCGATCAAAAATTGGTTTTCGAACCGCGTAGATGATGTTGTTCTTAAAATTATTGCGCACAGAAGAGTCGATACAGGTTCTATATAAAAAAAAAGAATTCTGTAAATCAACATGCGAGAGACATGTAGATAAGTGAGGGTATTATTAAAGAAAACCATTTTACGTTTTAATTTGTGCCTGTTTTTCACTGTATTTATTTTGGTTAGTTCAAATATAGATGGACATCGTTGTTTAAAATGGATCACACACCAAACAACAAAATATTACGTGAAACAAAATGATACGTAATTTTATCGAATGCTGTAGACGAATATGAGCATTGAATTTTATCAACATAACATTTTGTGATTTAAATGTGTTGTGTAAATTGTGATAAAATGGAAGACAGAATATTGACCACGAGTTGAATTGAAAATCATTTACATTTAAAATGGAATGGAATCTAATTTTTTCTAAAAAGGAAATAAACATTTGTTTTCTTTCCAAAAGAAAATTTCTAAAGAAATTTTCTTTGCTTTTAGTGGAATCGTCACTTATCAAATTGTCCTATACCTTAGACGAAAATGGAGAAATATTCAAAATTAGATCTTTACATGCAGTATTTGTTCTAAAGATCATTCGTCACAACTACCCAAAAAAAATAGTTTACATTTCTCGTTGTATTTACCTAATGTGTCTTTTGTATTTTATTGTTATCTTGTACAGAAAATATCTATTTCACATTTTCAAACATACTTTTGTACTACTGAAATATTTTTGTACATTATTATTCATTACAATACAAGGACGATTACATAACAAGAGTAAGTAAAATAAAACTGCAGCGAAATTTTTATATTTTTAATTTCTTCTAAAATATTAAATGTTTTGCCCCCCTCAGTTTGACAGTTTTTGTTTCAGGCTTAATAACAGGATATTTCGAAAATAAAAATAAATGTGGTTACTTTTCTCTCTTAGATCTTATTACATATTAATTTGGACATGTTAATTTGGAACACTTTTTAATTTAAACTCAGCAATAATGATATATTTTACTTCATATGATTAATGTAAATTTAGCTTAAAATAATATCAAAATTAAAATGTAATAACGAATTTAAACTTCTTCTAAAATAAGTAAATTTTTCTTATATCATCGTGACTCCGGAAAATAAACTTTACACTTAATGACCCCAAACTACACAAAAGGAATTATTTTATTATAAAGTCGAACCTATCAAACCAACTTTTGCCATTGATTGAAAACCAAAACGTTTGTGTTACAAGAAAAAAAATACGCGCTTGAATATTTTTATTCCAATAGTACACAAAACAAGTATATTTATATCATAAATTAAAAATAAGATTTTAGAATTAAAAGCAAAAATGTTCATAAAACAAACTAAAACTCACCCATTTTAAATATAATTGCCTCCATTAAACATTCAGTCGTATACACTACAATATTTCGAAGTAAAAACGAGAATTAATCACTTAGCCAATTCAATGAAACTTGATCACGATAAAAGTTTAACTTAGTTTAAAGACCTTTACGTAACAACTTTACGTATGAACGAGCTACTGCCACGGCGTGCGGTCGTCGGCGAGCAAGAAATTCCACTGAAAGCTCTTCTGAATTCACACGTGGGGCGGCCCGCCCTGTCGACCTCTTATCAAATGTCAATATACTATACTTATAGGTATTGAGAATATACTATATATTGACATTTGACTCAATGAATCCAGTCTAACAATTTAAAATTAATGCCCTAATTAATGGCTTATAAATATAATTGCAAAAAATAAATAATTCAACCACCATTCTATTGAAATATTTTGGAAGCGGATAATATATTTCTTGTATTGATTTTACAAAGAATAAATGGTTATCTATTGCCTTTGTTAATACAATCTTAATATATTTATTTATTGCAAATTATAATGTAAATGACGGAATTATTATATTTTCTAGGTAGTCGACCCAAAACATATACACTTTCCAGATGAATAGCATATTGTTATGAAAATCAGAAAATTTTGTTTTTTGATTGTCATAATAGAAAAAGGAAGAGCTAAGTAAAACATTTGGGATTACTTTCATATAATACAATATTTGAAATAACGAGTATATGGACTTTAAATGATTCCAATATTTGACAATTGAGATATACTATACTTATAACATACATTCAACAGTTATAAAAGCTAACGGCAGGTGTTTAATAAGGCACAGGAAGGTAAGTCTATACAGCTAGGAAGAAGTTATGTAAAGTAAACTGTTCAGTATATTATCGTTATTTTCTATTTAAAGATCTTATTTTTCTAGACGGCACAAAAAGTAGAATGTCACTATTGTTTTGTATAGTATAAAATTGTTGATGTAGAAACGACCTAAAGGACAACCTCAATCTACTTCTGAAGAAAAAAAAATAAACCTCTGGTGGCTCACAGATAAAATTTGAATAAAGAATTTTATTTTTAATATTAAAGGACTACATATATAACACTAAACATAAATTAAAGTCTGATCAGCAGATTGGGCCAGCGCAACGAAAACGTAATCAAAAGGACGTTAGTTCGAATTTCATTCAATTGAAAAACATATTTCAAACGTCCTTTTAATTTGATAAAAAAATTTTGAAAGTATTTATTGTTAAAAAACGATTTTCTAACTATACCTTTCTATTATAGTGACAAGGATTATATTTTATTGTTACACCGCTTATTGTTGACTACCCATCTCAATAGATCAGACTCAAGTAACAAAAGTTACATAAAAAATATCACTTTTTTCCTTCTTTTTACTTTTTTATATTTAGAATATCGGATAAATATTAACTTAGGCTAAAGATAAATAAGTCTTGACATTTTTCTGATAGCCCTAACGCGAAATTTTATAACACAAACATATAAAAACAAAAAGCTTCTTAACTCAGAGTGAAAGCTCGGGACGACGCCAAAGAGATAATTTTTTTACAATTCTGTTTTTCCTTCTAAGATACTGAAAACTGAAAAATAAACATTACATATTTAATATAAAGGTTTTTTCTGTGTGGCAATACTTATTGAATTACCTACTGAATCATTACCGTTTTTTAATAATTAATGAGGCTGTGTGAAGTAAATTCTTAAAATTATTTATCATACAAAAATATTTTATTAATTCGCCAAATGGTTCAAAAATGAAACTTTCTAAACCTGAGATATGCTCTTTAAAATTGTATAATGGGGGATAAGCTTTAAAAAATTCAAAGAAGTAAATTATTTACACAAGTAATATGATTCACATGTAAATGACACACTCCGGTTTCATTCTACATAAGACTTACTATTAAATGTGTGAGATAAAAATAATGTATCACAAATACTGTAAAGAATGCGAGAAACTGTTATTAACTATAAAAGTTTTATTTTGTACTACGTTACCCATGGAATCCTCTTTAAAATTGTATAATGGGGGATAAGCTTTAGTAAATTCAAGGAAGTAAATTAGATGCCTCGTTATTTACACAAGTAATATAATTCATATATAAACGACACACTCTGCTTTCATTCTACAAAAGACATACTATTAAATGTGTGAGATAAAAATAATGTATCACAAATACTGTAAGGAATGCGAGAAACTGTTATTAACTATAAAAGTTTTATTTTGTACTACGTTACCCATGGAATCCTCTTTAAAATTGTATAATGGGGGATAAGCTTTAATAAATTCAAGGAAGTAAATTAGATGCCTCGTTAATTACACAAGTAATATAATTCATATATAAACGACACACTCTGCTTTCATTCTACAAAAGACATACTATTAAATGTGTGAGATAAAAATAATGTATCACAAATACTGTAAGGAATGCGAGAAACTGTTATTAACTATAAAAGTTTTATTTTGTACTACGTTACCCATGGAATCCTCTTTAAAATTGTATAATGGGGGATAAGCTTTAATAAATTCAATGAAGTAAATTAGATGCCTCGTTATTTACACGAGTAATATAATTCATATATAAACGACACACTCTGCTTTCATTCTACATAAGACTTACTATTAAATGTGTGAGATAAAAATAATGTATCACAAATACTGCAAGGAATGCGAGAAACTGTTATTAACTATAAAAGTTTTATTTTGTACTACCCATGGAATCCTCTTTAAGATTGTATAATGGGGGATAAGCTTTAATAAATTTCAAGAAGTAAATTAGATGCCTCGTTATTTACACAAGTAATATAATTCATATATAAACGACACACTCTGCTTTCATTCTACAAAAGACATACTATTAAATGTGTGAGATAAAAATAATGTATCACAAATACTGCAAGGAATGCGAGAAACTGTTATTAACTATAAAAGTTTTATTTTGTACTACCCATGGAATCCTCTTTAAGATTGTATAATGGGGGATAAGCTTTAATAAATTTCAAGAAGTAAATTAGATGCCTCGTTATTTACACAAGTAATATAATTCATATATAAACGACACACTCTGCTTTCATTCTACAAAAGACATACTATTAAATGTGTGAGATAAAAATAATGTATCACAAATACTGCAAGGAATGCGAGAAACTGTTATTAACTATAAAAGTTTTATTTTGTACTACCCATGGAATCCTCTTTAAGATTGTATAATGGGGGATAAGCTTTAATAAATTTCAAGAAGTAAATTAGATGCCTCGTTATTTACACAAGTAATATAATTCATATATAAACGACACACTCTGCTTTCATTCTACAAAAGACATACTATTAAATGTCTGAGATAAAAATAATGTATCACAAATACTGTAAGGAATGCGAGAAACTGTTATTAACTATAAAAGTTTTATTTTGTACTACGTTACCCATGGAATCCTCTTTAAAATTGTATAATGGGGGATAAGCTTTAATAAATTCAAGGAAGTAAATTAGATGCCTCGTTATTTACACAAGTAATATAATTCATATATAAACGACACACTCTGCTTTCATTCTACATAAGACTTACTATTAAATGTGTGAGATAAAAATAATGTATCACAAATACTGTAAGGAATGCGAGAAACTGTTATTAACTATAAAAGTTTTATTTTGTACTACCCATGGAATCCTCTTTAAGATTGTATAATGGGGGATAAGTTTTAATAAATTCAAGGAAGTAAATTAGATGCCTCGTTATTTACACGAGTAATATAATTCATATATAAACGACACACTCTGCTTTCATTCTACAAAAGACATACTATTAAATGTGTGAGATAAAAATAATGTATCACAAATACTGTAAGGAATGCGAGAAACTGTTATTAACTATAAAAGTTTTATTTTGTACTACGTTACCCATGGAATCCTCTTTAAAATTGTATAATGGGGGATAAGCTTTAATAAATTCAATGAAGTAAATTAGATGCCTCGTTATTTACACGAGTAATATAATTCATATATAAACGACACACTCTGCTTTCATTCTACAAAAGACATACTATTAAATGTGTGAGATAAAAATAATGTATCACAAATACTGTAAGGAATGCGAGAAACTGTTATTAACTATAAAAGTTTTATTTTGTACTACCCATGGAATCCTCTTTAAGATTGTATAATGGGGGATAAGCTTTAATAAATTCAAAGAAGTAAATTAGATGCCTCGTTATTTACACAAGTAATATAATTCATATATAAACGACACACTCTGCTTTCATTCTACAAAAGACATACTATTAAATGTGTGAGATAAAAATAATGTATCACAAATACTGTAAGGAATGCGAGAAACTGTTATTAACTATAAAAGTTTTATTTTGTACTACGTTACCCATGGAATCCTCTTTAAAATTGTATAATGGGGGATAAGCTTTAATAAATTCAATGAAGTAAATTAGATGCCTCGTTATTTACACGAGTAATATAATTCATATATAAACGACACACTCTGCTTTCATTCTACAAAAGACATACTATTAAATGTGTGAGATAAAAATAATGTATCACAAATACTGTAAGGAATGCGAGAAACTGTTATTAACTATAAAAGTTTTATTTTGTACTACCCATGGAATCCTCTTTAAGATTGTATAATGGGGGATAAGCTTTAATAAATTCAAGGAAGTAAATTAGATGCCTCGTTATTTATACAAATAATATAATTATATAAAATTAACATTATTATATAAATGACACATTCTGCTTTCATTCTACGTAAGACTTACTATTAAATATGTGAGCTAATATAAATGTATCACAAATAGTGTAAGGGGTGCGAGAAATTGTTATTAACTATGAAAGTTAAATTTTGTACTCCGTTATCCATAGAAACCGACTCTATTATACAGTATACTGGTACAGAATTAGGCGAGAAAATATTTTATATAGACATTATAGACAATATTTCTAGAAACATCTTATATAAAATTCTAAAAAATATCCTTCTGGTATCCTTCTAAATTATTCTTTTAATAGATATTCCAATCGATTAAAATAAATTATTATTTCATTTGCCCCCTCTAAAATTTCCGTAACAATATTTTAAAACATTGATGAGTTAAAATGCTTTATTACTACGCTAAATTTAAAATTTTCATGCCAAATATTTTCTGGGAAATACAACTCTGACAGATTGACAAATGAGTGGAAATGTGAGTAATTTTATGAGCGTTTAATTCTTTTGATTTTGAGATACGGAACCCTGAAAAAGCCTGAATTCTATTAGATATTATCTTCTTTATAATAATGCATAAATGGCAATTTAAATAATAAATTTTACCACATAAGAAAATTATGTAAGTAATCTTTTTTGTAGGTGTTTTTGTAGGCCATCCTTGTTCTCTGTCACTTTCGGTGATGTCAACCCCCATTAAGTCTAACAAAGACTTTATTATGATTATATCGTGTAATAATTTAATATTTAAATAAGTTGTATGTATAATGGAAACTTCCCTAAATATGCGTATGAAATATCATTATTTTCCAACAAAGTCAGAATATTTGACTTCATTTCGATGTTTATTAACGTGAAACTTTACAGTAAAGGCATAACGCATACATCTCTTTACATGCCTGAAGTCTGTTTAGACACTCCACGGCATGTTGCGATTTTTATCATTTATTCATCGAAATAAAATTCTTATATGCACATTATTTGCAACATGCAATAAGTATACAGTTCTGTAATGCTCTTGTATATCCTTGGCTTAAGCCCACTTTTACGTTCCACGGCCTATTATTATTATTGTTGTTTATTCGTTTATCTAAACTTTTACACGTACAGTGCACAACGTGCAGTAGGTACATACCTCTGTAATTCTTACAGATGGATCAATATTACCTACAATAAAATACTGCACTGAATCTCTTGTACTTCGTCAACTTAAGTCCGCTTTTAAATTTCACGTCATGTTTTTATTACTATAACTAGTTATGCCCACGATTTCGTTCACGTGAGCTTTAGAATATTGTTCACAAAACTTCTTTGTCACAATGTTTCCTGAAGAAACGTTAGGGACAAGAACAAATAAATTGCTAGCGTTGCTGACGCGAGAGAGTGCTACATACAGCTGTCCGTGCGAAAAGCAACGCCTGCTTAAGTCCACGCCAGTTACGCCCAAGGTTTGTCCTGTTATTGAAAACATGATGACACCACGATTTACAAAATTTACTTGCGACATCTTACGTTGAATAGCATTCAACAATTAAAAAAATATATCGCGTTATATAATATAAAACATTTAGCGTTATATATATTAGAGTAGAAATAAAAAATATACGAATTAATCAAAACAACTAAAGCACATTATTAAGAGTCGTATTTATGTTGTGTTGTTTGTTTTAAATTCATACTAGCGCCATCTATTCTAGAAAAGCAAAATAATAGTATAAACCTTGTAACTTTATTTAAGCCTGAAAATAGTTAGAGGACATGGATATAATATGAATATTATATGATAGAATAAATTGCACTGAATTATATAACTTGACACGGTACAATATAAACAAGATCCAAATCCATTCAGTGATAATTGACTTGATTAAAAACCTTGTGATTGAATCTATTGGTGATTTTTTAAACTAAACTTATTTAAATATTTATTGAGCCGTTTTACTTTCTTTTTTATTTTTTTAATGAGTATTTATATTTCCTTATTGCCTCATTTTGTAACTTTTTAAATTCATAAATATGTATCGATATGTATAGATTAGCAAAAATAAATAGATTCGGAGTAATTTTTGCATGAACCAGTTTTTGTATTTTTGCTTGCGAACGAGACATTAACCCAAAATAAAAAGTATTCAATATGTTGACCCGTATAGTCAATTATCATCATACCAAATTTCATCAAAATCCGTCCGGTGGTTTTTGCGTGATGCGGTGTCAGAAAAAGAGACAGACAGACACAAGTTTTATAAATGGTAAATTTGGTCTTTGTATCGATAATAATGAATATTAGAATAAGATTTTCTTAAAAATATTCAATATTTTTAACACGGCTCAGTTACAGTTTTATTATATGTGTAGATGTATTGGGACAATTAAAATTCTTACAAGTGCTTTGCTTGCAACATGCAATGGATACATAGTTCCATAATTCTTGTAAATGAGTCCAAATTACACTAAAAGGCTGGACTTAGACTGTTGCAATGCCCTTATCCTTCCTAGCCTTAAGTCGGCTTGTATATTCCATGCATATTATACTTATTTTAAAATATTCGTTAAAATGAAATTCTTCCATATGGCCTATTTGCTATATTCAGTATGATTATTTGTTTATTAAATTTTTAAAAGTTTACGCGTAATACGAATATATGAAATAAGTATGTTCCCGATTCTAACAAACCTAGACCTAAAGCTACTGGACATCACATAAATATTTTGCTACAGGACATTAAAAATGATTTCGTAAATATGTATGAAAAGTAAAGTTTTTATTTTAAGAAACACTTTTCAGGAATAAGAGCTTTTTATTATATCGTGGATATCAAATGAAGACCTTTTTGATAGAAGATTCGCAAATTATGTATTTGTTTTAATTAATTTTTTTCTAATAATGTTTCTAAACGTCTTTGAAAAATCAGCATTTCCCTCGTAATTCCAATAAATAACAATTGAAAAAAATCTGGGAAATATCAGATATATTACTAATGATATTTGTACATATAAAAAAGGACATCTTTTTACCTGCCAATTTTTTTTGTCATGAACAAAAATCGATAGAAATTTTTCATATTAAAATGCTTAAAAGATTATATTCCTTTTTTATATGAATGATTGTTAGTTATTAATTAGTTAAATTGATTAGTTATTAATTTAAATATAAGATTAATATACACCTTTTATGAGAAAATTATTGACCCAAAAGAGGATATGCATACCAAAAATCACTCCTGACTGGTATAAACTTTTACGTAACTTTACGTCTATTTTATACTATGGTACGGAATACTACATAAATACACTTGTATCAAATTACTTACAATGAATTTTTGAAATAACTAGTTACAATTGTTGATAGTCAATTTCCGGATTTGGTCATATTTATTTCGTATTCCAGTTTATTTTATTTCGTATTCCAGTTTATATATATATATATATATACTTCACTTTTTATGCAAATTATTTAATAATCATCTAGAATTAGATCAAACCATTGCTTTATTTGTCATAAATGTCTAATAAAGTCATAGAAATGCTTTTATAGCTTTTGGTCTCTAACGATACTTGAAGAATTACAGTCATTAGATAAAACAATTGGGTTATGTCGGTCATCGACCGTTTGTTAAGTATAAAGTGTGTAAAATAATCCATATGCATATATATAATGAATATTTCAAACTTGCAACGCAATGTCGCAGTTCAGAACTCACCATGATGAAACTAGTACAAGCGACTGTAAAGCAGTTATTCAAAGCATACAAGAAGTATTCGCACGTGATTATTTCACGTATTTATCTGCACATTACGAAGGAAAAAACTCAGTAATGATCTTGCAACGTTAATAAAGACATTTAGTAAGAAGCATTGAACGTTTGAAGTTATTTCCATTCGATGTATACTGAAGTCCAAATTGGCGTTGTACAAGACGCTCCCAATAAATCTTTCATTTGTATGCGGCAAGTGCGAAATGTTTAAAGAGACGATGAACAGGCCCACCGTAAAAAACCACTGTCCAAGCTTATAGCTCATTATTTTGTTTACAGCACCGATATTACCGGATCGGAAATGTGTTGACCCGACGCGACTGCCAGTTTACTTTTCGATCCGGTGAAATTTTGCTTGTGTGAAATTTTCTAGTTGATAAAAGCAAAAATATTTCATAAGCAAGGTAGGAGTAAAGTGCGATTGAGCAAAACGATTTTAAAGTAGTGAGAAGTTGTATTATTATAATTCGACATCTGTTTTTTTTAATTATCTGTGCACTAACACCGAAGACAAATAAGAATATTTCTTACTTCATTAATGTGCAATTATTTATGTGCACTCGATCATTTATTAGATTCGATATTCTGACTTTTTCTAGATGGTTTTATGTAAGTGAAGTTTCACTGCAGTCTAGTCAGATTGAAAGGAAAGAAATAAAAAACAATTGTCGATTCTTATTAATCATCCATACATATTATGAAACAGAATACTCTACCGCAACTATTTGTCTCTATGTAGCTATTCTATCAGTAATTATAGAAAGATTTTATTCCCGATTTACTAATAGATAGACTGATTAACGAAGAAGGTTAATATGTATAATTTATGAATATTTTGTAAAAATATCCAACCTGGGACGATGAGGTCCAGAAAAAATCCTCGGTGTAGTATTTTGATGTGAGCTGCTTAAATCATTGGATACTTAGAAATAATATACGACCGCGTTGTTCCTCTCAAAAGGTTCTGTAATAAATTCCGGACAGCATATATGCATACATTACTTAAAACCATAACAAACCTTATATTTTTAAAAAAATATGTTTTTTTGCAATTCAATTTTCCATTTGCAAAACTGTTTTCATTCCTATCAAATAAAATTTTACAGCAATCTTCCTTAACTTATGTATTCTTCTGTTATTATGTAAGCGATTTTATAAGCGCAGCTTTTCAAATCTTTGCCTAACCGTGTAAAGCTACGGTGGGTCACTAGCAAATTATATAAAACAGACAAATACTGCAATGGATAAATAAGTTTTTCCGGAAATATTGTCACTTGTTTTAAATATTTAAATTCAGAATAGTTTTAAGAGACCAAAAGCTATAAAAGCATTTCTATAACTTTATTAGACATTTATGACAAATAAAGCAATGGTTTGTTCTAATTCTAGATGATTATTAAATAATTTGCATAAAAAGTTAAGGTCGATTAAGAATGAAAATTATAAAAATTCATATTATGAGGCGTATCATTTATTTTTCATAGATATGTGAAGACTGGCTACAAATAAAAAAACGGTGCGTGTACTTATGTACGCGCGTGAGAAGTTATACTTCTTTGGCATCATTAAATAATACATACGGATAGATAACCTCAATTATATTGGAGCACTTGTAAAAGTCTATAAACACAATTTGTTCACTAATATTTACGAATAGTAAATATATTAATCAAAATATTGAATTTAAATCACTACTGAATATAATTTATCAGCACATATATAAATCGCACTTATATGAAACTAAAACACGTGTGTGAATGTAGACACTAGAAACATGTGGATAAATACTATGAATATTAAAACAGTGAACAGAGGCGACGATGGTGCCAATAGCTTTTGTTTCGAGATTGCAACCGCTGCAACTTCATACTGTAACTTTTGTGTGACGAATCTTGAAATTTCACTCTCATCATTTTTTCATAACGCGCCTAAAGAAGTATAACTTCAAAAACCCCATTTTCTCTTTTTGATGAAAAAACCTTTCACCACTAATCAGTTTCATAGTCTCTCTATTGTGACCATAATCCGAATTCTAATAAATACTGAATATATTGTCAAAAATATTTTTGAAATGCCTTTAGCTACACATAAAGTCATTCTGTTGGGTTAAAATTTTCAAAAGCTTGACACAGCAATTGCCGAACGCATCTGATCGACAATGGAACCAGCCGAACACTAACAACATAGCGAACGAGAATGTCAAAAGTTTTTACAAACGCTGAAATGTCCATGAATCAGCAGGTTAGTCGTGTATTTAATTTTGTGTACAGCATAGCTTAAAAATTACAAATCAATTGAAAATTACGCTATCAAACTGTTGAATAAACAATTTGTCGAGCAAGATTTGTTATTATTAACTTTTTAGAAATATACATAAAAATTAAAATTTTAATTATCGTAACTTGTTCGTTATATGTGAGTATTTGTTGTATACTTTTTACATCTATGAAAACAATAACAAATACAAATCTATATTTACATAATTAAATGTCATGACTAGTATATAAGGCGTATACCTGAAAGTGTGTGTGCATGTGCGTGAAAAAGGCAAAGATGGAGTAGAAGTGCGATGAATAACGCGTAAGGTATAAAGTCTCTATCTTTATGTGCAACACTTCTATGTACACTCAACGCCATGAGTATTACTTAAATTTATTAAGTAAATTACCATAAATTAGAGAAAATATTTTAATCATAATAACAAACACAAGAATATCAAGAATCTATTATTTAGATTTGTTAACAAGCGTCAAAAATAGTATATTATGGACATTGTAACAAGATACTACAATTTTTAAAATGTATTGAATAAAAGTAAAAAATACATTTTCATTCTATGATCCAATTCCGAATAATTATTTATCACATAACAATTTTATTTAGTAATCTGAAAGAAAATAAACTTAATGTCTCGCTCAGAGACTTGGCTAATATCGTAAATTTACTAGTAATATCCCCAACATTTACTAGTGCTAGTAACATGAGTGTAGCGACAACAAAGCAATTCTAAGTAAAATTTTAACATGCAAGTGATGGTATGAACAATACATGGCTTACAATAGCGAACCGTTTATGATACCAAAAGCACTATTGCCGTTATTCCACGCTATCTTAGATAAACACGCCCGACATGTACAAAAAGATCAGATAGTAAAGTGCACGTAATGCTTTTATTTCCGTCATCGTCTACTAACGTAACTAACTTAACTTTTTCCTTGGTAAATTGTTATTTGTAATTTAACAGCGACGTATGATATTAAGCAAAGACCGGGGAAACAGAAAAAAATGAATTTATTCATTAGATAATGGTTTACTTTCCACTTAAAGTTATTTATTTTTTTCATATTGAAGGAAATATACATTTTTAACAGCATCCTTTGTATTGGAAATGATATGAATTCTTTTGTGATCAATCTTCTATTCATATCCTACCAAGTCGTGTATTTTTTTTTAATATTAGCAGTAGACTAATGCGATAAAGAAGTAAACTATCCAATCGAAAAGTGATAAAGAAAAAAAACCGAAGAAGGTCTAAAACACTACTTAAATCTCAATGAGCAAGAGGTCAAATAGCTTTTGCGGTCCAATATAATTTCCAAATATATATAAAATTTGGAAAATATACTTCCTGTTTTTTCGGAAAATTTTTGGAATCGATGCCAAGTCTACGCTTCTCTTCCCTCTCACATATAAGCACATCCACACACTTACGGTGTGCATGTGCATATATGTGAGTACTCGTATTTCTATTATTTTATACATTTCAGTACAGTTCTTATGTAGCGGTTATTTGAAGTTGGTTAATTTTTTTGTAAATTTGTTTTTTTTTTAAATTTCGAATGTGTATATATTACCCAAAATATCATGGAGTTGCTATGAATTCAAAATCTATAGTCTCTCATTTACTGAAATCGGAACATATACAATGAAGCAAAAAAAATGTATATATAGGTATTTTCATACATATTATATACTATACCTTGGCATACTATATATCCGCCTACTAATATTCTAGTTGCTAATTTCTTACTTATTTACACAAATGAAACGAAGCCATACTCGGTTAATTTACTTCTCATCAGTGCAATGCTCCTGTTACCAGCGGCCTACACCGTCACTGTACCTTGATTTTGCTAAAGGGCAGATTAGTCCTCTTTATTACTAGATTATCATTAAACCTGTATCATTCAAACTCGATTACGGCCCCTATACTGTATATTGTCGAGAAATTCTATTGTTTACCTTCAATTTTCAAAGGTCAAATTTTAACCATTTCTTACTATACTACTCTAAGACCATTCAAAGATAAAAGAATCAACTAAATTTATTTACTAATTCTAGAGACAATATTTAACATACACCAAAAAGGCCCGAAGTTCAGTGACTGAATCTTTGCTTAAGACTCAAAATACTAATTTACAAACAGAAGGTCTTAGAAAAGTCTTAGAGTTGAGGTAGGCAGTACCCCTGCAACATCAATATTGAGGAACGAAGTGCGATTTTGATGTATCTGCCTGAGATCGATAATACAATTCTAAAAATAATCTAATTTTTACCAAATATTCATGGTGTTATATTGGGAGTATTCTCTTTCAATAAAAGAAAGTTCCAAATTGGTTAAAAAATGCCGCAGAGACAAGGTAACAAATAAAAAAAAAGAAAAATATACTCGAATGGAGAAAATCCACCTTGGTTGAGGTCGGTAATCGGCATTGTTTTCAAAACTACAACCACATATTATTTTATTGCCAGTATTTGTGGTTACATTTTCTGATACTTAAAAAATATATAAGTAATATATATTTTCCAAAGTGGTTTCTATCCTGTATGCTATTAAATTCTTAAAAAATCTAATGCAATAAATGTGTCCATTACTCAGGCAAAGCAAAATTGAAGGGTTTTAATATATATTTAATATAGTATGACATGATAAATAAATATATATCGCAACTGAAGAAAAACTCACCACAAGATTAAAGTCTGACAAAGCAATAATAAATGGATCATATATATCGAGCCATATGTTATGAAGTAAATTGTTCAAACTATAAATGATAACAAAATATGTTAGCGCTGACAGCGAGACGCTCCCATCTCCCAAATACAATTGTTACATCTGTCAGCAATAATTTCGTAAGGACTTATTGGTACCGAGGATATATGTACATTGGGTCCCAACAGCGATTTGGCGTTATTATTATATATATATATATATATATATATATATATATATATATATATATATATGTGATATATATATATATACATACTGTGTGACATATTATAAAATTGTCGTTAAAATTACGGAAGTTCATAATGTTTCAAATGGAAATGACAGAAGTGGACAAAATAGATTTGCTCAATTTGTTAACAATCTTAGTCACGTACAAGCCAAGCTAATAACAGCATATTAATAGTATAATAGCATATTTTCTGTATATATATATATATATATATATATATATATATATATATATATATATAATATATGTATAATATTGTATTACTGATTGCCAATAATAGCTTTGATAAAATAAATGTTTGTAAGTTTATGATAAATTTTGCAGCACCTTGATAGTCCAAAAATGAGATGTATAAATACCATGAATATATATTTTTAAATTTATGTATGGGTTGAGGAGCTTTATTAATAAAACGTGTTAAGTACGGATAGAATTCGTACAAGGATGGTTTCGTATATACTCAGATACATATAAACATTCAAGGATACGTAGTATTTCTGGTAAACTCAAACACAAATATAAATAAAGAATCAATATTAATATAAGTTTCACAATATATTGTCTAGTATATCTTTCGCGGAAGTAAAAATGTCATGTATTTCTCAAAAGCTATGAGATTTAAAAGCATCACTGTAGTTTTTCGGTGTATATTCGGTAAATTTATAATAATTCTGCTATTAACAGTTTCAAAAAACGGGCAAGAGGGGTATGTTGCATGTTTCAGCAATTTTCATTTTCATTCAATTTACTCATCCTCTATCAATAGTAGTATTGTATAGTTAAACAAATTTCAAGTCTTTTAAGATAAGAATTTCCCAGATTTACCCATTGTCGTAAAAAATGTGAAATTTGGCTTAGTAATTATGTCAAAAATATTTACGTGGTAATTTTAAGGGAGAAGGTTGAATTAAGTACTCGAAAAAAAAAAAACTTCTATATATAGTGTCGTGTATCGTTTGAAAAAATTTAGTTATTAGGGTCTTGTAAATTTAGTTATTTGGTGAATATTATTCAACATTAATATATAATTTCCTAATTTTAGATATTATATGTTCAGCAATACATTAAGAAATTTGCAAAAAATCTTGCAGGGAACCTTTATTTCTAAGACTACTCGACGTAAAGTTATAAAAAACACACTTTTTAGAAAACTAAGCAAAACTTGTAGAAATAATATGACGATGCTTCCAGAGATGCACCAGTGTTTACGCCTGTAAAATATATAGCAAACAATATACTTATATTGTAAAAAATTAATAATTTTAGATCATTAATGGAAACACATAGGCCTAAAATATTTTGCAAGTGCCTAAATTTATACGAAACTTTTGCGAGACCCGTACTGGACAGATTTCTAATATACTTATTATTAATCAGTACGTTTGGTTTAACCAATAAAGATAGCTGTACTCTCCATTAGAAAAAAAATTTTGAAGTTCAAGTATTTAAATTCGTTTGCAACTTGTGCATAAAAACTGACCTGGCCGAGTACCCAAATACTGAAATGTGTGTACTCGGCCTTACTCAAAAATTTAAAGTCGCTCACTGAGTTAGAGAAAATGTGAAGCTATAAATGTGCCTGTAGGACGAAATTTTAAATGAGGAAGTCCGATGAAGAACCAAAATAGTCGACATTGCAGTTAATCAGCAAATTGAAGTGTGTATAAAAAATAGAGATACGCTATTTAAAGCTGAAAATATGTAAATATGTAACTTCCAAAATTCCTTAAAATTGGTAAATTTTCTAAGTTTAGTGACTTAATGTGACCTTAATTTTTAAATACATTAAAAAGAAAAAAATTTTAAAATATGAATAAATCTGTATAGAATATCTACAAAAAATAATAAAACTGAAAACCCACTATATCCTTGGTATTAGAAATTTTTGGGTAGTAAAACTCCCTACCGTTTTCTTGGAAAACACTTGAAGTCTTTACCAACCTCCATCATGCAATACCAGCAGAGACAGTTGCCGCTGTAAACAAAATAAGAAGAACCAACTAAACGGTGTTTATATTGAGTTTTATCGTATAACAGCCTTTCTTAGCTAGTCATGTATGTGATGAAAGTGCTTTATAAAGTAAGGGTTGAATTGCAAAATTTAGTAGAAATTCAAGACTAAATGAATTTATGAAATAATACATATCAGCTTAAAACTACGAAGCCAATAAATATGTAGTGCTTGCATTTTTCTACGGTTTCGCTCAAAGCGATCAGATCCTTAAAAATTGTATTCGCTACATTTATTTTGTCTAACTATTATATCTATAATAAATGTAGCTTGATAACATAATTTTATGCTGCAAAATGCAACAACAAAATCGTACTTCATTAGACAATTTAATATTTTTCTAGACACAATTGTTTCCAAAACGGTCCATTCTTCAAACGTATTTCACGGTCCATTAAAATAAAAAATTTAATTTGGTAAAACTAAATGATGCACGGTGATAAGTAAAGGATTTATTTAGACAACTCAAATGAGCCCAAACTCAATTGGTTTACTTTTAGCTTTTCAGAAATTCCCGTGTTAGCTCTTCTCTTCCATCGTCATATTAATTTGATGGTGACATATTATTAAATTGTAAAAATTACATAAGTTTATAATATTTCAAATTGAAATGACCGAAGTGAACAAAATCAATTAGCTAAATTTGTTATATATATATATATATATATATATATATATATATATATATATATATATATATATATATATGTATTAGATTTTATTATCGACTATAAGCAAACTTTCAGTTAAATTCTCCATTAGAAATCCTTTAAAAATGTATGATAAGAAACTAAACGAATGAAATAGTATATAAACACTTGCTACTTTTTTAGAAACTGTCTAAGTAAAAAAATATTTAATAATATATTTATATTTTCAGACAATGCCATGTCAAATTCATACAAATATTTATCCATTAAGAATACAAAAGCTGAGGATAACTCTTCCTTAAACCGGATATCCTTCAGTAGCTGGAAAACCTATTAGACATATCTAACCCTTTTCAAATAAACTTCCCGGCTTTTCCTTAAACCCACCAGTCGCCTTCTCACAATCCTGTAATACGCGACGCTGCTGTCAATAACGTTCGTTTGAGTATACACTGTGCTATTCTACAAGACCGAATTGAAATATTGTTTCCCGTAAATAATATTCCAGTCTCCTATTATATTATTTATATTCTATAAGTTATGTCGAATGTTTATCTAGAAACCCGGATATCCACGGAAAATTAAAATTTGTCAGTAAGGATTGTTCATGCCTACATACATCTACTTCACCTAACGTTTATCGTTAGGTGAAGTAGATCAATTTAAGGTCTATAGAATATTCAATATCAATATCAGATAATCAAATACATACCATATATCACTTGTCTTTCAGTTTTATATTCTTTATATTTTTATTATAACGTTATAAAATAATTTATAAATCCGAAAATCAACTTATCATAAGACGTACGACTTAACAATAATGATAGTACATAATTTGCCGGTATTGACATATCTGTTTCTACACTTTCATTTATATAAAATTTACGTAAGTCAGCGTACAAAAGTATTGACCAGTATTAAATAATATTTGATTATCTGATATTGAATATATTTGGCGTTAGTTTTGTAGAAAATCATTATATACAATTAAATGAAATCAATCTTGGCTAATAGCCCACCTGAAGATAAAAAGAAGAAGATAAGAATACAAATAAAGTAAGATTCTGTAATTATCTAAATATATTGTTTCAAGTTACTCAAAACAATTTCGATTGAAGGTTATAATCACATGCCAGTCTCAAGTATTCCTTGATCATGGTGAAAAATCAGAGCGACCAAGGTATTTAACGACACTGTAAAGCTTAATAATTGGCCAAGTGCGGCTTAAAAACTAAAGTGGTAAATAGAACATCGATTTCACTTTAAAAGACTTGTATGGTCGATGACATCTTGCTCTATAAAGTAGCAGAAAAAAAATCATCCTCATTTTACATATACGAGAAAATAATTCACAAACCTGCCAAGCACGAGTGAAACTAGCACTTCAAAATATTTATAGGTATCTAATGTATTCTGTACACATTTAGGCACAAAACTTTCCCAGGCATAAAACACGGTACACGGTGATATTTAAAAAATTATGACATTTAGAATAATCGACAAAGTTTACCGACAACTTTTAATTTCTAGAAACTCTATTTTTTTCATAATTTTTCAGTGAGGAATTTCGGCAATAAGGAGGAAAACATAATTTTAACCTATTTTTCAGCATATCTCTGAAGATATACTAGAATCCAAAAAAAATATTTTGGAGACCATTAAAACTTGTCCTTATAAACGATAACCCACACTGTAAAAGGAATTAGGAAAACTTTCAAGTATTTAATTATCCCCCCCCCCCTTTATTCCTCTAATCCTATTCCTATTTCCATATGAATATTTTTCAATGTTAGCTATTGAGATATTTGCTGTTTACTAGATTTCAAGTTTTTGTGCCAAGTGCAAAACAGATTTTATATAGGTTTCGGTTTCCATTTTGGGGAACGGAAACCTGCAAAAGAATAATATTTCGCTCCTAAATTAATTTAGATTTCGTTTGAAGCATCAGTGCTATGCGGCACGTCTAAAGCTATACGAACGCATGGACGATGGACAAGACAAGGTGAAAATTTTACTTTTCCACTTCAGAATCCAACAAATTAACATAAAATGATTTATCATTTTACATTAATTAGCAAAAAAACAGGTGGAAATCTTACTAATACGTGAAAAATGTTGTGCTACAAGATACGCTTAATAGCTTAATTGCACCTAAAACAGGCGCAGACCGTTTTGTTCGTTTTTATTCACAATTATGTCTAAACGTTGTATTTGTGAAATATAATTTTACAGACAACAGGTTCTTAAGGATTTAACTATATATTTAAGAGTTACGAGCTATAAAAATTCTGTATTCAAAATACAGCAAATTAGAATAATACATTTTATAAATAGTATTTTACAGACGTTTAAACTCTTGGTGAAATACGTGTCATAAAATAATAGTTTTAAATTTATTTTAAACTAACACACAATCAGTATTACAAATAACGCTGCAAAATACAAATTATTTGATTATATTATGAAGTTAAACATTTAGATAGTAATTTGAATATATACGTACTTATTTCGTATACATTTACTATAAAATTATAACGGATTCCAAAGCGCATAATATTTAAGCTAAGTTTTACACCTGCAAAAGACATAATAGGCAACATATTTACATGGCTTAAAAGAATTTTAATATGGATTATAGTGGGAGTTCCACTCATACTTGACAAGTTATTTATGGTACAATGATATATAATTTAAGTTAGATAATTATTACAAATAACCTTAAAAAATCTTAAAATGAGACAGTTCTTTAAGGAGTGAATGTTCGAAATGATGATGGATATATAATGGAATAAATAAGTAGAGGTGTAAGAAAGAAAAAAATTATAGAGCCACATTGGGATAGAGCTCCCTAATAGTATCAACTTATGCATTATAAGAAGCGACCGTAAAGTATGCAACAAATGGAAAAAATGTACACTTGCAGATTACACATAAAGTATACACGTAGTGTATATGAAAGGACTTGATGAAACGCAGAAGCGGGCGTGTCTGGTTTTGATCAAATTCCCTACTGGGTTACTTACAAAAAATCTACGTTATTGAAAATTATGTCTTTAATCATCATTTTGCACTTCGTTTGCAATATAGCTGTTATCATTATACACTTTTCGTTACAGTCCAAAATGTATAAACGAATTTTTTACATTTTTGGTATATTTTTATAATCTCCACTTTAATTTCGTGAGTATTTACGAAAGGTTTAAGTTAACATAGTGATTTAAAACATACAGCTTGGTTACTTGCTCTCAATCCTTTTCAGAAGGTTTTATAAGGCTTTCTAGGCACACAGTGTGGAAATAAGTCTGCAGTTTCTATCCTACGTTAGGTTATTTTAAATAATCACTGATTAGATATAAAATATAGTGGAATATAATAATATCAAAATACATAAAACCTGAATGAAAAAGTACTGTACAATAGTAATAAAATCTATACAAGTGAAACCTGATAAAAGCATTTTTAATTGTGTAAGTATACATGTAGTGTTTGTGTATTGTTTACATGATACTCAGATAAAACTATATGCACATACATTTATTTTTAAATTCACGTTATATTTCGTTTATTATAAAAAAGTATACAAATATACCGAGGCTTAGTTTCATAAAGTATAAAGATTATTTCTTTTTCTCTCATAAAGAACAATTTATTACTCTTTACGAAGTATTCAGTTTTCATAAATACAAATTCTAATTTATTTGACCCACATAGCACCGCATTCGAACATCTAATAAAACGTTATAAGTTCAAACTGTATAATAATTACGGGATGCATTTCATCCGCTTGCCAAAAAACTTGCCCAACGGGCCGACCTGGCGCCAAATGGACTGGTATCGAACCAAGTGATGCCAGCGAGCTGGTTCGGTGATCTTATTTAGACAACACTCGGCTACTAAATACAATTCATTCTTTTAACCTTGTTTTATTAAATATTTTTTATGTTTAGAAAACTTGCGAAACAAAGTAACAAGTCCAATCTTTTCGATTGTTTAGGAAATAAAAAATAAGTAATGTATCATTTACTTTTTACATAGTTAAGATTAATAAAGATTCATAATAAGTTCGATTCGTGGGAACGAAATTGGAAGCTATATGTATTGTTATTTTACAGTCATATTATTTACTATACAAACTTCCTTTAGTATAGTATCAATGAGGGCAAGCCAAAAAAAAATATGAATATCAAACACAAGCAACACCAGTGAATGAAATAAATAAATATAGTTTAAATGAAACGATGTTATTTTCGTTGAAGTCTTGCACTAAACTGCATAAGCTAACTTTCTAACCCTTTCATACAATGTACTAGCATGTTGAAAAAGTTATAAATCGGTGTAGCGTGGAAACACGTTTAGCTCGGATGTTGATTTGGGTACCATTGAGGACATCTTAAGAAGCATTATTAGAAAGAAATGTGGAATAATAAAAATATTTACCGTAATATAAGTAATAAATAGGTACCAAAAAAATTACGAAAAAGTTAGAGTTTGATTCATAAATCTTAAATATGCATTTGCGAGAGCTATAACGGCGTCGAAAATAAAATGAAAAAACGACATAAAGTGATTACGTAGCTGGTCCATTGGGCTACACGAATCGTAAATATGCTCAGAATTATGAAAAACGTAAAATAGTGGAAACTCGCGTCAGAAGTAATCCAAGAAACCTGACAAGTC
Organism: Druceiella hillmani; assembly: GCA_039881145.1. Taxonomy (NCBI): domain Eukaryota; kingdom Metazoa; phylum Arthropoda; class Insecta; order Lepidoptera; family Hepialidae; genus Druceiella; species Druceiella hillmani. The sequence goes on along the minus strand of JAYKKI010000045.1, from coordinate 5,402,194 downwards.
CAGGACCGAGTAAGTGCGAGTGCTACAACTGTGTCGAAAAAAAAATGAAAAAACGACGCAGAATGATAACGTAGTTGGCCCATTGGGCATATAGTGTCCAGCTACAGTCCAAACGTCCATGAATCTTATGCAGGCGTCGTTGAAAAGCAATATAGAAAACAGTAATAATGCTGAGATCGATAGTAACGTCACACTGCCAGGCGAATGTGTTGCGATCACCAAATATCGTCGTGTTGTCAACGTCGGGCATCAATGCGCTTACGTCATGGGGGCGACTTTGATGTTATTGAGCACGAAACCGTGAGTCTCCATGTGCTAAAGTTCTGCTGGACTCCTATTGATAGACGCAGTGCAATCATATTTACTGGACGTGGCAAACCCAAATGTAAGCGTGCACAGTTTCCAGAGAGATTGGTAATGAAATTTTATATTAAATGAAACATTTTTCATGATTTTACCTCGACGGTTTCACAGAAAATCTATCGCGTGAACTCAAAATGCGTCTTTTGTTATTTTTCCTAGTGAATTCTATTGAGTCTGGGGTACCTTATAGACTATATTTTTGCGTAATCGATCATTAACAAATTAAGAAATTGAATATTAATCTTTCAATATAAAGTGTATTTACTTCAACATTGTTTACATGTATAATTATTATAACAGATGGTATTACGTGTATTAATCATAATGTTGATAATGTATTAATCATAAAGTTGGGGCAATATTTAGAGACAAAAATGTATATTTCTATATTTATGATTAATCATCGAAAAAATGGAGAATCGAAAAATAGGCTTGTTTTGGACCAATTCATTTCAAATATTATGCTACTTTAAAGTTGGCTAGCAAATTTTTTATAAATAAGGTTCATAAACACGAAATGGAATCACCTAAAATTACACACTAAACTCATCTAACGATATAAGAACATGAAACAAAATTAATGTAAAATATTCCCGTATTCCGGACGCTCCTATGTTCATCAGACTTTCGTATTTAATACATTATGGACGATTTTTTTGACTAAGTACATTTATGTTATGTGAGATTTTTTCATATTTTTTGTACCAAAAGACTTACGCAATAAAATTAATATTTTTTGTATTCACCTAATTTTTCAAAAATAAAATTAAAATTAAACGTATAATCGTTTACGTAGTTTTCAAACTTAAATAAATATGTATATACATAAAATAGTTTGAAAGAAATGTTACGTATCATTAAAAATTAAGAAATGTCTAAACGTGTACCAAGTCCTCTCAGGGTGTGTTATTGTAACTCAAATTTATCTTTGAAAAAGTTCCAGCATCTTCGTCTGTTGGTCTGTAGGTATGCAGGTTTGTACACACGAAGACCTGCTACTGGCAGCAATTCTAGACCAATAATGGTAATTTTTTTTTTTAATTGATTAACTATCGATTTCTACAAATGTTTCCCAAATAATTTAGTTTTTATAAACAATTTTCTACGTTAACGCAATTTTTCGCATTCGACGGCCATTCTTGCCCTCCATCTTGCACGCACACGTCTATACGCAACGTACCAATGTAGTTACAAACATCTGGGCATGATTATATAGATATAAATTCTAATTAAATCCTCAACTTCAATTATTTTGTCAAATGTTACTCGTATATTTTCTTGCTTTATTACGTCGTGCAGAAATAAAAAAAGTTGTCTGCTAATGAAAACAGTAGCTTAATCTATATATGCAGTTTTCTATTGCACTAAGAATATACTCATATCTGACAGCTAAGCATTCTTACTAAAGACACACAAGCTCCACCACCGCACAATGATGAGACTTGATAAAGGGCTGACATAAATAGATGACAAAACATAGATAAAGTGTAATCAGTGAGTACAGAGTGAGTCGGGCTTAAACTAGAAATGTTTTATACGTATATTATTTAAAATCACACGTACGTTCAGAGAATCCTAAGAAATAAAAAACGTATTTTTGTATTACACATAAATTATTAACTATTATAGTTTAATAATTTTATTGTTTAAATTACCTGTATTATTTATAACATTGACCTGAAATATCATAGCCACTTAATATCTGAAAGTTAAAAAGACAGATCTAATAAAAAACATTTAAAAAAGTAGCAATTTTCAGATACCTCCTATAAAATGTAGACAATTTTGAAAAATACTCTGCTCAAAAAGCAGCTTAAGCGATATCTCACGCGCCTATGTATTTTTTTTTGCATAGCATCCTTACACAAATTCTTACACCACTTTTCTCCCTCGTATGAGAGTCAATCACGTCAATGTTCTCCGTGCGCTAATACACTTTTATAAATATTCGCAAGTTCGTGGGCACTTTAGGAGTTTGTAATTCTAGCATGATTCGCGTTGCTAGCTTGATCTCAATAATTTGAAGTTTTTTTGCCGATAATATTTATCCGATAATATTTGAAACAATTGAAGCACCTAAAATTGAAAATAGTATACTTTTGTCAAGAAAAGTACTCTTTACTAATATTACATTACATAACATCTGTGATGTGCGATAAAATCCAATTCAAAGGATGCGATGGTCGAAGTATTAAGGCCATTAAATATGTTATAGATATCGTAACTCTGATCAATACTGGCATATTTGACACATCTATGACAATTGCTAATTTATCTTTTGAACGAAAAAAACATACATTATAACGAAATTAAAAATATTGTCGCATGTATATTTTAAAGATTTTGGTTCTTTTTAAATTCTGCCACCCCTATCAAAGATCTTTGAGGGTATTTTTCATGCGCAGTTTGTTCGATAAATTAATAGTCATAAAGTTCTAGGTTCGCTTCAATCTGCTTTCAAAACTGATCACGGTACTTTTAACTGCCTTAGTAAAAGTTACAGATTTTATACACTTAGCCGTAAATACTATATATTCACTATACATGTTCTTATTGATTTATTCTGCTAACTTATTTCTAATGTGGAAATACGTCTGAACATTCATTAGATTGGATTAGCTCATATAACGGTGTTCAAAATTTTATAGCTATTGAAACCAAAGCCAACCTTTCTCAAACTCTGTTGTCACCTTCGACTACAAAGATTCCCTGATCTAAACGAGAACATACATCTCTAGAGCGTGCATCATTGATACAATTTAAAAATTAGAAAGTCTTCATCAGAGTAATTGTCACATTTTTGATCTGAGATTCCATATTTTACAATACGAAGCGCAACTTGGATGGATGAATGTAAGTGGTCGATGCCATTTGTATGTACCTACACTTCTATATTTTAAACAATTCAAATTACCCAATTAATCTTAGAAGCATATTTATTTATTGATTTTTGGTTACGCTCTAAAAACGTACTCCTTCTGTTTATCCCTAATGCAGTTTATGTTCTAACACTTTCTATGGAAAGCCCTTTTCTGTCCAAACTGTAAAATTTTGAAATCAACTGTGTCTTGCCATCGCAAATTCGCCCTCTATAATTTTTTTCAAAGGTCGTCTGAAAAATTCAACTTCACATAATCTTCTATCTGCATCGCTCCTTAATTCCATCTAGCTCCTTTCTGTAACTGTATTATATCAATATTTGTAATTTTTTTATGTGTATTATAATTTTTACTTTTACTGTTTTTTTTTGCCTTTAAAATGCAAGAGGTATTTTAATCTTTACGATAGGACAGATTCTTAAAAATCTTTTTATCTCACAAATTTCAATTTCAAATTTAACCACCGTCGTTACACTAATTCATCACATTTATAAAGCCATTCGAAATATACAGTTTTATATCCATATTAAATATGACTCCATTATACTTTATGGTAATTACTGAATGATATATAATAGACTATCATTATTAATTATGTTCATGTGGACTTACAATAAACGAACCAATTTCATTAGCACTAGTTGAATTATGTCTAATGGAGCCATATAATGGGACCAGCCAGTTATGTAAAAATATCGTTACGTAAATATTTTTTTTAATTATTCTTCAGCACGTTTAGAAAAAGGAAATAAATAAAATTAAGAAAAAGAGGTTTTTTCTGTGAAAATCTGATTTTTTTTTAAAACCGGCGTATATATTGACAAATAGGAAGAAAGATAAAAAATACCTTCCCGAAGTCGTATCAAAATAATAGCACGTCATTTAATTCTGAAACTAAAAGCCTTACTTTATTAAAAACTTTATCAAAATCCATTCAATTATTTTGTTTGATGCGCATAACTATAAAAAACCTGCGATTTCTTCACATAGCTTTGGTATCGTCCCGATAATATCTTCTCATTCCCACTTTTTTTTACAGTGTTTTAATATAAACACGCATAGGCGCATGTAAACATTTAAGTGGTGTAAATGTTTGTTAAATATATGCAAAATTAAAATTTTCATCATAAAGTTGACATCAAAATATCAAATATTGAATATATTTGGCGTTAATTTTGTAGAAATTCATTATTCACACTTAAATGAAATTACGTGTATTACAATATCTTCAGGTGGGATATTAGCAAATATTCCACCTGAAGATGTTCTAATACAACGAAACCTAGATCGTGGTAAAGAAATTAAAGAAAGTAGAAATAATACTACATCACGTAATTTCATTTAAGTGTGATCAAAATATCAGTAAGATTGCTGTTAAAAGCCACGATGAACGCACGTCGCGCAAAATTAATCAAAACAGTAGTGAGATTAGAAGCGCCAGTGAAAAAACAGTTCCTTAAAATACCGATATGTTATTATGAAACGTTAAATAAAAATGTTCATTCCATTTTAATATTTCAATATTTTCAGAAGAATGTGCTTATCTTTTTAGGAACCCATAATGGAAATAAACATCTTTATAACTCCGTCACATACGTCTGTCTATTAGTTTACCAGTCATAATGTCACAATTTCTGTATTTTAGTCCTATTATAAGTATATGACATGTGACAACTTTTATTCACTTAGTAATAAGATATTAAAAAAATAAAATACGGTAAATAAATAGAGAACAAAATAATTTCGTATAACCGAACACCTCATCAAAACACAGATCCCTACTTTACACTTATTTCGATATGAACTTGGCTAGCTATATTTTTAATATATGTAATGAAAATTATAAGATCTTACTGCTATTAAGGGTTAATTTCAACTGAAACATTGCCGCAACGGATAGTCATTAACGGCCTTATACGACGCCAGTTGTCATAAATAAGGCGTGTGACGAGTTCTTTGGGATGAATATATTTGTTAGCTAGTTAACCAAAATATTTTATGTAAAATTATACTAATACTAAAAAATACCTACCATAAAAGTGATTAAGGTATTTTTTAGAAATATTTGTTTTTCCGCGTCGTAAAGATTTTTTTTATGAAACGAAATACTTTTGAAGTCTCTATTATTTTTATTGGTATCGATTTAGCATATCGTCGTCTGAAGTACTTTTGCGCGGTTAGATCAAATTTTAACCAATGAGACGACTTTGCTCGACATTATTCATAATATTTTCCAAAATGAATATAATATTTGTCTATTATATTTTGGAATTCTACAATAATTACTCCTTGCCCTGGTTAAGGGTGAACTTAAAATGAACGTAGTCATTAGCTCTAATTACGAAAAATTGCACGCTGGAGAAAAACCAAAAAAAACTAGACAAATATTTGCATATTGCAATACAAACATCTTAGTTATAATCTACAATAACTCTTTGTTTATATATTTTATTACTTTATTTTAAATTTTTTTTGACAAATTAAGCAAAATTTGCTCCTAGATATACAAAAATAATATCGACAAAATTTCAATGTCGAAGTTGGCTTAGTTTTATATTGCTTAATCGTATATTTAGATTAAGAACCGTTTCCCCTTCTATGCCTTCAACTATCAAACAATATTCTACAGCATTCTCCTGGCATAGACGGTAGTTTTCAGCAACTTTCAATATATATATTAAAATTATGTCGATAATATTCGACGGCGGGATTGATTGATATCCCTTGCTATTATGTTTATGCCAAAAACCGTTTATGTCCTCAGCTATTAAAAAATATTATGCAGTATTAAGAATCATTTCCCGTGTATGCTCTCAACTACCAAAAATATGTACAGAGGTCTAACGAGCTCCTACACGAGTTAATTCAACTATCACTATTATATAGAAATGTCATCAATTTTGATGCATTTACAAATTTGACTACAAGTTGACAATTTATGAAATAAAATTTCCATTAATATGGCATATTTTGAATAGCTCCATTTCGAAAAACAAATATAGTAATAAAAGTTTTTTAATTATATGCAAATATTCGTATTCATGGAAAAAAAACAAAATTTGGGTAAGTATTTATATATCTTATAATATTCATTTACTACTTACAATACTTTTATTTAGATACTCGTTATTTCGATTCGTTAATTCTACGAATTGAACGTTGAAACATTTCAATAATTCTCTCATTATTTACATTACAATAACACTGTATGTACATTATAATAACACTGTATTTACATTGCAATAACGCTGAATAATTATTTTTATAAGGTTAATTTTGATACCAAATAAATTTAATGCATCCACATGGCCATTTTTTTATTTTGCATCGCCATTTTAGTCCATTTTCCTGAAGATATTTATTATTTGGAACGTGTTCCTAAAATTGTATGTGTCTTATTATTGGGGTTGAATTCATTTTGTCACGAAGGATTATTGTCATGAAGGATTATTACTCACAGATCTGACATTTGTCTAACTGTATTCACTAAAAGTGATATCCACGAGTAGTCTATACACCATGTTATGTTATACGGGCGTATTCCCAAGTACCAATTGGAAATGAGATTTGTGTATGAATATTTTATGTATGCATTAGTAGTAAATTCCAATTTCACTGAAAAATATTGGCAATTCATTAAAATATTTGAAATGGACTATAAATAAAGTTTAAGTTTCTCTTATGAAAGTGAATCTGAATTTTGAATCTCCGAAATTGGTGCAATTCACTTCATGTATTAATTCAAATCTTTTCTGTATTTGTTTCGACCGGTTGACGTCTTTTTTAGTAAATAAAAAGGAAGGAAATGTTTAATTTGGAATAAAAAGTTTGAAATAAACATTTTTCATCGGTTCATTGCTTTCTTTCGCATGATATATCAATTGAACGTGCTAGTTATAAAGATACTAAGTTCTAAAAACATTGTTGAAAATGTTCAAAAAAAGGCATGTTGCCCGTATAAAATTACTAAAATTATTCTTAAATAAAAAATAGTTTGTTTACTAAAAATTAACTTAAAGTTTACCAGAAAACTATAAGGCTAAACTAAGAGGCAATTCTAGACCATATAGTTTCTAAGAAATTCACGATAAATTTATACCCATAAAAACATGCTAGGTTAAAAAAGTAAGATAAAGGTATTTTATCGTTAAAAGTAATTTCTTTAATTTTATTTATCTAATATTGAATATATTTGGCGTTAATTTTGTAGAAATTAATTATTCACAATTAATTGAAACTACGTGATATAGTATTATTTCTACTTTCTTTAAGTTCTTTACCACGACCTAGGTTTCGTTGTATTACAACATCTTCAGGTGGACTATTAGCAAAGATAGTAGCAAAGATTTATTTTTCTAAACAATACTTAATAGATAGACATCTCATGAAACACAATATGGTATGTGTATTCAAATACAACTCATCATAGGAATATTTAATTGCACACATGCAACTTACAAGCGGCTGGTTTCATCAATATACCTCTTCACACGCATCAATATCCATGTATTATACCCATGCAGAAGATGAATCTAGATACTACTTCAATATAAGTATATAATGTATTTATATTTAAGTGTTAATACTTAGTATAAGTAGTTAATAAATTCTAATATATATGTAAAACAAATAACGATATATTCCAAAAATGTAACCATATTTATTCATTTGTTTCATATAATTTCCTAGCTGTTGTTTTCTAATGAATAGTTTAGAAGCTATGGCCCTCGTTAGGAAACTATAGTATAAGAGAAATTTGACATATATAAGTTAAGAAAGAAATTTATTTAATTTTATTAATAAGATTTTATTTGATAAAGTTTAAGATAGTTTTGGACTATAAACTCTAAAATATTGAATTAAAAAATATGGTCTTTTTAATATTAAAACGGTTTTTATGAATTTTTTGTTATGTTGCACATATGCTGTCGCGGATTTTATTTTGGAACTTTTTATGTATAAAATAAAAATATTTCCATGTATTGTTTGCATGCGTCTCTAATATTTTAATTAACATAAGCCAATATACCTCTTCGGCGAATGCTTTTCTCCGATTTCATCGAAATTCATAATGACGAGTCAAACAAATTTTACAAAATATTCACAAATTACGCGTTTAAAATTTTCTCGTGAATTAGTTAAACCAAAAACATTATTAAAATCTATTCAATAGTTATTGAGAAAATCGCGCACTTTCAGACGTAATTGAGAAGAAGGAGAAGGGATTTTGGTTTATAAAATATTTGATGATCAATAAGAATCGGCAATTTGTTTTTGTCTATGTTTCAGTTTCATCAGTCACTGAAAATAGTATGGGAAAAGTTAGAAAATTACGTTTTATCAATGATGGAGTGTATATAAATAATTGCATTCAATAATTACAAGAAATACTCAAACATTATTCTTATCTAGCTTCGGTGCAATTGCACAGATTGTAACTTTAAAACACTAAACAGATGTCGAATTTTCATAATACGACCTTAAAGTCCTTTCGTTCTATGGTATTTTGATACAGAGCTTACTAAATATTCTTGCTTTTACAAATTCCAAAAGTTAAATTTCACAAGATCACACAGTAAACGGATAGTCCCGTCGATTCAGTACATTTACTGTCCGATGATACCGGCCCCGTAAACAAACTTATGAGCTATAAGCGCGTGGTTTTTTTACGATGCGCCGTCTCTTTAAACATTTTGCACTTGCCGCATACACATGAAATATTTATTAGCAGCATCTTGTATAACGCCAATTTAGACTTCACTATACATCGAATGAAAATAACTCCAAACGTTCGAAGCTTCTTTTTAAATATCTTTATTAACGCCGCCACATTATTAATGAGTTTTCTCCTTCGTAATATGCAGACAAATATGTTAAATACGTGAAATAATCAAGTGCAAATACTTTTATATGCTTTAAATAACTGTGTTACAGTAGCGTATATGAGTTGTATCAAGTGTGTATGTGTGTATGTATATATATATATATATATATATATATATATATATATATACAGATATAGATATAGATATAGATATAGATATAGATATAGATATAGATATAGATATAGATATAGATATAGATATAGATATAGATATAGATATAGATATAGATATAGATATAGATATAGATATAGATATAGATATAGATATAGATATAGATATAGATATAGATATAGATATAGATATAGATATAGATATAGATATAGATATAGATATAGATATAGATATAGATATAGATATAGATATAGATATAGATATAGATATAGATATAGATATAGATATAGATATAGATATAGATATAGATATAGATATAGATATAGATATAGATATAGATATAGATATAGATATAGATATAGATATAGATATAGATATAGATATAGATATAGATATAGATATAGATATAGATATAGATATAGATATAGATATAGATATAGATATAGATATAGATATAGATATAGATATAGATATAGATATAGATATAGATATAGATATAGATATAGATATAGATATAGATATAGATATAGATATAGATATAGATATAGATATAGATATAGATATAGATATAGATATAGATATAGATATAGATATAGATATAGATATAGATATAGATATAGATATAGATATAGATATAGATATAGATATAGATATAGATATAGATATAGATATAGATATAGATATAGATATAGATATAGATATAGATATAGATATAGATATAGATATAGATATAGATATAGATATAGATATAGATATAGATATAGATATAGATATAGATATAGATATAGATATAGATATAGATATAGATATAGATATAGATATAGATATAGATATAGATATAGATATAGATATAGATATAGATATAGATATAGATATAGATATAGATATAGATATAGATATAGATATAGATATAGATATAGATATAGATATAGATATAGATATAGATATAGATATAGATATAGATATAGATATAGATATAGATATAGATATAGATATAGATATAGATATAGATATAGATATAGATATAGATATAGATATAGATATAGATATAGATATAGATATAGATATAGATATAGATATAGATATAGATATAGATATAGATATAGATATAGATATAGATATAGATATAGATATAGATATAGATATAGATATAGATATAGATATAGATATAGATATAGATATAGATATAGATATAGATATAGATATAGATATAGATATAGATATAGATATAGATATAGATATAGATATAGATATAGATATAGATATAGATATAGATATAGATATAGATATAGATATAGATATAGATATAGATATTAATCAATTTCATAATATCTCTATTGTGAACATAATCCGGCCTCTAATAAATATTAAGTACATGGTCAAAAATATTTTTGTGAGGGAAACTCCATTAGCGACGTATGAGTCATTTGTTTAGGTTTGAAGACTCTAAAGCTTCACAAAGTACTTTCTTTAGCTTTTGGGTACAGTATAGTTCAAAAACTATAACTGAAATGACGTTATCAAATTGTTGAATAAACAATTTGCTGTGCGAGATTTGTTAAAAATTTACGTTATAATAATCGTAACTTGTTCGTTGTGTGTGAATGTTTGTTGGATGTATTTTTGACATTTATAGAAACGATACAAATACGAATCGATATTTACAGATATTTAAATGTCATGACAATTACATAGTGCGTACACTTGAACGTAGGTGTGCGTATATGTGAGAGAGGCGAAGATGGAGTAGAACGCGATAGATAGTGCGTGAGCTGAAAATTCTCTATCTTTATATATTACATTTCCATATGAACTCAACACCAGGAGCATTGCTTAAATTTATTAGGGATATTACCATAAATTGGTGAAAATCTAGTTTTAATCACAATAACAAAACCAAGAATATCAAGAATCTACTATTTAGATCCATAAACAAGGGTCAAAAATAATATATTATGTACAAAATGGGCATTTGTCGTAATGACTTAGTGCTATTTTTAACCTACATCGTTTTTGAAGAAATACGTTACGATACGATTCAATTCCAAATCATTTTTTATCACATAAGAGTTCTATTTACTAACTGAAAGAAGATAACGTTAATGTCGCTCAGAGACATGGCTAATATCGTAAATTTACAAGTAATAACCGTAACATTTACTACTGCTCGTAAAGTGATTGCAGCAACTGTAAAACAATTGTAACTAAAATTTTAAGATACAAATGCATTAAAATGTAAATGGTACGTCTAACCATGTGAACAATACATGTCGCATAGTAGCGAACCGTTTATGATACCAAAAGCACTAATGCTGTTTCCCCACACTATCTTAGATAAACACGCCGACATACACTCGTACAAAAAGATCAGATAGTACGGAGCACGTAACACTTTTATTTCAGTCATCATCTACTAACTTAACTAATTTAACTTTATTCCTTGTTAAATTGTTATTTGTAATTTAACAGCGACGTGTGATATCGAGCAAAGCCCGAGCAAAGTGAAAGAAATAATTTTATTCATTATGTAATCGTTTATTTACTTAAATTTATTTATTTTCCCATATTGAAGAAAATGTGTGTAATGTTTTAACACAGCATCACTGCAGGTCTTTGCGTTTGAAATAACATAAATTCTTTTGTGATAAATCTTCTATTTATGTCTAACCAACTAACCAGTACTTTTATTTTAATATTAGCGGTAGCAATAACTAACGCGATAAAGTAGTTTACTATCCAATCAAAAAAGTTATAAACAAAAAAATTCGAAAAAAAATTAAAAAACTACTTAAATCTCAATGACCGAGAGATGCGAAGCTTTTCTTACATGCTCATTATTTTCTTTTTGCTCATTAAGATAACTTAACAGCAAGGAAAATCAAATTTTTAAACTTTATGCGTAAAAATAATAATGTATTACAAATAAAGTAAACAAAATAAAATATTTTCACGAAAAAATTGAACCGACTTCAGATAACCACCAAAAAATAAACTCATTGGAAAATATAAAATAGTAAAAATAGAAGCACTCAATTGGAACTTTTGCAGTATAATACCGTTTCCGAACATATATTTTGCAAAGTATTGCTCCTACTAGAGTTTTGGAATCGGTGCCAAGTCAACGCTTTCCTTCTCTTTCACATATATACATATACACATACACAGTGTGTATGTGCTTATATGTGAGTACTTGTATTTCTATTGTTTTATACATGTCAGTGCTCTTCTTATTCGGTGGTAATTTGAAGTTGGTTAATTTTTTTCGTAAATATGTTTTATTTATATTTCTTCAGTTTCATGTTATGCAAAATATCACGAAGTTACTATGAATTCAAAATCAATTCAATCGTTTACTGAAATCGGAAAGTAAACAAAAAAAGATATATATATATATATATATATATATATATATATATATATATATATAGATATATATATATAAACATACATATTTGTACGTATCTATCACATACTATACCTTGACATTATATTCAAAAGCATATGGCAAATATTCTATTTGCCATATGCTTTTGCATATAACTTCTTACTGGTTTACTTGGTAAATGAAGCCATACTCGATGAATGTAGAACGTTCCTGTTAGCAGCGTTCACTATCACTGTACCCTGATTTTGCTAAAAGGCAGATTTAGTCATCTCAAAACTTTAGAGATTCAATTACTAGATTATCAATAAACCTGTATCATACAAACTCGGTGACGACACATCTGCTGTAAATTGTCGAGGAATTTTATTGTATACCTTCAATTTTCAAGGTTAAATTTTAACCATTTCTTACTATACTACTCTGTGGCCTTTCAGATAAAAAAGAATCAGAGTAAAATAAAAAGAGACATGAGTGCTGTAGGTCAGCAAACAGCCGTTGATTCAGCCACAGAGTAGTATACGAATCAATAGGAATGGAGAGTTAGAACCTAATGTTCAGTAACAGAGTATCTGCTTGAAACTCAAAATATTAATTTAAAAACAGAAGGTTTCAGAGAAATCTCAGAGTTTAAGCAGGCAGTACCCCTGCGATATAAGTATTGAGGAACCGAGTGCGATTATAGAGTATGAGCTTGTGATCGATAATACAATTTTAAAAACGACTAATAATTGGATTCTGACCATATACTGGGAGTTTACCTTAGATCCATCTGTTTTGAGACCAGTAAGACTATAAAAAACACGTACATTATTTTCAAATTTACAACCATACAATATTTGATAATGATTGCCAGTATTCAGTGACATGGTTATATTTTGTGATACTTAAAAAAAATATATATATATAAATATAATATATAGTTCCCAAAGTGGTTTTTTTCCGGTATGATATTGAATTCTGAAAGAATTTAATGCAATAAATATTTCCATAACTCGTACAAATTAAAATTGGAGGGTTTTAGTATGTATTTAGAGTTAAATAGGAAGATGTATGATATAACATATGACAGTTGAAAAAAAATCACCGCATGATAAAATTTGACAAGGCAATAATAAATGGAGCATATATTTCGAGTCGAATGTATCGCTGAATTACTTATTCAAACTAAAAATGATAAAATGTTATTTTATCATTTTTAGTTATCGAGGATTCACATTCGTTTTCAGAAATGATTTGGAATTATTCTTATTGAACATAATATTGCATTACCGATTTTCAAATAACAGCTTTGTTAAAAGAATATATAATAATTGTATAATATATTAAAATAATATATAGTAAATATATAATAAATTTTGCAGCACAAATTTCATGTCGATATTCAACATCATCTTATTTACACCCTGATGGTCGAAAAGATAAGATCAACAAATAGCATTTAAAATACTTTTTAATTTATTTATTGCTCAAAGGGCTTTACAAATGAAACATGTTAAGTAAAAATAGAATTGGTACTACGATGTTTTCGTATATTAGTCCCCAGCGCCCATTATCACCACAATGCGTAGCTTCTTGCACCAGTGGCGCTACTATTCAATACTCATCTGTAGCATTTAGCTAGATAATTAGAAACATCACAGCCACGCCCGAAGAACGGCCGGCACGGAAAACCGTTTCAGTACAATCTAATGAAAGTAACAACAATCGCAAACGGAAAAATTATTCGAAGAAATAATTCTTAAACGAAGCATAATTTAGTAGTTCTGGAAAAAAAATCTCTTTTACAATCCACATTAATTCTAACGCATTGAAAACGTTAAGGAGGTTAATGCTAATGAAACAAAGCTCTAGCATTAATTAATGAATTGTTTTGAAAAAAATTGTAATTGGAATATATAAATTTGTAGCCAAAGTGAAAGAATTGACTAGTTTTACTTTGAAATTAATTGCAAAATATAAATTACCGTTGTACACGTTTTCATTTTCTTTATTATTTTCACATTTTCATTAGATGTATCTTTTAAGTTTTGCAGTTATTGAAGAATATCCGATTTAAGGAAAAGTTATCCTCAGTTTTTGTGTTCTTACTGGAAAAATATTTGTGTGAATTCGACACGGCACTTTCCGGAAAATATATATAATAAATATTTAGAAATTTCCCAGAAATTAGGAAGTGTTTATAAACGGTTTTAGTTGTTAGACTATAGACATGACAAGGTAAAGGGTTCTTTTTTAACTCCAGAATCCAACAAAATAATGTGACGTGGTTCGTTACTCTATATCAGCTGGCAATAAACTAACAGACGAATTGATGCTTTGGATATTACAACAATATCAGTCCTTAGGCTTCATATGGGACTGAGTTGGCGCATTTCTGTATTTATGATGAATTGAAATGAAATAATGTATAATACGCTCTTAATTATTTAATATTAAAGTAATAAACCTCGAGTAATTATATAAAAACGAGAAAAGCATACGTTTGTCCTATGCACGCACATACGCATGTACATTATACATGCGTACATAAATATGTGCACTTAGAGTACACACAAGTGTATATGTAATGTACTGGTGTAATTAATTGACGAAACGCAGAAGCGGGAGTGTGTGGTTTTGATCAAATTCCTTATTGGATCAATGATTATAAAATAATCGACGTTACTGAAGATTTTACTTTAATCTTCCCGTCTTTCATCGTCATTTAGCACTTCGTTTACTATGTAGTTGTTATCAGTACACACATATAATTACGGTCAAAAATGTATCAAAGAACTCTGTACTATTTCGGTATATTTTTTTTATCTACATATTACTTTATCGAGTATTTATTAAAGACTTAATTTACCTCATTGAGTTAAGACACACAGCTATGTTAATTGCACTTAATCTTTTTCTGAAGGTTGTCTATCCTACGTTAGGTTATTTTAAATAATCACTGAATATATAATACATTGGAAAACGTATATAATATAGTGGAAAATAATAGTATGGAAATACATAAAAACTGAATGAAAGAGCACCGCATAACAGAATATTATAAAATCTATGTACTAACGAAACTTCGAATGAAGGCATTTTTACGTATATTGTTGAAATTAAGCCGGCTAAAAATGCATCCTATTATATTTATTATTTAAATAGTATGTATTTCATGTATATTTTTTCCAAAAGCAAAGTACAAAATGTTTAGATTCTCATTATATTTGGCTTACTTATAAAAAAGTATACAAATATAGCAACGCTTACTTTTATGGAAATCTAGAGAATATTCCATTTTCTCTTATAATGAATAACTTACTACTATTTACGAACTATTCAATTTCATAAATACGACTTCTAATTGATTTGACCCACATAGCGCCGCATTCGAACATATAATAAAACGTTGTAAGTTGAAATTGTACAATAATTAAGGCATTCATTTCATCCGCTTGCCAAAAAAACTTGTCCAACAGACCAACCTCCCGCCAAAAGGACTCGTATCGAACCAACTGTCGCCACCGATCTGTTGCAATGGCCTTATTTAGATAATATTCGGCTACTCGAGTGCAATTCATTATTTTAACCATGTTCTATTAAATGTTTAGAAAAGTTTCAAAGCGAAGTAACACACAATTTTTTTTTTGTTTGTTTGGGCAATATTAGGTAAGTAATCAAAGGATGTGTCCTTTACTTTTTATATCAACACATTATGCAAAAAAAACTAAATTGTTTTGAAGTAATGTTTTACAAAGCATTTATAGAGTTTCATTGAGTTGAGATTGATGAAGTCAAAATGCTATTCCATAATGAGTTCGGTAAGTGAGAACGAAATTGGAAGTTATGTATACTATTGTTTTAAAGTAATATTACTTACGCAATACCATACAGATTTCATTTGGCACAGCATAAATGATAGCAAGCGAAAGTAAATTATGAATATTAAACACAAACAAGAGCAGTGAATGAAATAAATGAAAATAGTTTAAATAAAACCATGTCGTTTTCTTTGAACTCTTACACAAAACGGTATTCCATAATGAGTTCGGTAAGTGGGAACGAAATTGGAAGCTATATGTACTTTTATTTTATAGTAATAGCATTTACGCAATACCATGTAGATTTCATTATGTACAGTTTAATTGAGGGCAAGCGAAAGTAAATTATGAATATGAAACACAAACAAGAGCAGTGAATGAAATAAATGAAAATAGTTTAAATAAAACCATGTCGTTTTCTTTGAACTCTTACACAATACGGTATTCCATAATGAGTTCGGTAAGTGTGAATGAAATTGGAAGCTATATGTACTTTTATTTTATAGTAGTATCATTTACGCAATACCATGTAGATTTCATTATGTACAGTTTAAGTGAGGGCAAGCGAAAGTAAATTATGAATATTAAACACAAACAACAGCAGTGAATGAAAAAGATGAAAATAGAATAAATAAAACAATGTTATTTTCTTCGGAATCTTGCACTAAACGATGTAGCTAATTTTCTAACCCTTTCACACTATGCATTAGCATGTTAAAAAATGACATAAGATGGATTAATATTTAGATTATTAGTTTTTGTAATTTATTTTGGTTATAAAATCATGGGAAATTCCATTGCATGTTTGAATTTCATTTCAAACTAAGCAAGTCATCTGAATTATATTAATAACATTTTTTGTAATTAAATAGAACCTACAATTTTATTACTGAAATAAATTACCAAACTAAGAATACAAAATATTAATCCATAATTTAACATTTTTTCGTTTATTTTTTCCAGAATTTTAGTTAAGTTAACATAATACACACTTATGCTCATGGTATGCTAATAACTCATATAAAATGGTTAGTATGTTATTTTATGCCGTTTAGTGAAACACTGACGAAAATAGAACCGCTGTCCTAATTTTTTTTTATTAAATTCATTTCCGACTTTTTAATTTCTATGTTATATTACAGACTGAACTTTCATCTCTTTCATGTAAGGAAAATAAGCTCTTACGTAATGGGATATACCTGCATACCGAAGGTGTAACGCTCGCGACACATCCTAGTTTAACCATACTAGAGCCGTACAATCCTTAACGCGTAAAAAACTTTGCCTTTTGGCGAGAGGAGCTAGGAGGCTCTGTAAATAAATAATATCCTAATTCATCTAGAAATACCCTCGACTACTTTCCTTCTCTCTTCATCATCAGATCAGCTTTGTGTCATAATGATATATTATATTGTATTATAATCTTATATTGAATTTATTTATATTATATTATTTATATTATATTATATTGGGATATAAAAACAGCTCTGAAATCAAATAAAATCGTCAAAAAATAACAAGGTAATCACAAAGCATAACAGCAAAATGAAGAAAAATGGTCAAATGTTAGATTAAGCAAACACGTCGGTTAATTAATTAAACAATTTATAATTACGAAACGACATCAAAGTACCATAATCAGTTAGTGACTACAGTTCAAAGAAAACTGAGTCTATTTAACAAAATTGTCTAGTTTGATTTAAATTAAAATACAAACTGAGGTATGTTTGTCAGTTATTGTTTTGTTTTAATTTTTAGTAAAAATTTTACATGTTCAATAAAACGGTCGAGATGTGGGTGATTTAAAGAATTTTTCATAACGGAATTTCCTTGAAAATAGCCATTTTTAACTAAAAAAATGGGTCCGTAAGTAAACTTTTATTTGTACACTGATTGGAATTTTGTTATCATTATATACTGTAATTGTGATATACAAAAATGTCAATCCGAGAAAATTATGATTGGAATTTAATGAATAATTTGCTACAACTACAAAACTACCGCATACTTTTAATCCTTTAAGTCCCTTGGCCAAGCGTTATTCGATTACTTGTCCAAGATATTCGATTATTAGTCGCAACGCTATGTGTAAAATTCCGATAAAAGAATACTGGTCGGTGCCAGGCACTCTACTTTGTTTTTAGACAAGCCAAACCGAAAAAAATGTTCTCATTAATAAGAGGCTGTTTTGTTATGCTGCTTTGCGTCTATACGTATAGCGTATTAAATATTATTACTTAAAAGTATGTGTCAGTATAATTCCAAGTGCGTGCAGCAACTTATATTGAAAGTGGGAAGGAGGTATCATAGTTCATACTGAATATATTCAAAGCCTTGTTGATAAAATGTAACTATTTCTGATTTTGAATCAAGGCGGTGAAAAATGTTAGTCTTTTTAGTATTTAAAAAACGGTTCCAAAAACAATGGACATGTGACAAATATTTAACAATAATGACAAGAAATAGATGAACTTTGACAATAATGAAAGGAAGGAAACAGCTGCCTTGTAGAATTTTAAAACTGCCGCCGAATAAAATTCGTCTTCAATTAATATTATTTGTATACATGGATAGGAGAAATCACGAATAATGCATGAAATATTATTAAGACTACTACAAAAGGCTTACAATTAGGAAGCTGTGCCCACAACTTCGCATGGGCTTTTCGATACATTAAAACAGGTTATTTAAAAAAAATAATGAAAGTATGAACATATGTAATTAATAACGGGTTCTGTTACTGCACCATAAATAGCGTTCTATGGAATGTGTTTTGCTATAGTATCATAGATAGCGCCTTCTGAAATGTAATTGAAAATATGGATATCGCCTAAAAATATTATATGTACTGAGCAAAAGTAAACTAATTATATGATTCCGTTCAAGAAGATCTATAAATACTATTCTGCTTAGGTGCATGTTTTACCTACAAGACAATAACATTTATATTATGCGAGATTATTAAAACAATGGAAAACTTTCCATTCAAGGAAAGAAATATATGTTTATTTGATCATAAAGTGCGAGAAATTAAGAGTACAATAAAAATAAAAAATAAACGGTAACTTAAACATAAACATAAACCAATGTTGGGCATACAATATAGGCTACGCAATGCATACGTGTTTACATCCAGGGACTCAAATATTAAGACTGTGTATACATGCTTGACGGAATCCAATACCAACATATAATAACTTTGGAAAGGTATGAGATATCATGATAAGACAAAGTTGACCCCAGGGTTACTACTTTAAAAGTCATGTGGATAGCCACAGTCATTTTCAAGTTAAATTCGTTCATACAGACAGACAGTTCATTTTTTACATTATATTCGTTTCAGTAGTCGAATATGAAAATATTTAAAAGCTGATAATTCGAAAATCACTAACGATAACTAACTTCAATATTATTTATTTGTTTTGTTAATCACATATACGCCAATATGAATATTATAACGACGCTCCAATCTGTCAGTTTTAAATTACACCAGCATTTATAGAACAAGAATCTTCTCTATTTCCTTTGTGTCCTTCTAGTTATACTAGAGATTTTCTAAGCAGATTTCTTACGCATTAAATGAAATGTGCCTTAATTAGCATTTTATGCTCACACAATAGCAAGAATGCATTAAACTAGTATGCATTATGTCCTTTCATAATCAACAAACTTAGTAAAAATAAAGGCCTTTAGTTTGTTAAAAATTTACTGTAAGGGGATGTGTAAATTGTAAGTCAAGTAGTTCAAAAAAGGATAAAAAATACCGTACATAGCATTAATTTTTTATCTAAAGAATTGTATTGATTTCAATTTGTTTATGTTTAAGTTACTCATTATTTTTTTTATTGTCTTTATTTCACTGACTGTGGATGGATGGATACGAGTCCATAAATAAAAGTTAAACCACTGTTAAAGTAGCTTGTGAAAGCTATATTCGATCTTAAATAAAATTATAGTATTTATGTATACACATATATACTCAGACAATAAAAACAATATATTCGACTATTTAATGCATTTTATTTTTCTACAGTGAATCCAAATTATATTACTACATTGGTTTACGTAAAAATACTTTAATGTTCTCAAGACGTTAGCAGTTGGATGCAAAATATTAATTTTGGAAAATAACTGAACATATTTAAAAAAGTAAATAAACATTTACGTTAAGATTAATTAAATCTGTACAAGTATTGAAAAAGGGAAAGTTTGCGAAAAGAAAAACACAAATTAATAGAAGTGCTAAAGATGAAAACATTTAAGATTTGTTTGGACGGTTTTCGTATAAAGTTATAGGGAATTAGATCCGCATATCAGAAACATACTAATTTCAAAGTTTTCAAATTGAATATTAAAAAACATTTCAGTTAATAGGTATGAAAATATAATGAGTGTATAAGTTTTCAAAATTTAACCCAAATTTGTGAGTCAATAAGTCGCTGCATTTACTAATAAGATTATCTAATACTTTAATGTAATCTAAAATCTCCGATGAGCTTATAAATGTATATACATGCCATAAATTATTAGTTCATACCTCTAAATTATTAGTTAGTTAGTATAAAGTTATTTTACTAGTAAGTTGACATTATAAAGTACTAGTTCAACACTAAAACCAAATATAGCATATTTATTAAAAAAAACTTTAAACCACTCACGTGTTGGTTTATAAAAGCTGTAAATCGATATAGGAAAATATTAAGAAAAAAAGGCGGAGAATATGTATCATTACAATACGATATAGTTATACATTTATTTATGCAGTTACTAATTTGATATACACAATAACATTTACCTCAAGCAAACTTATTAAAACAATTGCAAACTTTCCATTCGAGCAAAGAAATATAATGTGTTTATTTGATCATAAAGTGCGAGAAATTAAGAACACAATAAAAATAAAAAATAAACAGTAATTTAAACATAAACGTAAAATCAATGTTTCAAGAAAAATTTCCGTAAGTTAGAATAAAATTGTTGACTTGGTAAACGTATTATCTTTTACAAAAGTTGATTGAAAACTGTTTTAAATATTTTTCCACTTTAAAGAATACTGACATTCTGAAGTACTACAGAAAATTAACTAAAGTGATATCATCTTTTATCTGGATACAAAGATTATGAAATCGAGGCATATCAGAGTCGTTTAAAACTGTAAATTATATTCTATCTTTTCGGTGCTACAACAAACAAAATAGTTAAGATCTTAGAGCAAAACAACTTCAAAATACATTTGTGAAAAGAAGTTTTCTTTTAAATTAACCTCGAGAAACTTTAGCGATACTTAAAACTTATAGTCGTTGAAAAGCTGACAATGACATTTCAGTGAAGTGCTTTCATTCCCAACTTGAACAATTATTAAGTTTTGATGGGTGGACGTTTCATAGCACTAGAATATCTTGCCTGTATAGAAATTCGTGAATTAGGGGATCAGAAGACTGGTATTAAGAACGTTATCAAGAATTTTGGACAAAGTGTGGCCACGTCTTTACAGAGTCTATCGACTTATATTTCATTTCTAAATGACTTCACTTAAAACACAGCTGATACCGATGTCGTATAGCCATTTTTGGTTATTAAAATTTTACACACGGTGTAATTTATCCTAAATAATCACTTTTTAGTCAATTTTTAATATCGTCTGAGCTAATTATTTCTCTTCTATTCTCTATTTATCACACGTGGTTAGAGAACTATTCAGCTACAATATGATATGAACTGGAATATAGACTTTCGTATACTTCTTGAGTTATAGTTTTACGATTGAAAGTAATATCCAGTGTCTAATACATACTTCAATTTTATTATCCTATGTTTCTTCTGGTAGTACTAACAAAATCAAGCAAATATCATACGTCAATAATACTAACTTCTCTCATTGCCTAATCGTAACATATATTATATTTCCTGACCAATATTTCGAAATTACCCTTTTAGGCTTTAGTGTTTTCATCCCTATTTTCATTATTGCAGCACTATTTTTTTTTAAGTTTATTGTTGCGGAAATTCTATTAGTGAAAAATCAATAGAAAATATGTAGCAATCGCAAATAGTCTTGTTTTTTTCAATAACGTTGATGTAATTCTAGTAGTGATCCAAGGTAATATTAAAACTTATTTTAAAAAATTATTAAAGGATATTGTAGAAAAGACCATTCTTGTAAGTTGACAAGGAAGGCCTTTTCTCTACCACCAAAAGTATCCAAGTAGATCTCTCATGATTTTGAAATAGTCATGAAAATATAGTTATGAAAATATAAATAGTCATGAAGATAAATCTCTCATGATTTTGAAATAGTCATGAAGACTATCACACCGAGCTGCTCTTTCTAATGTCGGCTCTTTGTAATCATCATCTAGTAATCCATAATAATCTCGAAAAGAGATTGAAAAATTATTAGAAAACACAATCTTCAAGTTTTCAAAACTTCATAAAGCCACATATAGCCACATATACCCTATCCGTCGATAAACAGGAAATCATAATTAGCTAATGACCGACTTTTACTAAAAATATAAGATACCAAGTTACATCTCACTCACAATAAATTAGCTAATTTCGGAAGTCGTGTACAATATTAATGAACGCAATGCAACTTACATTGCTATTCACGGCATGGTGTATTTTCATGACTCATTCGTCAATCGTGGTGAATAGACCGAACCTGAACTCTGACCTTTGTCAGTCATTCGACATTTCAGTCTAATCAGGCACTCACCCAAAATCTATTAATTGGGACAAGGCATGCTAGTGTTAAATCGTGTTCATGATCATTTAAAGAGAATATTTGATTGAATCGACACATATACCTATGTTAAATGTAAAAAGTTAGACTACAGTCAAAGATTTTATTGCTCATAGTACTTTATTCATGACGCGTTCGTTACCTTTGTACTGCGATTTGGTCTCTATTTTGAATTAATTCGCTCCTGTCATACTACTTATGTAGATAGTAATAAGCATCACACTCATATTTAAGCTTTTAAGCTGTCGCTTTCAAGTTGTTTGTTTATCGCAAACAGGTGTTTAAGGATGTGTATGTGTATGTATGTGTATGTATGTGATTATATATGTATATATATATATATATATATATATATATATATATATAAAACATCACATTATTTAAAATATATTATCTGACAATGCAGCAAATTTGTTCCAATACGTTCATCCTTGCTATTTGAATCTTTATCGCAACTATATATTATTGTTGTGCAATTACCCAGGAGACTACCATCTCACTTTATTCCACTTAACTACATCATTTCTGTCATTTTGAGTGAAGGAGTATATCATAATAATTCGTTCATTTTGCAATCGGAGACAAAAGTATAAGAAATCGAAATATCATTATATGGATAATAGGAAACATAGAACATTTCAACTGAAACTTTATGAGATACTAACTTCATAGCTCTGAAAATTAAGTAAGTGACAACGATTTAAATTTTTCGATAGTCGATTCGTCGTGTTAACAGTGCAAGTAATTCCGTTGGAAATATTTTCTAGCTTCCCTTTGCACTTACACAGTTTCCCGTACCACTTTGCACATAACTTGTATTGAACGGTCATAACGAACAATATTACTATTTAGTTTAGAACAAAACGAGGTAAAAAAGACTCATTTCAGATATTAATACCGAATTATGAATTCGAAAATTATTACTTTTAATATAGTCGAGGCTGTGAAAATAATGGCGCTATTTATACAATAATATCAAATTCATTGATATAAATACTTAATCTAGAAGTAACTCCTCATGCATGATAGATATTATGCAAGTCCTTGTATCGCAATGTAGACGTTCACGGAACTCGTTCTTGGAACTTAGATGAAAAATTCTGCTCTATTGTTCGTTTTAGGAATACTTTTATGAAGTCGCTTTTTAGTTCATGGTTGATAATTTGTGAGTTTATTATTTAATTTGAATTAATTTTTCTTTTTTTTCTGTTCTGTTACATATTGTTTATATTGTTCTGTAAACTACGATACATTTAATGCTTGCGCGTGTCCAACGCGCTGGGGCAACTTGTAAATTAGACATAGATGTTTATAATAAATAAATAAATATGTGCACCATAAAATATTATGAAAACTGCAACAGGGAAAAGCATACTGATAAATAACTGTGTAAATATTTTGCCATGTTATATTTAATTAACACCGAGGATTTTGTTTATTCCTACAAAAAATAATTTATATGATATTAAGTTTACTACACACAACCTCGTACAGTATTTTGCGGAGGAATTTTTCAAATTTTAAGTGATTTTTTATTATTGATAATTATTGGTGTGCTTGGCATTTCAATGTATATTTATAGCTCAACAATTGGTAGTATATGTGGATAGTCAATGTCATGTTAATACATTAGTAGTTAAATCTATATTGTAAAAAATACTTCGACTAGATTGTAAAAAATATTATACTACACACAAAAATATTATACTGCACACATCTAATTCCTCAATATTTTCTTTCATGTGTCATGTTGAAATCCCTGCATATATATCACACAATTGCCCGAGAAATTAAATTAAATGAGTTTATTATTTTTTTCTTAAAAATATTGCAGAAGAAATTTAGTAAAAATATTATTGTCATTAACTTGCCTTCCTGTATCCTAGTGATAACATAAAAAAAGAAAAATTTAAACCACTAGACCCGTATTTTTCAACATTATTTCCAAAATTATTTTTCTTTTAAATGAAACCTCTATTTTCTATTCTATTTTTGGCCCGTCATATACTTAATAAGTACAAGGTGTCAGCTTTCTGGGTAAAATGATTTCAAAATTACGATTATATATACCTACGTAGCAGATACACAACAGGTCGTATGAGAATTATGAAGTTGCTACTTGAATGTATAATATTAAAAACGACTAAGAGATCAAGCATGAAATTATATAAAAAAACACAAGTGTGCAAGCAATTTTCTATAATCTGAAATATGGGAATTCTATTAACTAATGAATAGATATTTAAGGAATAAGACACAAAATGCCAATTAAATTAAAAATCCCCACAAGGAGTCCAACCTAACTCTATAAATATAAATGTTTTCAGAAAACAATATTAATTAAATCATCAGTTAATATTTACCTTTGAAAATAATAATATAGGTTTGATTCAAAGAATAAATTTAACTTCATTTTCATTTAAAGTAAAATGCATTTGAAGTGATTTCCGTTTCCCTCTTCTTGCACGACACGAAGATAGTACTGAAAGTGCTTGGAACTGCTCATTTATAAAATAAAATTAACGATTTCAAATTTCGAAAAACAAATTCTTTGATAGTTCATTGGGGTATTTGAGTAAATTTATCATATATTTTAAAACTTGAAGGCATGCCATCACGTGACAATTATTCAACATATGAAAATTTTCCAGTCTTGATTTTATATGTCCTATTTTACAGTCTATATCAACAACACAGTAAAGATCGACT
Source organism: Druceiella hillmani (assembly GCA_039881145.1). Classification (NCBI taxonomy): domain Eukaryota; kingdom Metazoa; phylum Arthropoda; class Insecta; order Lepidoptera; family Hepialidae; genus Druceiella; species Druceiella hillmani. The sequence goes on along the minus strand of JAYKKI010000045.1, from coordinate 5,376,317 downwards.
TTCATCGCCATTTTATGATGAAGTGCGTTCCCACGCTACTGTTTACAGCTGATTTAACAAGTTTACCGAAAGTCCCATAATGATAATCTGCCTGCTAAACGTCACTCAACAGCGACATCTGAAGATAACATCAATTCGTTCACGATGAAGACTAGCAAGATAGGTAGACTAGGATAGATAGGCTTTAGTATGGGTCAAACACAGAAAATTCTTCATAAACATTTAGGCGTCAGGAAGCTTTGTGCTAGATAGATACCCTATGATTTGACCAATGCTCAAAAATACCATCGCCTTGATTGTTACCGCAAAATGTCAGAAAACTTCCATGGAGGTAACCCAATTGCTCTATATAACATCATCATGGGCGACCAGAGCTCGATACTTTTACTAAATCAAGATTAAGAGATCTGTCCAATGGATGTTTAATTTAGAAAAGTTGTCTATAAAGATAAAAAAGACGAAGTACTGGAAAAAACAGTTGCCTCGTTCTTCGGACGGTCGATTATTATGTAATGATTGTTTTGGAAAATAAAAGAAGAGTTACAACAACTAGTATACTAGGAATTATTTTCCTGTGGTTTTAGAAAATGTTCGGGAACGACGCTCTCATAGAAGAATCTTCTCTCATTACGACTAAACCCCTGCACACTCAACCATTATTATATAGGAATAACCAAATATTTGACTATGACGTAGTCAAAGCTAAAATTACGAGTTATTCCCCATACTGTCCCGAACTTGCAGCATGTGGTTTCTTTTTACTCTCAAGAATAAAAAACAAACTAAGAATAATAGGTTGCCTGGATACCGCAGAAGCGGTGACTGCCTTCGCAAAGGTCATGGAAGACGTATCCTAGGAAGAGTGAGCCGACTACTTCTCTCAGTACTCCCATTGAATGGAACGATTCACAGAGTTGGCGCTCCATTGAAAACCTACTTAAAAACACAAAATAAATTACAAATTAGCTGGTTAAAAACTTTTAGACTTAACAAACGTATTTACTTAAATGGAGAAAATTGCAATAACGTAACAATATTTTGTTGCAATTCGTAGTGAGGCGGTGTCGCCCACTAAAAGTTTTCTTTTCGTAGATGCTTACTTAGATACTAGTCAACATTTCCGTTAACGTAGGGAAGCGTAAGCGTAGTATAAAGTAAAAGTTATCCGGAAGACTAGATTTGAATAATTTTATTTTTTAAGCTCAACGATTAATAGAAAAGAATATTCCTTACAGATATATTTATTCCAAATGGTGTGTTTTAGAATATTCAAAATGTTGATATTTATTAAGGCAAAACTTTATTGTTTAACTAGTCTAAACTGTACTAACGAAGCCGATTAATTCAATATTTCGTTCAAACTTTTTGTTCACACTATTACATACCGTTACAATAGCATAGCGTTCGAAGTCAATACTTGAACAAATCCTGATCAATTGGAAATACTTCCATTCCAACCAAAACCAATCCTGATCAAAGAATTTATTTTGAAAGTAATGTAAAAGATGTTTACGTTATTTTTATTTTTAATGTGTTATCGTGATGAATGTTTTGATTTATTTCTCATTTTTAATCGACTTCAAAAAAGGAGGAGGTTCCCAATTCATCGCATTTTTTTATGTTCGTTAATTCATACCTTTTTTATTAAAAGGGTATAGTATGATTTCCGAACCTAAATACAATTTCAAAATATTGCTACTGACAGAAGATTTTGGAATCGGTGCCAAGAAAAGTGAGTGTAGCACTCATATGTATGAGGGGATGTGCATATACGTGAAAGGAAAAGAAAATTGTCGGCTTAAGAATAGTATTTTGTAAATTTATTTATGATCGGAAACGATATTATATGGCAAAAGTTTCAACTAAGTACTCGTGTCGTGTCGTAAGTAACATGATTTTATACTTGTGCAAAATAATTTTCAAGCAACGTAACATTCGACTTTCAATTGTACGATTAGGTTTATGGTGATGACAAAATCTCATCATTATAATCTGGTGTACCCTGTTTTGTCATTGCTATTTGAGAGATAAAATTTCATAAAAAGTTGCTTAAGAAATTTTAACTTGATTTGAAAATTATTTCTATCCAAAAATCGGAATGAAGCATCTAGAAAATCCTTCGTATAATCTTCACAACATGCAACGGTTGCATGTAACAATAAGCCTTCAGTATTTTCACACCTCACAACGCAAACGCAATATTGATGAAGGGCAAAGTAGCGAGTGCCCTCGTCTACCGAGCGAGCGATTGTTACGAATCATTGATCAGGATTACGAATCATTGATCATTGATTTCTATCCAAAAATCGGAATGAAACATCTAGAAAATCCTTCGTATAACCATCACAACATGCAACGTTTGCAAGTAACAATAAGCCTTCAGTATTTTCACACCTCACAACGCAAACGCAATATTGATGAAGGGCAAAATAGCGAATGCCCTCGTCTACCGAGCGAGCGATTGTTACGAATCATTGGTCAGGTTAAATGCGGCCTTCCTCTTCTGGAACAGCGTTCTGTAGATCGACACCGTTTATTGAAATTATACGAACGTTCAGAGTTCACCGCTGCTATTGGTATATTTAATAACGAGTAACTTTCTTCAACGAATATCTAAACAATGGCAGTCATGCCGTATCTATGGATGCTACTTCCTTCACACATGAAAGGAACATATTAAGAAGAGAATATATTACAAAACCAATTACTCGTTTTACGTTTAAATTAAATATTTTATATATACTTGGATGCCCTGTGTTTACAATGACAATGTCTATTAAAGCTTTATCATCGTATAATGCATATAAACTTAAATAATTTGAGATACTTTAAATCACCATTAAATCAATGTGCCCCGATTATTAATTGTATTCTTAAAAATTAAAAGTTTCTGGTAGTACAAGCCAATCGGATGTAATCCTAAAAAACAAGTTATAGTCGGACCCCTTGTGATTAAATGATCCGTAATGTAAATATGTGTCAAAGAAAAAAAAATGTATATATATATATATATATATATATATATATATATATATATATATACAATTTTAACATTCATATCTATTTAAATTATTAACTTGTTTATTTTAAATAAGTTTGTAATTCTGCAAGTTGACAGTAATTATCTTTCATGTTTTAAATTGTTTTACATAAAATTTCTTTCAAATTTTCCCTTTCAAAATATGAGATGGAACAAGAATTTTTCCATAATTGTAACAGACAAATGAATACTAGAATAAAACCAGTTCAGTTTTTACAGAATTCAATAAAAAAGTCTAAAACATTATTAAGATTTAATTAGTAAATTTAATAATTAATCATTTTTGAACAAAATTCTGCATCATATACATAAATATATAAATACAAATTACATAAGGACATATATAATTGCACTATATATATTCGCGTGATGAAACGATATATATTTTATTATCGCCCAGCGGTGCAGTAATATTGCTGTGATAAGGCAGTTAGCTTGGTAAATAAAGTGCGAGGACCCCATGTTGAATCTTCAATAAAACGAAGATCCAACTCCACTATATTAAAGTATGAAAAAACACAAAGACGTTCATGTATATTTATAGATTATGTTTACTTAAAATATAGTTTGAATCTCATCAGGGCAATAACCGTTGGCAAAACTATGCCAGAAAAGACAAACATTTTTCTGGTCAGTATTCATGGAGGTTACTCGCAACCTATATATTAAATTTCCGTACGAATACTCTTCAAATTGCAATCTTACCCAGATTGGTTGGATTTCTAATCATGAAAATTAATTAGTACTTTCGATAGATGGTCTCACCAAGCACTGATATTTGTGCCGTCCCTAAAATATCACATCTTCATTTTTTAAATATTGTTCTTGCTTGGTTTGATTATTATAATCAAACAATAACTTTATTTCAAATTATTGTTTGATAATGTAGAATGATGGCTCTAATAAAAAAAAATTTCTTGGAACGATTACTTAAGATAGATGAATTTTTTGAACAACAAAGAAATTCAAAAATAATGCTTGTTGATCAAAACTAAATTAAAAATCGTTTTACTTGAAAATCGAAGATTTTGCCTGCAGCGTAAAGTAACTTACATATTTCAATCATAAACATATATAAATATTCTAATACATTTTCTTGGATAAGCATATATTCATAAATTTTTATTACTTAAGAAGGCGTGAGTGGTCAAAAATCAATCACAGGTCAGCCTTTTAAAAATAACAATTTTAATAAGTAACAACCTATTAAAAATGTCACGTACAAATCTCATTTGCGACACGTTTTGGGGCCATGGTTAGCATAACACCTCTATCTCTACCTAGTTTCAGGTAAACGTAATTTTCAATAATTCTTTAGTCTTTATATTAGGTTTGTTTTCCAACTTTCAGTAGAATGATTTGTTATTAATGTTTGTATAACAATATTTCAGTACAAGACTGGGATATTTAGTTTCGTGTTAAGTGCTTGGTAAGTTTTTAATAAATTAACCCGAAGGTTATGCATATATTCTCATGTATTTAATGTAACTCAGTACAGATAGTTAAATTCAGTATAGCATTGAGCAATAATATATTTTAAAATATTTTCAGAACAAAACCAAGACATCATTAATTTCTCAATGTTCTACTGTTTGTAACATCTTAGTCTTGCACTGAAGTAATAGCACAACCATTTTTAAGTAAATTAATATAACGGGTTTTAAGCTTTCCGTAATTAATATATTTGATAGCTTTTCATAACTTCAAAAATCAGAAATTTACAATATCTATTTACTATTAATGTGGCATTATTAAAATGGATCCATTTGGTTAAAATTAATTGTAATAATATATTTTATTGATGTTCAAGTACTTACAGTCGTGGGAAATAAAACAAAGTTTGCCGAATGCTTTATATTTCTATTTTTACATATCCTCATAAATATTCATCAGTTCAATTAACTGCTTACAACATTTTTATTTAGACAGTTGTTATTTCGGTTCGTCAATTCTATGAATTGAACCTTGAATTATTTCAATACTCCTATCTTTATCTATACTAAAATTTGCTGAAACATTATTTTTGCAATATCAACTTCGATACTATTAAACCATCGGCCATAACTATTAAATCGATAAATATCGAAAAATCGACTCGATTTTTGCAATCTGAAAGTGAAGCCCCAATCTTATTTATAGATTTATGCGGGAAAGCCATGACCAGTGCTTATATATAGTTTTCTTTATAACAGGGGAATAGGACAGCAATTTATGTGTCTCTTTCGAAAATTTTATAACTTTTAGTATAAAATTAAATTTAATATTTTTTGTTCATTATTTTATCACATTTAATTTCATACCTCAAACGTAGGGCTTAGAAAAAAAGTAACTGAAATAAGTGTAACTGGAACCCCACTTCCTCTCAAAATATACTTTAAATATCGATGTTTTACACTTAAATTTCGTAAGAAGAACCGTCGTTCATATAACCGAATATTATTTTACACTATCTAAATCTATCAATAAGGCAAAATATCACCTAGGCATAAATATTCATAAATTAACAAAATCGCAAAAAAATCTAAGCCTTTAAATTGAATATTAAAACTAAGTGAAACCTACTAAGGACAAGCTACTAAATCTAAAACAACAGTTTTTAGAATTTTTGTCTATCAGTTTTTCTGTTGTGCACCCTAATGCTACACCTACATTGTGTCCCTCATCTCAGCAAGGGCTGAATTGATTTGGACGCGGTTTTGAATGATGTATTTAAATTAGCTTGTTTATTATTACTTAAAATATCAGAATCAGGGGAACCGATTTGGCTGCCAACGTCATCACTTAGCGTTTTTATTAAACTTTATACTCATAGAGTTTCAAGAGAGAAAAAAAACAAAACTTCCGATTAACTTATCGTTTTCTGAATTCCATACGAGCGAAAACCAGTAACAAATATGTTTCTTAAATAATATTACTTAACTTATTAGTATAGTTTTCTTATGATTCGGTTTGACAACTATCGAAATTAAAATATGGGATCTCATCAATTGAGGACCTAATTTATAATATCGAAATAGATTCATAATTTGCATTATAGACGAGTGAAAAGGAAGTGATATTTCAATATGTGTAGAGTTGTTACATGCTTAATTCCTTGACCAAACATAAAAATTAAAAATACACCAATCAATAATACAAGTTTATAGAATCTATGTACACGTTTAAAAAAATATCTAGGAAAATCCTCTACTCAGTTAAGTATGGTAATAATTCGACACCACATCTGTCAATAAAGATTTTCGTAAATGTTAGTCGTTAGTAACATTTACATTATCAATAAAGTACTTAAACGTTATGGTCATTAACCATCACATCGCTGGAAGTTTTACAGCGTAATTTAACTTGCATATTCATTTTCACGTAACATAAAGTTCGATTGCTCAATTAGTTTTATCACGCTGACGAAACTTCATCATCGTTAGGCTCTTAAAAAGTCATCTTAAGTACGGCCTCAGAACGATCTGGATAGTAGGTGAAGTCTTGTAATAATTTTACTTAACTCAGTCACTCGATCGACTTGTCTATTATTATTTCTTGGTTTAAAGCACTTGCAGTGTGAATGTCAGACATAATTATAATATATATCTTCATTGTTCTCCATCTGACCTAAAGAAGATTAAATGGATAGCAGGCAATTATTAATATACAGTAGAAACATATCGCATCTAACAAAGTAAAACAATATTAACAAACGACAATTTTACAGCTGTCTCTTGACTCTAGAGCATGTATTGTCTTGGTTAACTAGAATATGTTATCACGTCACCTCACATTACAACTAGAATAGGTTAATATATTAACATTGTTTTTAACGGTTATAAAAACGTTTTGTGTAATTAATTCGTTAAACTTATATATGCAATGAAATCATTATATAAACTTTACAAACTTTAGAATAAAACGACCAGATTCGCTAAGATGGGGTTTCTTCAATTAATAAAAAAAATCTTTAGGGTTAAGTAAAACTTAAATTTAATTTAAATTATTTTAAGTCATCAAATAGGTCTTACATTTTTCAATGTTCTTACATTTAATATACCGTTTAAATCCATAGTTAACCCGTAATTAATCAATAGTGTTTAACACTAGAAGCGCGGAAAATACTGATACCCCTAGAAGCACGGTTAGGTAAATTTTCGCCATTTTTTATTATTTTTCTACAATAATACAAAAATATATATAAAATGACATTTGTAATTATAATAGTATGCTTTTATTAGAGAATAAACATATTTTGAAAGTACTTTGGCATACAATAGGCATCAAAATTACAAATAATTAAAGTTGAACATTAAACAAAATTGTAAGAAAGATATTACAATTAATTTTCCAAATCACATAATGAATATAGTAATTATAATAGTAAACAAAGTCACAGATAATTTAAGTTAAAAATTAAGTACAATTAAAAAATTCGATCTGTGTATCCTGTAAATTATTTGGCCTGAGAATATACGACTGTACCTTTCAGAATAGATCCCAATTTGGATAGATAGATGGCCGTTGGCTGGCACATTCACTTGAAACCTCATTTTCAAAATTAAGCACTGTGATTGCATTGCATTCATCACGATTATAAGTGCAGTCTAATTATATATTTGTATATCCCTACTACGTTTGACTCTATCAACCCCGTTGGTAAGTAATAACCGATATATAACTGATTTTCTTTAGTAACTATGTCCACATGGAGTTCAAATAAATGGGCGACGCGCTATCTAATAACGCAAGTTGAGTTACAATGGGAGCAAACTATAGAAGTCAACCAATTGTAAAAAAATATTGTTACACTAATATCGTTTAACATTGTTTTAAAGTTCCTTCAGTTCCCTTCAAAAAAAAAGAAATGGAAGTTAATGAAAAACATTTAAATTTTTTTTCGCTCAAAATATTTTCCAGCAATTAATCATATAGAAAGAAAAAACTTTTCAACGTGTCGAGGTGATACGCATCTTACTTTATTAATGAAACGTTAAGGTATTCTATTGTTCTCATATAATTTAATAGTCTCTATAGTTTTACCACTGTTCCTACCCCTTAGAGTACCTAAATAATCTGTGATATCTGCAAATAATTTTTTCAAGAATATTTTGCACCATACGAGCTATATATATATATATATATATATATATATATATATATATATATATATATATATATATATATATATATATATATATATCTATATATATATATATATCACACTTTGTGTGATATATATATATATATATATATCACACAAGAATAGGAGACTTGTTAAGATTAACCTTGCAGTCAATTAACCTACAGTATTGGAATGTGCTGTGTTATATCGACTATAAATCAAAATACGTGTTGCAGTCTCTCAGTGATTCAATGCAATCCATATAAGTGCTCTAAAAGAGCTCAGCTTATTTCTAAGCTACAAATTAATACTAAATGTCGATATAGGAACAAATCTTTTCATTTATTACATAGCTTGTCTAAAAATAAAAAGGAAACCGCATTAAGTAACATAGACGTGACCATAAAAAAGAAACGAACAAAGACATGGACAAATGAAAAATAAAATTAAACAAAAAACCTCCGTGCCACAACGTAACTGTGGGGCTTTGTTTGTTCCGGTCGTCGCATCACACAAAGGGCAGTTGTCAGCAGACGTCCACCGCTAAACTGCAGACCACCCTATGCCCATTAGCAGCACCTTTCCTTTCTCGGTAACTTATATTTGTATGTACAACCGAACTATAAAGTTACACGGTTAGATTATTAACTTCGATTCATGTTTAATGACCAGATGATCTGCTGGTAAGCACATATTATCGATATTATTTCAGCTGAATTGACGAACTAAATTCGTATGAAATATCTCAGTGAAGTCACCGAGAGTGAGACTCTATTCCAAAATTTGCTGTACATATCTCATAATCTCATAAATGTGAAGTAAATAGAAATAAAGAATATAAGTTACATACCTCATATTGCAATGGACGGTTACTTTCCTAATTTGTTTCCTTCAGATTCCATAATTGACATGTTCGGATGTAATTCCCTTCAGCTCCGAGGGAATAAACTATTACCATCGCATCGTCCAGGTATAAACTATACATTACCATCCCAATAGATTTCATGTGATTGAAAAACCAATCAACATACAAACAGACAGATACACAGACAAAAAGTCTAAAAACAGGTTTTTTGGTTTATATTATCATTCTATACGTTAAATCAATCACTCTTTAAAATATTTTCCATGTACAGAACTCACTCTCTTACAATTTTATTATATGTGTAGATTTAAATAATTAAAGAGTCTTGATTTTAATAATACTTTATGCTCTTGAATCTTATGAGAGAGACCAACATCATTATTTATTTCGTATGCCCTGACGTCATACAGCAATAGCCTAATTATCGAGGAATTTATATTTATGCAATTACATTGATCAAAGCAATATTGCGAGTGGCCCAATCTTGATATCTTTTCTGGTCCATTGACCGCTTTAAGAATATTATTATGGAATTGCTTCATAGTTCACGATTAATGATTAGTTAGCTTTATATTTTATTACTTTTTATATTATTAATTATTGTTTATATTATATATTACAACATGCCCTATTATTTGGGATAACCTGTAAATTAGACATTTTTTTTTGATAAGTGTATAAAATAAACCCAGAATAATATTCTACAGCAGGCAGCAAATTTAAGCAGAATTTCATATTTATTTTCTTGGAGTGGAACATTTACCAATTGTTATTTACTCAATAATATTCTACTTCCATTCTGTAAGTAGTTTCACTTGTATAATTCACCATGTAATTGTTCAACTTATGTTAAATAGATATTGTATTTCTTCCATATAATTGATACATTCCCAATGATTTAATTAAGGGCGTTATAACCATCGATCAATTTCTGCTTTCATTTTGAATAACTTAGTAATAAATATTTAAAATAATTACTTAAATAATTACTAATTGGAACTACATTTTCTGTCGAGACAAATCCCTTCCTTCGTATTTATGCGAATATCCATTTTCAACTTAATACATGATATCATATACTCATGTCTCTTCATTCATATCTTCCAAAACCTTTAAGCACATTATTGATCGGTCATCGGAATACATATTTCCTATTTATCTTCGCTTCATTACATATTTGAAACAAAATCAATATTTGGTATGGTTTTCTGTTTTAATGTCAATAGTAGGACGAATATCTGATTACTTCCTTTACCTCGCGGAAAATTCTTTATACAGTTATAGATTTATCAAATGAAATATTTAACACGGACTACATAGAATTTATTTTGATTCTCTTGTTCAAAATAAGGAAAAAATAATAATATCTCCACAAAGTTTTCTAAAGTTCCTATTGGAAATTTTTTTCTATTTAGCTTACTAAGGTAACATTATTACAACATTTAGTGTTGTGTTGTTTCGACTATATTTAAATAAATTTTCTTCGTTGCTTACATGGTAGAACGCGATATAAAGTTTTCCGTGCGAAAAGCAGGAGGCACTTACATCCACATCCGTGGTGTGCAGCGTCTGCCCTTGCGCTTTGGTGATGGTCATAATAGATCAGACGCTGATTGGATGTTACCCGCGGATATAAACTATTAATATAAAAAGATTTATTAAAATTCGTTGAGTAGATTTTGCGTCGTTAAAGAACAAATTAACAAACAGACAGAAAATAATTCTAAAAATATATTTCCTGGGTTTATTAGCGGTCTATACGCTAAATCACTTACTCTTTTTTAAAAAATGATATAGTTCACTTCGGTAGAGTTTGATTAAATGCAAAAAAATTGTGACAAATCAGGTCAGTTTTAGATAAAATAATGAAGCAACATAAACTACAAGTTAGAAATCTAGATACTGTCGATAATTGTGATATTTATTTAAAAAGAAAGAATAAAAAATTACATTAAAATTCCAGATTTATTTGCTATGGCTTTTCCCATACATATAAAGCAGATCGAAATTTAAAAATATCCTAAAAGGCGTATTGCGCTTAAAGATTTATGCCGTGGAGCAGATAACATCCACCTACCCTCAATATGTGGAAGATAAAGAGGTGACAAAAAAAAGTTAAAATAAAGAATATTTTATATAAAATTAACACTATTAATAGAATCAATAAAAATAATAGAACTGTGTGGAGAAGTGGATTTATAAATTATATAGTTTTTGGGAAGTTTTTCCGTTTTTCCAAATTATTATAACAAAGGGGATACTTTTTTCAATTTTTTGGTAATATTTATATTCTTTATTTTTCTTTTTTGTTTTTTCAAATATGTTTTCTGTTTACATCTTCGAAATTATTGTCATCTCTGCCTCATTATCACAGCGTCACGTAAAAATTCGATCGATTTAAATTGGACTTTCTGCAAAATTATAATTTAAACAAAAATAAAAGTTTGCGATTACTTTAAAATTTAGATTATCATAGTACAGAAATAAACAAATTAAATTGTTGTCCACAAAAAAGCTATCCAACAGTCGATTCAGTATTTATTTTATCTTACTAAAGGTAATTCCTACTAAGAGCTCTTATCTTTGAGTTTATATTACTAAAAAAACTCAGAATTGAAAATAATTACGCGAACGAACCTAAAAGCAAAAGCTGATATACTAGCTATTACAATTTTTGAATTTTATAGATACTTATTTTGAACGCGACCTGGATGATATTCAATCTTTAAATGTTTTTTTTTGAAGCCATTAATGTTTAAAAATGAAATAGTAAAAATTTAAAATTAAATAAAAATAAATAAAATTTAATCAATTTTCCAAGTCGCATTTGGTTAACTAAGTATTAGCTATATTTATTATTCACGAAAACATAAATATCACCTATCAAAGACAAAAGATGCAATAAACAGAAACACAAATAAACACGCGATAGTTACAAAAATATCACAATAGAAATTGGAGCATTGCGCTTTGCATATTTTATTCCTGTCTTACTGTTGACACATTCTACTCGTAATTACGACGACCGCGTGCACCGATTTAGACTGAATGTTCTCAGTAGTGTAATAAAACTGTACAGTTTATACCATTGTCTCTGCTGTCGCATATTATTATACGTGATATTTAAAAAACAAATAGTCGATTCGTTCTCTTTACATAACTAATGAGTTATTAATAAAATCTCATGCGAAAATGCACTAAGATATGAAATTAACAGAGACTTTATTTCCTTTGTGCAGATGTTACAAAACATATTTCATTTACAAAAGGTGATATTTGTTGTAACTTTTCCGAGCTTAACCAAGGAGAATTAAAGGCCTGAGATCTTTTTTCGTAAATTGCAAAAACAAATTTTAGCAACAAAGAAAATTTAACAATAAATGGTAAATTAATTTATTAATAGAAATTATAATCAATTGACTTTGATTACGCTTTATTTAGGCATTAATAAACATTTAAAGATAGGTATGAAATATACACACACACATATATATATATATATATATATATATATATATATATATATATATATTAAACTACAAATATTTACGTACAATTATGTTTGATCTCATATTTTATCGATTTTGGAGATGGGGTTTGCCTCATATTTTATCATGGATATTGTCAGCGATAGCTCTAGAACCATCTTATATAAAATTTAAAAAACCATTATTTTGATTCTTACGAGTTAATATATTATCTCCCTACGCAAAATGTTCAGTTTCTTCGTCAAACATTTCTAAAAAGAAACACCCAAGGATATGGATACGTGGATAATCTTACAAAGGTTTTGGTTGTTTCTATCTGAGAAACTTGAGGTTCCAAAATGTGGATGAATTTTATATACTTTTAATTATTCATACTTCATAATAATTCATACAAAAAGTGTCAAGATCATAAATGATAAACAATAATATTATAGTGAGCGAATTCCAGTATTTAATCAAATAACAACAATGAGGTAGCAATCAAGTGCCTACCAAACGTGTACTATACACTCAATTTCTCAAAAAGGTACAAACGTCAGTACCATAAAGTGTCCCTTGTTTATTTCTGGCTGCGGTTAGGTTTGGTATTTTTAGAACTAGATTTATTTTGAGGCATACTTATCCGGGTGGTTTCCAGGCTGTTCACGCTTACACCAAATAAAACAAAAGTACAAGCTGCGGAAATTTCGATCTCTATTTTATAAATTAATATAAACTTCAATCAACCTAAACACAATTTATATTATAGAAAATATTTGTTTCTTTATAATAACATGTTATGTAAGTTCATGGCAGAAAAAAAGAAGCTATTTTTATGGAAGTACTTTGTCAGCAGAGGCTGGGCTAAGAAAGAATACACCTCGAATGTAAATTCAATAACTTCCTATATTTAAATTAGTTATTTTTATAAGCAACAACTATTTATACTTAATAAGTCTAAAATACTTATAACATTGGAAAAAATGATCAAATATACAATATGTACGAAAATTCGTACAATAACGGATGAAATTCGTTAAAAATCCGTACTTCATTGATAAATCGTACTGAGTGAAGAAGACGTATTAAACTTTGTAAAACGACAAATATATTCCTATTTTAGAAATTTTGAACTTGAGCCAAAACTTTGAACCGAAACTAAATAATTTTTAAGCGACTGTTAATTGAAGCGTTGCAATAATAAAGTTTAAACTAAAATTGAACAATTTATTCGCAACTCAAGTCAATGATTCCCATATACGTACTTATGCCTTATTATTGATTTGAAAGTATTTCTCTCTGATAATTTAAACTAGGAAACATTTTAGTCAGTATTTCCTCAAAGAAGTATATAGTGTATCAATTACACAAATATATAGTGTACTCATGACATCAATAGGTGGCACTAGGTATATTTTTCCACCTGGATATATGTGGAGGAAATGCGCGTGACCAGTGAAGTGCGGAGTGGTGCGGGAAAGGTTGTTTAAGTAAGAAATGTTTAAGTAAGCAACCTGAATACAGGAAAATGGAATGGGGGCAGACATCTTTTTCGGTCGTCTTCCACACATAACATTTTTCGACGTTGTATATAATATTTATTAAGCTAATAATCTTGTTTTCTTAATGTATGAAGCTGGATAATTTTATTGTTATATGCTTTATTTTGTCTACATATAATCAAATTGTAGAATTAACGTGTCCATTCGTTGAAGGTATTTACGAAAAAATTAGTTTCGGAAACATGAAGAAATTAATAAAACACAAAAATGAAGTTTTTGGAATGTCCGTCCATTTGTATGTGAGACAGTATTTGTTCGCGTATCATGCAAGAGCAGGTAAAAGGATTTTAATGAAGTTTTTATTGGCAGATTCTCATCGATCGAGGTAACACGTAAAAAAATATTTTGGAAATGATAATAAACGTAATAATTAAATTAAAAATATTCTTGTTTGTAATAAATTATTGTAGACACTTCATGTAATATATTTTGATGGCAATTACCTACTATATAAATTAAGATTTTAATCAATCAGTAAACCCAGACGTCACAATTGAGAAGAGAGGAATTGCAGTGTTGGACACTATCGCAGTTATTTTCATGAAAACCTCAATCGTGTACAGTACATAGAAATTATTAAATATTTAGTTTTGGATCGCTCATTTTATTTGTAATTTACACGCGTTGCACACTTAGTATCCTTTGTAATATTCTTTTGTATACTATTTATAAATTGTTTGGTATTTTAGTTCTATTTGTAAATAGCTAATGTTTTAAATGAGTAAATTTTACAAATATAACGTAATACTGTAGTTTTCTTTTTAATTTTAACTGTAAAGATAATAATAAAAATATGTTAAGCTAAACTAATTGAAAAGAAAATAGTCATAAATCCATGTAAAATGTAATGATCTTCACGGTTATCTATAGTCTTTTTCTTGATATAACAAGCTGATAGGATGCATTCCAAAAATTCTTTCAATTCTACTACAACATCTAGCCGAATAAGGCTAAATTCATTCTCCAAAGATTTCTTTGAAATAACTTGTAGCATAAAATTAATTTCAAGAACTCCATTGACAAAATTTTTAGATTTTGATTATCTTTTTTCCTTAAGATAGTCAATTATTTTTGAAAGTCATTTTCTTTAATACGGTTTTAACTAGACTCATCATAAAAAAATGTCTCTATAGAATATTCTGTTATATAAATAAAGGACGAACAAAGAGCAAAGACTGAATTTTCTCAGTGACATTTAAAAGAATTGTTAATACTACAAAACAAAATATTAAAAAGATATCATCAATAAATAATTTTCCCTGTTTATCTGATCATAAGCAAACAAAATAATACATGAGCGTACATAAACCCAATGCGGAAAAAAACAATACGCAGCATGCCACGTCTGATATACTTTGATCTATAGAATGAAAACGTGGTGGAACAGATCAAACGCCAGAAATAAATATGGCCAGGGCATTTATTCACGACGGAGAGTTCTAGAATAGGAATCCTGCGCTAATACCCGAGTCAGAAAAACTCCCCTTGGAAGGAAATATTTGGAGAAGATGCGATGTCCGACAAAATGTCATAAGTCGAGTGCAGATAGCACGTGACAGATAGAAATTTAAAGTTGGATAGGAGGCTTCCTCCGAAGGAAGACGCATCAAATACGATAGCTAAATATATAAGTACACAAATATACGTAAAATACATGTGTACACAATTATACACAAATTTATTTAAGCACAAACGAATACCCTTTTTTATATATAGAATGAAATAAAAAAGTATCTATTATTTACATAAATAAGTAATTCTGTGAATTAAACTTAATAGAAAATGTTGAGCAACTATGTGAAAATTCCGCTAATAAAATTCACAAACCGCCTATCCCCACATTTTGAGATGAGATTCAGATTCATATATATTATCATATTCATTTTGCAATCGGAGCATTTTCGAACATCGGAAAAAGCGTCTTTCACCTTTTAAACATACCACTCATGACAAAATTAAATTCCATGGATACCATAGTCTATTGAATTTTGACATCCAGATATTCTTCTCACACATTGACACACAATTCATATTTTTTCAACCACATCACCATAGAATCAAAAATAGTATCTATTGTTAACGGTCTTTTTAAACGCTGTATAGATTGATAAACTGAGATCAATAACATAAATATATAATTTCGATAAGCCATGTAATTATATCATACACACCATGTATGCTCTTTCAGTGTGTTTGTAATAAACTGCTAAATAACTTAGGTTTTCTATAAAAGGTCATACTCAGGTTTGTAAAAACAGAATTTACTTTCTTGTGGTTTATAATGTCTTGTCTTATGAACGACCGTATTAAGAACAGCTGATCATGGGCAATCTTCCTTGCCTACTTTTTTATCTGGTTAATCCTGCATCATTCTATCTTGATAAGTTTATTTACATATCACATAAAGTTAAATGATAATTTTGGTAAAAAATTAAAGGCGTTTTATAATTGAACATATAAATAATAAAAATTATAGTCTGTTTGAAAGATAAAAATAAAATGGCGAATAAGAGTGATAGAAATTGTTATTCCTAAGACTGAAGTAACAATAATTTCACAAGGCTTAAGGTGCATAATTGAAAAATTAAATTACTCAATATTTTATTAAGTATGAAATTATAGTAAAAAATCTGTCTCCACAGAATTGATCAAATATTTCTTTCTCTTTGTACCAGTAATGAATGACATTGTCCGGAATATTTATTCCATTTCCTGAACACGTTACGCAATCTCATACTTACAAACTGTTTTACAATGTCAATTTTTATGGAGTTGATTCTTCACTATACGAGGGAGCGAAAGCTCATTTCGTTAAAAAGCGAAATTCCGCCCAAAAAAAGTAAACGCTGCTTGTTTACTTTACCCAACGAGATACGATTGTATGTTTAGTTCCTTCGAACCGGATGTAGATTGCGCTGCAGTAAGCCTACTGGTTGTTTCATGGGAATTAGATGTCGCTGTAATTCTTGAAGTAGCGAGAGCTATGTGGCTTGTTTGAATAATTCGTCGTGAGTGATTATCTTAATAAGAGAAACCTTGACATTAGTCCACACAGTAGATTGAACGCTTCCACAATTTAAGTGTTACGGCGTCAAACTTGAGTCAAACGATATAGATAGGAACAGTAGTTTTCAAAGTACCTCAAATATTTTATGGTGAGAAGAGCTTAATTGAAGCGACACTGAATGCAATCAAATTCGACTGATTCCTTGGTGCATTTTGGAGCTAAGAAAACATTTTTCTAGGCGTCGTCCATAAGTATTGGTTTAATCTAATTATGTGCCACCAAGATATTCCGTGCTCATTAAGAATTTTCATTAATGACTGCAATAGACAAGATAGACAGTATACAATAAATAATTTTTTAAGAGCTGGGTACATCTGGATAGTGATTCCTGCTTTAAAAATCAAAAGATTCCGGACAATAGCTTGATCCCTGTGGTTTCCAATAAAAGTACTTTGAGTAAAGGGATATTAGTAAATCTATAATCTCCTCCTAAGAGTCCTATTTGAAGTAAGAAGTGACCTCAATTTTCGGTTCGAGTTCATCCGTATAGTTCCGTATAGTTAGCATCGAACAGCTCCCAGTTATTGCGTAGAATCGAAACACTTCCATAACCACATGCTAGGAAGATATCAGCTACCATCTTGAGATTAGCAGGTGCACGAAATATCCTCCAGAAGGGTTTCATTTACTCTTTCAATCACGTTATTCTTCAAAATTACAGAAATAATTTTAATACAAATCGAACAATCGAAGAAACGTTCTAGCTGTTAGGGGTTATAGGATTCGACTTAAACTAAACTTATCTTCGATTTCAGTTTAGCCTAAAAGTGAAAGGAATCTTTCCGAAGGACCGTTACTTTAGCTCTTTCAAAAGACTGCCTGTCATGATCAGCCACTTATCTTCCAGTAAAGACTTTCATATATATATAACTATAGCAACGATAAGAAAGCGATTTAATATTCGTAACCCTGATAATGGAGTCGACATTTCTAATATTTCAGTCATAAATTTGATAGAATTCTTGTAATATTAAAATTATTTATTTATATTAGTTATATCGTATATGTCAAAATTATTTTTTGTTTAAGATGTATGAAAATGGCCTATTTTCCTTTAAATTTCAATTACTGGAAATATACTAAAAATTTACCAAGCCTTGACTAAATATCTCTTCGCTTTTTCATTTTAAAGCAAAGTTTTATAATTTTCTTCAACATCAATAATATATTAAAACAATCTTCATTCCAATATTTCCTTCCAATATTCAAATCATTGCAAGTCATTACAAGCACCACTGTAATGATGACCTTAAAACTACACGTAAACCTCGCGTGTTCTTTCAAAGAGCTCTCTTGAACTATTGAACAAATATATAAATTAACAGAAAGAAAAACTATATTTATTTAGGAACATCAACAGATGTACATGTGAAACTAGAACTTCAAAGTACAAAAACATTTTCAACTGTGATCTACAACAAACAAATAAAATAGTAAATATAACAAATGTAACAAATAAACCCGTTAAGTACGGGTGTAAATATAATAAATTTTTGAGATATACTTTGGTTTAAATGCACAAAACTTCTTTACTATAATTTTGTTAGTTCTTTTAATATTTATTGTCATAAGTACAAGAAATACGATATATCCAAGCCAAATTAGAAATTCAACCAAATTGGTTAATATACCGATGCCTTTCCACCTCTTCTAGATAGATAATTAGAACAAGAAGGAGTCATAAATTGTCTCCGCATGGAACTAGATAAATTAATTTGATCCAAAGATGACTGGTGGAAGCCTTTCATTGAGACACTTCGGCGAGATTCTTATCTTTTAAACTGCGTGGATGATGGACTGTGTTTATTGCTTAAACCAAAATATTTCCATATACAGCGAATATACATAAATATTTTCTGGCTGCAATACATAGTTTACATGTAGCAGAGAAAGTATCACAAATAACATTGAAATTGAAGAGACGCAAATTTTCAACTCACATTGAGATGTTATGAATCGGTTCTAAATTTTTAATTCATATTTAAGTAAGAAAATAGATACACAACCACTATTACTGTATGTTTAAAATAGTGTAAAATATTGAAAAAATGAAATAAAAGTTAAAAAAGACTAAATAACTGGGATCGCGCGTAAATGTAAGCAGATTCGATTTACGCATCTTATCAGTTAACGACGCGTCGTCACGGTCGGTCACCGCCCGATTATTCTCGACAATTTATTCATCACTCTTCGTGATAAATCGACCGAGCCCGATCTCTAGCCTTCGTCAGTCAGGCTCTTGCTGTTGCAAATTTATACGTTTAATTCGAGAGCTACTAATTGAAACTAAAGGCGGGTAAAAATGTATTGCTGTTTAGAAAACGCTGAAATATATTCCTGGTGATTTATATTTTGTGCTCAATTTAATAATTCAATACGCCTTGTATACAAATATTAAATGTATATGTGTAATCAGTATTCAAACTTTAATTATTAATTCAAACTTTATTAATTTCATAAAATAAAGTGTTATAAACAGCTTAAAAATTTAATTAAAAAGTTGGAAACACGGTAATACAAGAGACCGTGTATTTTTATCGTAATTTGATGACAATTGGTAATTCTTGTTAAGTTACCCCAACTAACAACGATCCACTTATTAAATTTCCAGAGATTTTCATTTAAATTTAAATTACGTTACTCAACCATTTTTTACTATCTTCTTATACAAAATACTAGTTCAAAAGTGCATCAAAGTCGAAAAGTAAATCATTTTTGTTAACAATTAGTTGTGACAGTTTATTGAGAATAATTTTTTTAAGGTTTTAAAATAAAAGCTTAATTTGTCGATAGTAAATCCAAAGTAATTTCAAATGGCATCATAAGTAATTTCATTGCCTACAGTATTAAAATAACTTAAAGGGCACAAAGTTTTTTTTTCTTGTAGAATATTATTAGTGATGTAAACTTTTGTTACTTGCGAAACAATGAGTGAACGAAAAGCCGATCTCAGGTAAATCTATTTACAGCAAGCAACTCCTAACAATCCACTTAAATGTGTCATATGCCTATCTCATTTACGACACTTCTGATGTAAAGTTAGGGCAACACGTCTATCACTACCTAGTTTCAATAGCTGATAGTAGCAAAATACAATTTTCAATAATTGCTAAGTAAAAAGTTTCCTTTCAAATGTTCGATCGAATGATATCTTATTAATGACCGTATCGTAATATAATGCAGTATGACATCGGGATATTTATTTAGTGTTAAGTGAGAGTAATGTAGTTTTGTGTATATTTAATTAAGCACAGGAAATTCCAACTCAGCACAATCATCAATCAATACATAAATCAATAAATTGAATTATTTTTAAACAACACCGTGCACATTATCCATGACTCAGAGTTCTATTTTTAATAAAGTAGTGTTGTATTTAAATATCAATAAAGTAAATTGCAACAAAAAATATAATACTAATCTATAAATATAGTTACCGTATGACAGTAAGATCCAAAAGTGATTATAATTTTTTTTATTTAGAATTATTTTTTTTTCAAACTATCAATATAACATCACTTTATCAGCTTGAAAATAAAATTAATTTTTGCTTTTTTACTGCGACTTTGAAGACTATTGAAATACGTACTTTTTCTGTAATGTTAACAGGGTATTTGACTATGTTTTTTTGTTACTAAAATAAAATAAGTAATAACATTTAAAACGGTTAAAATAAATATATCGTACATAGAATTTTTCATTACAAAGCAAGTTTGACTTAA
The DNA here is from genome assembly GCA_039881145.1 of Druceiella hillmani. Taxonomy (NCBI): domain Eukaryota; kingdom Metazoa; phylum Arthropoda; class Insecta; order Lepidoptera; family Hepialidae; genus Druceiella; species Druceiella hillmani. The sequence goes on along the minus strand of JAYKKI010000045.1, from coordinate 5,355,490 downwards.
AACTGACGAAACACGATTCGCCCGAAAACGCCTCATACAAAATGTAACTGACTTATGACGTCACTAGCCTGTCTAGCATTCATTGTAAGGGAGTTTATCAAATATCTTTAATATCTGGTTAAATATTGCGTTTAAGTTGTATATTGTATATGATAATTATCTAACTTTTTTGTGTGTAAACTAAATTCATAAAACTTTTTCAATTTAACGAATAAAAAAATAATACTTTTTCGCACTTAGAAGTTTCGATTAATTGCTTGTTATATGCATTATTTTTTTCATCCCTAGTTTTTTTAAATATACTCTAAAATTTTAAAACATTTTTACCAAAATTATCGATGTCAGATCAAACATCCTATTGCACAATTTGATAGCTATTTTTACCAAACCTAAACGACAAATTTTTTTTTTCAAAATTTTAATATGACATCATTTTACATTAACTTAGTTTTTAAGACAAATCAGTCGACGTATATTTTTAAATGAAATGTAAAGTGTACTGAAATCATTACTTTTGTATCTACTCATAATGTTGAGTGTACAATTTTTGATGTAGACAAATCGCTCGGCGGATTTTTTCCATAAAATTAAAAGCATAGTGAACTACTATAACCCTGATCAAGTTATACACATTTATTCGATTTTCTATATTCCTACCAAATTCAGAATCGAGAAATTTATGAAAATTTAAGAATATTCATAAATTAGTTACGAATATTCTTAAATTAGCTTTTAAATATAGTTACGTATTACAGGATCATTTGAATTCTCTTGTTATTCTTCGTATTCAGGGAAAATCAATTTTACTAAAATTTACATAAGACTTTACATTTCTATACGCATTTTCATTTATTTATATATTATTCGACTGGTAATGATACTTTTATTTAATTGTTCATTATTTTAATTCCATAATTCTACAAATTTTACTTAGAATCATATCAATACGGGGGCTGTATTGATATGATTCTAAGTATTATACCCCCCTATTTATCTTATTTATATTAATACTGAAGCAAACGTTTTCTTTACGACTTTATTTTCATAAGATCTAGTTTAATACTAGATAAATTTTATTTACTTATATTTATTCATTATTTCCTATTTGTAAAAACATCGTGAAACTGGATTGATTTTTGTAACCGGAAAGTGATAAATCCAATTTTACCAAATTTATAAATTATAAAAAACGTATTGGTTGAATTTTTTCTAGTTTTGAGTAAAAGTAACAAAGGTAAATGATCGAGGGCATTTGGTGAAAAGTATGAAAGTATGACGCAAATTTGTCCACATGTTTTACTTTACTAAACAGAATGTAAGACGTTGAGGAAGAACGATGTGGGCGGTCAGTGTCGTGGGCGGCATCGAGTTCATAAACCCTGCACTCTTAAAACTCTAGATGCAGTTAATAGTTTACGAATAGTACAAGAGATCTATTCTTAAAATTCTACTTGTAATTATTAATCGTTAGTTAAAGTCATTATAGGGAAATTACTTTTAGACACACCTAAAAAATTTTAAAAAACTTGATTCTTTTTGAAAGATAATAACATTAGGTGTCACTATTTGATTAAGTATATAAACTTATTATTTCCATGACAATTACCCTCAATAATTTATAGGATTTTTTCAAGTTTTCCATAAAACAAAATATTTATACATATTAAATATTACATAAATCGCATAATATTGAATTTGCTATTTTTTGTCTATTATTTTATTAGGTTTGATTTAATACCTCACACGGTGTGTGTGTACGTGTGCGTGTGCTTTTGCGTGTGTGTGTGTGTGCGTGTGTGTATGTATTTTATTATTATAAGTTTTTAATATCAAAATCTTACAATAATTCACAGAAAAATCATATTTCTTTAAATAATTTTTTGCGAGCAAGATGCTCGCAAAATAATCCACATAATCCTCTTTACAGAAGCGTTGGATGCTGAAAACCCATACAATGATTGTAAGGGTTTGTCTTATAATGTAAGGTTCAGTAAAAATTCCATCTTTTTTACCTCTTCCATTCAAATTTCTAGTGAACTATTAAAATAATTAAACAGATATTTATATTTTCTTACTAAATACTTATTCTTAACAATGATTTCTATCCAGTTCATGTCCATAACTAAACTTAGTAACCTTAAGTTGTCTTGTAATAAGATGAATTGAAAGTAACAGTGGACCTTGAGAGACCCGATTTATGATCTTTCTCACCTCCTAAAGAGATCTTTATGGATTACTGACTACTCTTCGTGATAAATAGGGTAAACTCGATGTCTGACCTACGTTAGATAGTATTATATTGTTACCAGTTATACGCTTAATTCAGAAGAATCAAAGGCAACGGAAGAGGAAAGATTTGTTAGTGTTTCTCGTGTTATTGAATTTATTTACAGTGACTTAAATTTACACAAAGTCAGTGATTTAAACAATACAGATAGGCCACGAGAATTTCAAAATGTAATATCTATGTGCTCATCCTTACATTGTATTTGCCAACACATATTTGTCTCTTCGCCTATAAAGATATTTGTCTCTCCATTTCTTTCACATTCGAGACCTATCCTATCGCGTAGTGTAGATCTATGTTCTTTAAGTATTCGTCTCTTTTACACCCGGAAAATTGATTGATTTTATTTTTTAGTGTCGACAATATTTTGTAAATATAAGACTAAGTAATTGTTTCTGCATAATTATGATTTATTTGACATGTTAAACTTACACGTAGAATGTTACTCATAGAATAATTAAGGAAAACGGCAAATATGGAGTTGTGCGGGAGGGATAGATATTAAATAAGCAATCTAAATACGGGCATACGCATGAGGGCAGACATCAATGTTGGTACGTCTTTCGCATATAACATTTTACAATATTCTATATGTTCGACATAGGCTTGGTTTGTCACCTGAATTCGTTTTAAATCTGCTATCAGTATTTATAATTTGATTACTTTCGGAGATATTTACAAAAAAACATTTACGTATGTCTGGACATCGATAATTTTATGGTGAATTGTGTTAAGTGTGGAGTAACATATAGGCTATGTTGTTCGTAATCGACTATTATTAAAGAAAGACAATACAATGTATATTGGCTTCAAAATGATTTAATATTCTAATTATTTTAATAGATAGTGACACGTTCATTAATCATAAATTTTATAATATTTTCTGAAGTTCCAAAGGCAAACAAAGTCGCTGGCAGAGCTGGTTACAACTAAATAAATTATTATTTAAAATAACTTTTGTGCAGCAAAAAGGAAAAATGAATTTTCATAAACTGAAATCTTTCTTTAATGAAAATTTATTTGGCTCTATAAAACCTTAAATTATTCATCTTTAATTTAATAAAAATATCACTGAAATATTTTAAAATACTGCACAGAATCTCTTGTAGATATAGTCTTTGTTTTTGCACGAGGATATAAGAACTTAATTAATTTCCATATACTTTGTGCAATAAATCTTAAATCTCTTAAGTTTAATTAGTTTTTTGAAGACTTGCATACGATATTTATAGTGGTTAGTTACATTGCGGGAAAAACGGTATTAATTAACTTGTGCATTTAAATAAAGCTGATTATATGCCATGTTAGGTAATGAATACTTCTTGGGCGGTTACAAACTTTATATGACTGAATTTAAATAAAACAAAGTGAAGATAATTTAAGTGAAAGGTATACTATGGAACCACGCTGCACATTTCTCGTGAAACGCCGGTCTGTACATTAGTTTTTTTTTAATAACACAATATAATTTTATTATTTTGCTTTTTACTTGAAATTATGTACTTGTATTGTAGAGATAGTAAAACACTAATTAGTGCAACGTTACGCATTTAAGGACACACATTAGCGAACTAGCCTCCAGTGACTTTGACCACAGAAATAATTTTAACTTGGATAACTTTATAAGCAATCAACTTTTGGTTTAGAAATCAAGCGTAGTAGATATCTTATTAACCCATATATCCTACATTACCTAAGTTTTTCAAAGTAATTAAATAGGAATTAAAAATAGGGTAAATAAATGCGGTACTAAACTTTTTAAATGTTATATATCGTACAGAGTATCTTTTGAAGAGTGATTATGCATATATAAATTGCAATTAAAAGTCAACTTAAGTTATTTTTCCAAACACTATTCATATATTTTCTAGTCTCATTCGAAAACAATAACTTAATGTATAAACCCACTCTTCAATCACACCAAGAATATATACATATCTGACAGCTGAACAACGAGCCTAGTAATCTTTCTAGATGAGTACACACTTCAGTATGTTTACGCAGGTAAATATCACAACCACAGGTGGTCTCTGGAGAGTATTGGAAACTGGATTCTTCTTATTATTAAAAACGCAAGCCCCGCCATCACACAAGGATTGAGACTTAATGAAACGCTTTTATATTTAAGACTTGGTGAAACTCTTTCATAAATAAGGAACGCAACAAAAATAAAGTATTACCCAGTGAATGCAACGTGTTAGTCGGCTTTAAACTGCATGGGTTTCATACCTATATTATACAAAATCACATATACGTTCGGATAATTATATATATAAATAATGTTCTAAAGTAATGCCATTGCTAAAAAGCTTATGTTTGTATTACACATAAATTATTAACTATTATACTTTAATATTTTCTTATTGTTTATGTAAAGGATACTTTAATATTAACCAGAACAGCTTAGGTACACATTAATTTCCAGATTGACATCTGTAAATTAATAAGACAGATCTAACCAAAAAATGATTCAAAAAAGGTATTTTCCGGATACCTCTTATAAAATGTGGAATTTTGCAAAAAATCCTCTACTCAAAGAGCGGTTCAGCAAGAACTAGAGCGCTTAAGTAAATTTTTTTGTACAACATCCGTACAATTTTTTGCACGAGTCCTTAAAACCACTTCGATTCCTTATATTAATGTAAGCCTGTTCGAAAAAATATTGTATATAATTATAAAATGTTAACCCTCAATCAAGCCAATATTTTCAGGGCACTAATACACTTTTACAAATATTTGCAAAGCCGTGGATATTCTGGGAGTTTGTAATTCTCGCATGATTCGCATTGCTAGCTTGATCTCAATAATTTGAAGTTTTTTCAGCTAAAACCCGATGATATTTGAACCAGCTGAAACATTGAAAATTTTGAATTGTAACCATGAATTTATATTACAAACATCTTGATTCTGGGGTTAAATCTAACCTTCTCGTAATAAAATCGAATTCGTAGAATGCGATAATACAGGTATTAAAGTCATAAAATCTATTAAATCTACGATGTCGTATTTAACTTTGATCAAGGGTGATATATTTAAAACATCTCTAACGACTGCCAATTTTCCTTTTAAACAGAATGAAATGTACATCAACACTAAATCAAAAGTTTTTTCACCTGTGAATGTTAAAGATTTTTCACCTTTTTAAATGCTACCATTCCCTTCGAAAATCTTTGAGGGTATTATTCATGTCTAGTTAGTTCCATACATTAAGGGCTGTAAAGTTCTAGGTCTACTTCAATTTTATTTAAAATCTAGTTACCATACCCTTAACAACATCAAGGAAAATTATAGATTTTACACATGAACTTAAATAATACTCTATTTGCTCCACGTGTACTGATTTCAGCAGCACATTCACCTCTCAATGAGGACATCAATTCAAACTATCAATTTGTTCTTAAAATAGGTCCGTTTTTAAACCAATTAAGTTCCAAGCTATCATTACTGGTATTCAAAGACTGCTTTCTAAAATAAAGCAATTCTTAAATATTTGGGTCTACTGATTCATCAAAATCTTAGCCGGTAACCGTAAATATTTATTTGTTAATCATTTTGGTTATCATATCTTTAGTAAAACACATTCTCTAAATGGTCATCAAAATTTTTCAGCAAATGACATTAAAGCTAACCTCTATCAAATACTATTATTACCTTCGATTACAAAGATCTGTAATACCCTTATCTAACTTAAGAATTTTGTCTAAGAAAATACGACAATATTTTTCAATACGGAGCGCAACTTAAATAGATGGAAACTCGTGGTTGAGTTCATCCATATATACTTTTTATATGTGATGTATTATAATTTTTTTTTCATCGGTTTTTTTCTTAACTGAATGTATTTTAAAGTTTGCAATAGAATAGATTCGAAAAAATGTTTCAGTCTTCCATAGCGTTTATAAACCCAGTCGAATTATAGAGTTGTATGTCCATTTATGTATGGATGAAGCCATACATAAATGGACCATCCCTGATTATAAGTGCTGACTAGTATAAAACAGACTACCATTAGTAATAAAGTGCGTGGGGACATAAAATTAACGAACCATTATCGAAAACGCTAGAAAAGATACGTCTAGTGGAGCCATAATATGGAGCCAGCCAGTTATATGAAAATATCGTTAAACTAATATTTTTTTAAATTATTGAACTTTTCTTCAGGTGACTTAAAAAAAAAAGAAATAAATAGTAACATGTAATAATAAAAAAAATGTAAACAAAATATTTTTCTGAATATTTCGTTTGTATTTTGACTTCCCTCAAAGAAATAAATAGGTTTTCGCCTTCCTTTTATATAATTGCTATTTTCTATAAAGTCTCTATTTTTCGTCAGATATTTCATTATATCTAAGCTATACATAAAGGCGAAACTATAATTTTATAGTAGGAGAATAAATTAACAAAGCACTTTAATCCCTTTTCTGCAGCTGTGTTAAAACATATTTCATTTAAAAAATGTTTTTACTGTCATTTCCATAAGTTTTACGACTTTCGCTGTAACTTTTAATAGCTTATCCAAAAGGATCATTCAGGAGAAGGATGTATTTTTTTGAGTCGGCTACATAAAACCAAAATTGTGACAAAGAAAACAAAATAATAAATTATAATGTGAATTTAAATAAGAGAATGCAAACTATTCAAGCTAACGAAAAACTTATGTAATAGTATTAATAACAATATTTTAAAAAGTACCTTTATTAATAACAATAACAAAATTTTAAAAAACCTCGTGGGAGAAAAAATAAAACCTTTTCCTATGCGTAGAACTCGCACTACGAGATTTCTGCATGTAGGCGCATGACAATATTTAGGAGATAGAATATATTTTTAAACTATATACACAATTTTATATTAATTATTTTTGGCTATTAAAATTTATTGTTTACTACAAAATACATGCATAAAAATATTGAAAAACTTTTAAATAAATATGAGATTTAAAAAAATTAAAAAAAAAAACAATTTTGATTTAAGCAGTGTTAGAGGCGAGGTTATCATCATAATTTCTAGAAATATCTTACATAAAATTCTAACAGAAAAAATTGTTTCGAAATACTTACAAGTTTTTCTTTGAATTAATACTCACGATATTCTTTTTCCAGTAAATTATTTACCTTTTTATTATTTACCTATTTTCCAGTAAATTATTAGAATTCTAAATATATATCAAAAAAGGTTTTCATTTATTAAATAAAATTTTAAAAGATTGAATTAAACAATGGTTTAAATTATACAAGATCATAAAAGACAAATATATTATAGAAGTAAGATTTATTTATTTCAATATTCTACCAAATAAGGTAATTGAGGTAGGGACCGTACGACACATGTTATTTCTTGAAGAACGGTTACTCGCAAGGACCATAAAGCGTCTCTTGTTTATTGTTAGCTACGCTTAGGTTTGGCATTTTTGGAACTAAATTTATTTTAGCCATACTTATCCGTGTGGTCTTGTAACTTTTCATACGTACACCATATACGAAAAAAAGGAAAGCCTAACCGTAACAAATCTGGACATCGATTTTGCAAATTAAAAAAACTTCAGTCGACCTAAATGTAACTAACGTTATAATAAGTTTAGGTTGTAAGTCTAAAATTAAGATACTCTGCAGGTGTTCCAATTCATTAAAAGAACATAAAAGTTATACCGATTAGTATTTCCATGCAGGAAAAATTAGATAAAAAAAAATAAACATATTAATAATTAGACCTATTATATGAAATATTGCAGTTTTCAATTAATAAGTAACAAGATTTTAAAAGAATAAAATACCATGAATATAAAATGAGCACGAAATAATTCCACCCTTTATACATATTTCGACATGCAATTGACTAATTTACTTTTTAATATATTTAATAAAAATAATACCATTTTTAAATTAATTTAAAGTGAAATATTGCAGTGAGGATAGTTATTAGCGGCTTCAAAATACGATGCCAATTGACATAATCAGGTGTATAACGAATTCTTTTGATAATTATATTTATCAGCTACTAAACTTCAAAGTTTTCTGCCAAATTATACTAATCATAAAGAAGGTTTATACAATGAAGGAGGTTCAGTCCGTTTTTAGAAATATTTGTTTGCCTGGGTCGTAAATATTTTTTTATAAAACGAAATATTTTGCAAATATAAATATTATTATGCAAATATCTATTATTTTTATTTAGTATAGCATCTTCTGGAGCAACTTTTGCGCGGTGAGATGAAAATTTTATCAAGAAAACGACCTATAATCCGCAATGCTATTTAAAATATTTTCTGAAACGAATATAATAATACAAGATTTTTTAAATTTTTTTTAGAATTATAGAATCTTTACCATCTTCGATTGAAGGCACTGCACCTTGATCTAGTTAGAGACGAACTTAAAAAAACGCAGCCGACTGCTCTAATTATGAAAAAAATGCACGTCGGAGTAAAACCAAAAAAAAATCGAAAAAGATTTGTATATCTCAATACGGCCATCTCAGCCACGATCGACAGAAACTCTTTATTGTATAAGCAGAATTTGCTTAGATATAAAAATATGATAACTATAAAATTTCCATGTCGAAATTGGCTTAGTTTTATACTGTTTAATCATATATTTAGATTAGCACTGTTTCCCCCTCATGCCTTTTAACTACCAAACAATATTCTGCTATATTGTTCTGGCATAGATTCCGTTCTCAGCAACTATCGATATACAAAAAAATTATATTGATAACATTTCGACGTCGGGATTAATTTAGTTTTATATTCTTTACTCTTTATATTTAGATCAAGAATCGTTTATACCCTCAACTACTTAAAGTATTCTGCAGCATTCAGAACCATTTCCTGCTCATGTCTTCACCTACCAAAAAATATTCTACGGTATTCGAAAGATATCCTATCGATTCGGTTAAGAGAACTATCCTGAGTTTTGGCATCCTCTTCTGCTCAGCTGACATCCTCCAAAATGTAGTTTTTAAATGGTTCAAAATCTATTTTAATTTGCTATCTATATTTTGTAGCTGACTGTCTCCTTTTGTAGGGTTTTTTTTATATATGTTTATGATGTGTTTATATATGATCAAAGATTTTAGTTCCATTTGTAAGTATCTAAAAACTTAAGTAAATTAATTAAAAATCTAAAGCTTTCTTATAAATTTTTTTTTGAATTAACTAAAAAAACATTCACAGAGCTCTGACGAACTCCTCAAATACACAAACTAATTCAATTATCACTCTTATATGGACGCGTTATCAACCATAATGCATTTGCAGCTTTGAAACAGCATTTGCAGCTACATGTAAAAGCATCGATTGTCAGGTCAGTAACATTTTTTTAAAGGTTTTACAAGATATTTTCTCACATACACGAGCTAATTCAACTATTAACTTTATGTATATAAAAGCATTGATTGCTAAATTTTTGTGACAGTCTCAATTCATTTTAATAAATTCGATCAGAAGCTTATGTTATATATTATATAATTAGGATGAAATACATAAATATATTACCTTTGATAACTGCATATTTAATAAATTAGACCTTTCCTAATAAACCGCACTCAAGTTCATACCAGCATAATTAACTTTTTACGGTTCTCAAAGCATTGCCTTATGAACGACTGAAGAATAAAAACCTTATTGTGTATTTTCTTCCTTACACAAAATTTCACTTTTTTATCTCATAACGTTTCATTTATCAGACGAAATCAATTCATATATAAATGATAAATAAAATAATAAGCCAGGGCGGCTCAATTCACGTTGAAAAAATTATCTACATACCACATAAAATTAAATGTTATTTTAAATTTAAATAGTCTCTGATTAAATATTTAAACTGCTAAATAATAATAATGCACAAAAACTGTTTAAATCACAATTAAACATAGAAATATTTTCTCTTTCTCACTTTCAAAAATTGAATAAAAAATTAGTTAACATTATAGTAAATAGAAAATTTTAGAAAAAAGACTATGTCAATAGAATTGATTAAATATTTCTTCTCCTTCTGGCAGTAATGAATAGACATCGTCGGAAATATTTATTCCGTTTCCTAAACACGTTAAACCATTTCGTACTTACAGCATTGTGTTGTCAACCGTAACGAAGTTTATTCTTCGCTCCATGAGAGAGAGAATAATATTTTCAATAGAAGCCGCAATTCCGCCCGTTAAATACAAATACATAGCGCCCAATGAGAGATGATTTTTTCGTCGTAGAACGTTCTGTACTTTTTACTTATCTATTATTGTTTGAACAACCCTCATTTTTAAATGTGTTGTAATTTTTCCGTTTATTGGCCAATTTAGTGTAAATCAACGTTGCTCCCACCATTTTATGTAACGTCATGATAACTGATACGTATATTGTTTTGTACCTATCGGTAAATGTGTAAATATAAGGGAAGACTTATTATTTAATATACTGTCCTTTTTTGCATATTTATCCATATAAAATCTACTAAAGACCGATGAAAATGAAGCCATTTAATTTTTTTTTAATTTCAAGAGACGAAATTAAAAAAAATTCTTAAAAATTATTCTGTAAATAGATATAGAATTATAGGTATCTAGATCAAGTAGGAGTCAGGCTCGGTAACATAGGTGCTCTAAAGTCAAAACAACATTGCTTTGATCTTCGCAAAAACATATAACAATACTATCAGTCATTCCAGATTTTCCCCTATGGAAGTTTTTCACAGTAAACATTCTATTAGTATTCCAGATTTTCTCCTATGATTTCAATATTTTGTATACATTGAAATGCAAATTTGATTTTTTTGGAAAAATACTGATGTCTTACAAGAAAATCGGATTACTTAAATAGAACATATATGCATCTCCTGAACCAAAAAACGATGTCAATCAAACCATTTTCCAATTATATTTGACATACTTACTTTTATTTTCTCACTTTGATGTTCCAATATACAATTACAATATAAAACAAATTGGTAAATACGTTTTGTTCACGCATGCCATTTTCAGATTGGAGATATATTCAGTCGATTGATATGTCCTCAGACTTCATTTTTGAACTACGTCTGGAAGTTTACTAGTTCCATTGACACGAAAAGTTTGTTATAATAATCTTATTCCACTCATACCCTACCATATCTTCGGCAGGAACAGTTTTATTGACTTGTGAAATATAAGTCAGCCGTAAAATTAATGTAGTTTCAAAGAAACTTTAAGCAATGTTTCCAAATATAAAAATATTATATAACGTCAGAGTACGGTTCAACCACACAATCATAGTAACACCATTATTATCTAACATATGAGTAATTAAAAATACATTATATTCAGCGTTTCCAGTATAAATTTACTTTTATTTTAATACATGCGAAATCAATGCCTATCCATAAAAATATTAGACAAACTCAATGTACAGAATTGTTTAAGCATGTAAATACGTACATTTTAGTGTGCATTATCTTTTTTCAATCTAACTAATATTTGAAAAATTTGTGACTAAATTCTGCCATTAAATCACGTCAACACATTTATATTCGGTAAACTGTTCCCTCCCACACCCCCAAATTTAAAAATATTTATTTTTCAATTTCAAGGGGTGGAGGGGCAAATTAAGTACTTGAAAATGTTTTTTTAGTTCCACATATAGAGCGGGGTATCGTTTGAAAAGAATATCTATAAGAGTTTCAAAATTGTTTTATTCACAATTTTATGTTATATATTCGGAGCCCTACTGAAAAATACTTAAAAAAACATATTTCCCTCCCCCATCCCCCTTATTTCCAAAACTGTTCAACCTAAAATTATGGAAAAATATGGGTTTTTACCCAGACAATGTTGTAGGAAAGCTATAGCGATGATTTTAGATCTGTCATATTATTTTTAATATTTCCTTCATTTTTACGCTTGCGAAAGATCAGCACGCAGTATATGTACATTTCTCTATTGTCAAAGCCGATTTTTTGAGAAAACATGCGACGTAAAAACTTGAAAATTAACATAATAATATATCTTATTAACCCATATATTTTGCATATATATTCAACCATTTATTTTTTTTAAATATTCATATAACAATTAAAAGGAGGTAAACAAAGATATTAAAAAAAAAATTTTCTCATTTCATGTATCATGTGATTTGAAAGGGTTTGTTATGAGGAATACAAAAATATTTTTTTCAAAATTGAAAATTGTATATTTATTAAGGTATTTTGAAAAAATATACAATTATTTGCAAAAATACCGAGCCAAAAATCGTGAAAAAATGTACTTGGTAAAATATGACTAGAAGATAACAAAAAAATGTATTAATTATCCCAAATGTTTACGCCTGTAAAAGGTGTAGTATACAATAGGTCGCAATACAGTTACGTTGCGGAAAATTATATTATGAAAATTAAATTATAGTATAATGGGAAATTAAATTGTAGTATATAGTTTAATAACATCACTGTCTGCTAAAATGTTAATAAGAGCTGAAATGTCTACAGAACCCCGTAGTGTGAGTTCTATAGATGCTTGACAAGTTTTATTCATTCGAGTAATTTATAGCTATTACAGTCGTAACAAAAATTTACAATGATTTTTCAAAGTTTTCTTGATTTTGTACGAGATAAAAATATAATTTTTTCTTTAGAAAGCAAAAAATCTCTGCGAAAAGTCTGCAAAAAATTTTCTACGGTTTTTAAAACCTAAAAAGAAACAGAATTTTGATTATAACAACGTTGGAAAAGCTTAGACCCTTTCTAACGTTGTGTTATGTATATTGTGTGAACAACAATTTTCACGTATTAATCTTGTCTTAAATGTTATGAATCAATCTGCATTATTTTTTACAAACTGACCCTAACTACACTTGGACCACTAATCCAGCAAATCGCAGCGCTCATCAACGCTATCCAATACTTTCACTTCATCGCAGACAAAACTGTCAGTTGTTTATGATTTAAAAGAATATTCCTAAATCGGTAAAAATATTGATACCTGTCGAATTACGTAATAAATTAATGATTATTATCGCTTATGTATTTATAACATTTATTATATATAATCTATTATATATTAATTTAATAAATATTTATAAATATCAACAATTCTTGAAGTTTCGAGCTGAGTTTGAGAAAAGCGGCATCTCAGCGGGTGTAAGTTAATATATTTCAAGACTGTAAGCAAACATCCTAACTCTCTATCAAGATATATAACTGACTCAAGACTGTAAGCAAACATCCTAACTCTCTATCAAGATATATAAGCAAACATCTGTTCCAATGAACTTCATCTTTCATCATTTAGCGACCTGCTCAATCTTCCTTCGTTTATCTGTAGTATTTCGATACTTCGAACTGGATGTTGATAGCGCTGTATTAGACCTGCTATCTACATGATAGGACTTAGCCAGAATTGCAGCCATTGAAACATCATGTTAATGAGAGGGCTGTGTAGCTTATTCCGTCGATCGTTTTAAGCGATTCTCTTAATGAAAATACCCTCGAAATCAATCCACAGCTGAAGGTGAAAGATTTTTCATATTTCGTTTCCCTGATTTTTCATTGTTGCAGAATCTAATTTGCGTCGAACCCAGCAAATGACTTCGAGAAAAGAAGATGTTCATTAAATGGGCATTGAAGCCGACAAAATTCAATAAATTATTCCTTAGTAACTCTTGAAACTAACTTGAAACTCTTGAAATTAAATGCGATCAATTTTAAAGGGAGTTGTCTCCAGTAAAAAAAAGGTATTTATAAAAATCTTGAATCAAATCAAATCTCGAATTAAAGACTTGGGTCATCGCAAACTGAAAATACGTCTTGTGCTTATCAACCACAGTTACGACAATAGTACCATATTTCCCTTCATCCAAACATATTCAACGTCGCTGTCGCCGTACTCTTCAAACTGAATATCTTCAATAGAACATTCTTCAGAAAAAATTAGGCGACTTTTCTTCTGTCTTTTTAGTTCTTTTGTTCTTTATTTTATAAGGAGAATTAAATGATTTTACTTTACTTTTTTGGCTTTTAGTTTCCTTTTATTTTATCTTTGCCTTGGGCGATGTTTCTTATCTTTTCTTTTAATGGCGTTTTATTCAAATACTTCCTTTAAAGGTGTGGAAGTATTTCAGATTGTTGTTTTTTCCCGTTGCCTTTACTTGCTTTTTATACAAAGCAGGAGTATCAGTTGATTTATAACGTTGCTAGCTACAGTTTTAACGACGTCATTGACCTTGAAAAGATTCTGCTCGTTATTATTCATTTCGTTCAGACTTTCTGCGAGAATTATCCTTGCTAACTTATTTTTTATTTTCTGCCAAGTTGTTGGTTAAAAGTATTGATTCTGCAACTTTCCCTGAGGGCACAAAGTATTTCGTGTCAGTAGAAAGTTTTTCAACTCATGATGCAGGAATACCTGTAAAATATTTATCTTTTAATTTGAAAGGATCCAGTGGAAATATTCCGGTATCAGGCACTAATTCTTTTTTCTACTGAATCAATTCTTAATTAAGCCTTGTTAAAAGCATCTGCTACTTCATATGGAGTAATATTTTCCAGTTATTTGATTTAATACATAAATTACATTCTCTGTTATAAGCATTGTTCAAAATACCGTAAAAATAACATCTAAAGGTTGAAACGTATGAGATGGGTGGGATGGAATGAAGACCACAGTAAGCCAATACCTTTTGCAGAGACAATTTTCCCTTCAAAATGGGTAAGCTTCCAGAGTGGCACAATGCTTACCTACAACCAGTAAAATTGGTTTTTCTTTTGTCGATTTAGCAAATAGTACATGTTGTAATGTTTTAATAAAAATATATTCATTGAAAAGTATCTCAATAAAAATATTTTCAATTAATAAAAATATATCCATTTTTAGAGTGTTAAACAGCTCCTACTGGACAATCTTTTTCGGATATCATGAACGTCATAAATATTGACCACAGTCTATGACATGGAAAGATAAACAGAGGGCGAATAAAATGTCCAGTAGCGCTCATGTAACCAATTACAGTGATTGTTATTCCCCTTTCCCATGAAGTTATTGAACCCACTCGTTTTTGAACTTTTTTTGCTAGAATTTTGTCTGTTTCTTGCACAGTGGTGACGCCGGTCTCATCAATATTCTAAAGCGCAAACAAAACCTTAAATCTAAAGTTTTTAAGGGTTTTAAAAAAAATATTTACGTCTGTTCTTTTGAAGCCCTCATGGCCTCAGTTTGCCCAATGCTATACCTGAATTGAGAAGAAATATGAGTGATAATGCAGTTAATTTATTAGATATCAATACATAGGGCAGAAGAATATAGCATAAAAGAAATTTAGTGCCGTTAGATAAGACAACCGCTTTTTAAATATGAATAGAACTTACATTACGAGGTAGTGGTGTTTGAAATCGTTAAAAAACATATTGCCTGGCGCACCTTTTACACACAACTTCATTAGTTATGAGCATATATCTTTATTTCTTTAATTCAGTTTGACCTTAAATGACCTTAATAAAGTGAAATATTTTTGCATCGAAATAGATATTTGGCACATGTAAATGAAAAGATCAAATTGCAGAACACTTTTGGACTCGCATCTCGGAAAAGAGATGTCGTATAAAACTGATTGACAAAGATTTTCAATTGCATTTTAAAAAATCTTTCAATTACATCCATCCAACAGAGGGTGTGAGAAAAATAAACGTCAAGTGTGATGTTTGAGGGATGTTAAATTGTTTTTTAATTCAATTTGACCTTAATTGACCTTCATAAATTGAAACATTGTTAAACTGAAATACATTTTTGGTATATGTAAGGAAAGGAGAGGATAAATTGCAAAACCGTTTTTTGACTCATACCTCGCAAAAGACGTGTCGAATAAAATGATTACTAAGTATTTTCTTTGCTTTTTAAATATCCCTCCATGATATGCCATATAAATATCTCTCCATTACATTAGATTGCATTTTAAAATATCTCTCCATTACATTAGATTGCATTTTAAAATATCTCTCCATCACATGCCACCCAATGAAAGGGGGTGAGAAAAATAAACATCACAAAAGTTGTTGTTTTAAGGAAATTAAAACTATATTTTTTCTATTTCTTTGTTCACATAATTTAATTACTTTTCCTCTGATATTTCGTAATAATCGGACTGAGATCAAAACAGTTATGATTTTGTAATATACGCATGGACGAGCAGACATAACGAATTTATAAGGCTTATATTTTGTCATTTAACTGCAGAAACGTAAAAAGTGGTTTAATAACATATACTTTATTTATGTGACTCTTAATGTTGTGTGATAATTGAAATATTTTGTAATAATTGACTTTTTTTTACATTTAAGTGTTACATTCGAACTTCTGAACCGATTTTAAAAATATTTTCAGTTCATTTAAATTGAATTATCCTTAGTTACCCAAAATTCTCCAAAAACAATTTCTGATCTCCAAAAAAAACAAAAATAAATACAATGGACATTCACTATTTCCTATTTCTTTTATCTTAAATATACTAAACTTCCTTTACCTCGAGTTTTGACAGGACGTCACAAAACTCAATTTCATGTATTGAGAGAAAAGACAGAAAAGTTTTATGGCATTATCTTACTGAATTCTTTTGTCCGGGAATGAAGACAAAATATTCGCCATATCTCCGTTCTGAGCTGAACCAGCGTAGATAATCGTATTTCGAATTTTATGTATAAACAAATAATAAAAAAAACCAACTGCTAAATCTACATTAGAATTTTATTCGATTTTGTTCTCTGGCCAAGCAAACATCTACTTGTAGAAATATTTTTTTAGTTGAAAAAGTCCATTTTAGCAATATCGATAAAATAATTGAGACTTCGCCCCAACGACATTATCTTGACATTTTGACTACAGTTTAAATAGGAAAAGGATTACAAAGATAACGCAAACTTTGAAACGCGTCAGTTGCAAAATATGGCCGAATGCTCAGAAAATATTGTATAGCCACATTGCTACAAACTTACGGTTGAAGCTATATAAAATGTTGTTGCTGAAGAAAATTCATACTTACGATTGACTCTATATAAACCGTATATATGAAATTAATGATTCAGTAGTATAACTATATTTGTAAATTAAGTCCTAGGGGATTGGTTTTGAGTAGTTGCGTCATTATCTACCACTCTTTAGGGTTCTATAGAGAAACAAGGGACCTTTATAATTGTTTGTCTGACATTCTGTCTATCGTAGCCTAGCAGTCTCCACAGTTACAGAATTAAGTTCATGAAATTTTACAAGTAGATGCTTCTGATGCAGATCTCAATCTATTTGCAGTAAATGTTAATTTTGTAGGAAAAGACAAGGCTTCAATCTTTTCGTTGCATGAAATCAATTGCGTATCCATCCGCTTGTCGTTCTCATGTGTTCATTTTTGTCAGATCCCGTTTGATATGGAAACTTGAAATTCGACATAATAACAATTACAGTATTTGAATTTTTTTTAAATTTCTTATACTACTTTTCTTCAGTATTTAATGTAAGACAATTCTGGAACTATTTTCAAAAAGTCCATTTTAATTTTTGATAGTACAGCTTTACTGGAAAGTGTATTCAAAATTTACCCGAAAACTATAGAAATGATTCTAAATTTCGTAGTTTTTTTGTACTAATAAGTAATACTTCATTTACCATTTTTCGTTTCCAAACCTCGATTGCGAAATATCAAGGTATGATGAGATGTAATATGTTCCCCTCAATCTAATTTTTGAGGCTTGAATTTGAAAAAATTGAAAAAACGCTTGATTACCATTAATAATTTAAGCGTATGTACTCGTAGATATGAATTTAGCCTATTTTTATAAGCCGGTGTAATAATAACCTATGTGTATTAATACAGAAGGCTTACGTTTTTAAATACTAATTAACGTAATGTAACACGTGTTTGTATTCAGCACTTAAACTGCCCATTAGCTTTATACCTATTTCCCTTTAAGGTTTCAAACAGCAACCTACATCCCTCTTGACGCAACTGTTCCTACTAAATCGTTTTATTCCCTGTCTACGGCACACGCACAGCTGGCACGAGGAAGTCGGTTACGGAGAATATTACGTAGAAAATGCCATTCGTGTCGACCTAATCCGTATTTTACGCGTCTGAGCAATAAGCCACTGATCAAATAATAGAGTAGTATTTATACAGTGGAGTTTGCGCGTGACTCACATTGCGTAAACTTACATTTTGTAACTAATTGGTTTTAGCGTTGTTCATTTCTTTATATTCTATATATGTATGTATGTTGAAAACAATAGAATAAATGTAATATATTACTGGTATATCTTAAAGAGTTATATCTGGCAGACTGACTTGTCTATCTAAATAAATCAAGCCCGTATTGCAAATAGGGATAAACTTCTATTGTGAAAATCTTGATTACTCTTTTCTTTTACGAGGAAATTTTCCAGTTTACACCAAAAGTTATAACGAGTTCTTTCTCTACTAAACTTCTCTGTTAACTCTGAGTGTAACTAAATAGGGGCACTACAAGAAATTCTACTACAAATTTGCACAAATTGTGTGTACTTGTTCTTTATACACTTATATGTATAGCATACATTTTTCTCTTAACGATTTAATATAGATAAAATCTGTTATAACTTTTCAGTACAAAAGTATGTTTATTTATATATTTTACTCTATGATTCTATAATTAAAAACAATCTAATGTAAGACTGACTTTCGCATCGAGGGTTCCTTAAATCGTTTTAAATAAAGTTACTTTTTTATCGCAAGTCATTATTAATAGGTACTTTCTAGTCAATAAATGTTAAATAATACCTAATATAATTAAATAGAATCTCAAGAACTATGATACCTAGAATCATGGTTATGGATATCCGTCAAACTTTGTATTGATTCCGAAATTTTTTTTTTAACTTTGTGTTTAGATCTCTCGAAAATAAATTTGAAGCCTCATATTAGCAAAAAAATTTTAAAAATCTATAAAATTGATAAAAATCTGCTTTTATTAAATTCGTCTTATATTTTCTGACCATTGAAATATTTATTCAACCAAACCAAAAGCTCGCTTTGCTTAATTTCGATAATAGGGACACGCTCACACCTTTTTTATTAGAGGTGTAAATAATACTATTCTAAATAGAAGAAAATAATAAGTGAGTGAGAGTGTCAAAAAAATTTATTCAGAACACCAAGTAAATGACTCACTTGAAATTTTATCGACTAATTTGACTCTTTGACTTCGGAATGTTTCGGTGTAGCAAATAGTGGATGGATCATTTTTATTATAGAAGTATATAATAATCTGACCAAATAATTTATTTCCTTAATTACATTTTTACGAGCGCTTAACACATATATTACCAAAATATATCATGAATAATTTCTCAAATTACTAATTTAAGTCAAAGACGTATTTGGAATTATAAATATAGAACAAAACACTGTAGACAAAAAACAGAAGTTTATAATGTTATTTATAAACAACAACACAGTAAACTAGTTCAGGTAATAGTTGGCACATAGCCAATAAATCATGACAAGAAAACATTCAAAAGATTATTTCGTCAATCAAGAGAAACTGCGTGCCGATGAGTTATTTTTGCTTTTTCCATCGTACTGTTTTATCAAAGTAAATGCCACTTTTTCATTTCATATATAATATAATTTTCAATGGCGTGCAGTGCTTTTTGGGTGGAGCAAACTACATAGGTGCTTCCATATAAAATAGAGTACATCTATATATATATATATATATATATATATATATATATATATATATATATATATATATATATATTATATATATATATATATATATATATATATATATATCCACGCTTTGTATTAATATGTTACCAGTTGATAACTGGTTGATTTTCGAAATATTCTGCTATAATGATATTTACCAAAATTGGTCAAATGATTTAAATTGGAATGACACTAATGGAACTTATATTCTTTGTTGGTTTTTAAATGAAACTCATCGATGCGTTGACACTCCATGATTCGCTCAACGTTCATATTTGTGTAATGATTCTTTCCTCATTTTCCCATAAAATATTTATTCTGTTACACTTTTCGATCCTTTAATTTGAAATGATATGAATATTTGCGTGTACAAAATCATACTGATATAATAATATCAACATGCAAATAGCACTTTGATATTCTTATATCGATACGATCTTGTGTTTGCATTGTTATGAAAAAGTTTTTGCAATTATAATTTTTCAATTAATTTTCCATTTACGAAAATATCCGATATCTACATATATATATATATATATATATATGTAGATATCGGATATTTTCGTATATATATATATATATATATATATATATATACTACCTAGTGGGTTTCCTACAACATGACTAGGTTATTGCTAGGGTGTCATTTGCAACAATGTCACGACATTCACATTTTATGTATTGCCAAAACTACTACGCAACAAATATACGATGCGAGTCACTTCAATACTTTTGCTTAATATATTCTTTATGTTTTAATTTATGCAATAACATGTAAATTATATTGACACTCATTCACTTATACTAGTCGAGTACTCATTGGGAAATATTACCACATTCTTTCACAGTTCAATGCTTTCCACTTCCCAATCATCGAATGGTTAATGTTAAAAGAAATGACGAAAATGTATAGTCCCTGATCTACAAAGCACGAAAAAAACGCAATCAGTTGCAATAAATTAAGGAACTGAATATATGTAGAAAGTAATTCTAGCGCTATTTGATTTAGAGTCAAAAAATCATTAAAGTCAACTGAGTGGCCAAGGAACCGATTCTTTTAATTAATTCAGATTGTATAAATATATATAAAGAAAAGTAATAAAACGCCAAAAACCTAAGAAATTTAAAATTTACGAGAAAATGTGATACGCAATAAAATATATATAAATTCAAAAACCAAGGATAAGAAGTTCAAAAACCGTTGTGCTTTCTTAACCCATTTATAGTCCCTGAACTCCTTTTCCCATAAAATATTTAGTCTGTTACTCTTTCCGTCTTTTATCGTACGCGTTTGCTTAAAAACACAGTTTATCACAGTGTTCAGTCTATACTTACTACTGAAAATGTTGGTACTAAGATAAACGAAAAAACTATGCTTTAAATAGAAAATTCAGTTCATTACAAACTGAATTTTATACTTAATAAGGCCTAATTGAAGTATTTTAGCACCTCATGAAAAATTAAAATAAATATTATGGTAATAAGACTATTCTATATTAATCAGCCTAAGCTGAGTTTTACATGACTTCTAATAATTAGTGGTAATGTGATTATTATCAAAATAATAATACTCTTTCAATGTAGAATTTTTACAAGGCGCGCCTGAAATATACAAATTTTATTTATATAACAAAAAATACTAACATAATTAAGATCCGAATTAATCCATTTCCATCAGCTTTGAATGCCGACAAAACTGTATTAACACCGATACGTTTTACTCTTAAACACAATATATTTCGTAAAAAGTTGACTTATTTTAAATAAACTGAAAGTTTTCACAAATACCATATTAATATATTACCATATTCTTTTTCATTCATATACTTGGAAAGTTGTTTTTTAAATATAGAAAACAGAAAAATATATTCTTAAACGTACTCCACGAAGTTTCGCAATAAATCGTTTACAATGGCTTTAGAACTTGTCGAAACTTTTTGCCTGTTGATCAGTAATACTTTTATAAGCCAATAAATATATACATTTAATTTTTTACTGTTATTATAACTAAACACACATCTATCGATATCACCTCTGACCCAGCATATGACGAACTGGTGACGGTTAAATAATTAATTAATGTCCATTTAATTCTCTCTTCGCTCAATGTTTCATAAATATTCTCCTATTTTTTTTTCATTGTATCTTCTTTTATTAGGAGTATAATAGTATCCTTTCATTTCATTTTTTGTTTAAAATGCAAAGATGATTAATGGTGGAGTACACTATCGCTATAAATAAACTTCACTTTAAATTATATTTAAGTAAGTACTAATATAAAAAAAATGTATTTTTTAAAATTACAATATTATTTTTATTGCATTGTTTAGTTTTTTTTTAATGGTAATATGTAACACACTTTTGCTTTAACTATTCAATAGTCTATTAGATTTTGTATCATTTTTTTATTTATAAATATTATGAAGAGAATTAACACAGTATTTTCATTTTGTTTAATCATGAAATTTAAAAACAATTTAAACAAACAATTATTGTCCGAGTCATTAAATCATTTTATATCAGGTGGCTTGGGCATATTTTTAAATTTGAATTCAACAACCCGGTGAAGAAAGTGACCTTTGCTAATATGAAGGGCGCCAAAAAAAGAGGAAGACCTCGTACAACACGGATCGATTGTGTCGAGAATAATCTTAAACTTTTAAAAATTCAACGCTGGCGGACCGTTGCCGCTGACCGGATCCTCTAGAGAAACCTTGTCGAGACAGCCTTGTCCTGTAATAGGTTGTAGTGTTAGACAAAAAGAAGATGATACAGTTAAAGATCATTTATAACTAATTTTTGTCATAATCTAGGTTAACATAATAAAAGTGTTCGTAATATATATTAACGTAATACCTAATTAACGTAATACACGAATTTATAAACATACATAACTAATGAACGTAATACATGCGTTCGTATTACATGGCTAAATAAGGGTTAATATTGGTAAGAGAATGACTTTCAACTGGTTTGCCGATCAATGTTTTGTGTTACCTGATTACCCCTGTTTTCATATAACAATTTTCATTTATGAATTGCGATGTAAATTCTTTCACATATAATAATATTAGTTAGGTTGCAACCTTTTGCAAATAAATCGAAGCTCATTCCTTTAGTAATCACGACTTATATTATTTTACTTATAATCTTAGCGAATCAATCAAATATATCGATCCGATTTGAAGTTTAATTAAGAGAAGTTTTTAATGAAACTAATCAATCAAATTGCTTTAAATCATGAAGTCCCTAGAGAATTTCGTTTCTTTAAGTAATCACGGATAAGGAAAAAAAACGGAAATTCAAACTCAGTAATTCCTCAAGCCACGTAGCAATAAAGACAAGCAAAATTGGGCGAGCTTGCTTTTGATCAGAATATTTATTAAGACTATTGTAATGGCTGTACTTGTGGGAATAGACGTAAAATAGGACTCTGGAGGTTCTTAAATCTTCTAAAATTGTTGATGCAACTTAATCGAAATAATTTCAGTGATAAATTTAAAAGATAAGGTCTAATTTTTTTTAGAATTTTCATAGTAGAAAAATTATAAGGATGGGGCGAGGTTCATATTAATGTCAATTTGAAGCATATTTCTGGTATCTGGAAAGTAAAAATCATGAATTGAACTACCCTACCAAACGATGGCACACTCAATGTTACAAGCTCCACTTTGCATGTACGACGGAGACATATTAAAAAAATGTTTTGAAAATCCACATCTCAAGCATCGACTTGAAATATATCATGAACTTTGGTCTAAAATTGTAGGAATTGGGAAGCTGCGACATATTCGCCATGAAAATCTATCCGTATACGTATATGAACGGACGTGCATGGCAAAATTATAAAACGCAATGCAGATGATCGACAAAAATCTTTGAAAATGGAACACATCATATTAAATGTTTTAACATCCATATCCTATAAGAATGTTTCCAACAAAAAAGGTCTTCCATAAAATCAGAATTACTCTGGCCGACTCTCACCGATCCGAAAGTTGTAAGTGAAAATGAGCTAACAGAAAAAAAGATAGAACATATTATTTGACACGTGCTGACGA
Organism: Druceiella hillmani; assembly: GCA_039881145.1. Lineage (NCBI taxonomy): Eukaryota > Metazoa > Arthropoda > Insecta > Lepidoptera > Hepialidae > Druceiella > Druceiella hillmani. Next base: position 5,331,456 of record JAYKKI010000045.1, on the reverse strand, counting down.
AGATAGAAGACATTTAATCGGCGGCGCCTCTTGCTTAATATATGCATTGAATCGATGGAAATTTGGACATCGATTTTCTCCCACAAAAGTCGGATGCGGACTAATCACGTACAAAAGTTGGTTGACGGCGTTTTATGGTTCTTTGTTTTATTACGAATCTCTAATACTAGTATAATAGTTAATCATCACAAAATACAAATAGCAAAAAAAATATAAATTAACCTCGAAACCTAATCCGTGGCTTTCAACAATAGAACATCTATTTAAAGCCAGCTTATGCGTTGGTATTTTGATATTGCATCGACTAATGCAGGTAAAGTGATTCATCTGCCGTATGCTGCATATAATGAAGTGATTCTATATAGATCAAAGACTTTGATCGATATTCTGTTATGACAAGAAAGGAATACGATAAACTAGGGCAATTTTGAACGTTTAAACGCCAACTGTTCAGTCTCCACTTTGCTGTAAGAACAATTACAATGACAGAGCAAGTAGTTATTCAATAAGTAGTTTAACCTATTTTATATTGTTCATTACCTGGAAAAAACAGTTCATACATATTATGAAGTGCACTAATTTTGTTAATGAATGTTCATTACATTCAATTTGTCTTTGATAATGATATGAATGGATCGGTTTTAAAAAGAAGTAATTGATAATTGACTCTTCGCCTTTAAATGAATTTTAAGCTTCACTAGTAGTAAGTTTGTAAAGCTATCCAGGCTAGAGGACTTATGGGCCTTTATCTTATTCCTTAATTGAATATTTCTTAACTCTATACTATGACACACTACGGAAGTATCTAGGTTAAAATAATAAAATTAGAGTTATGCCAATATGACATTGCGAGTGTTGAAAATCTACGACGAGAAGGTATAATACTTTTTTTCTATTTTTTACGTAAACATAGGTTATATAAATACGTTATAAAACAATTTTTTATAGAAATCTATATTGAAGTAAATTTTCTTTGCAGAAAGGGATTAGGAATATCAACTTAATAATATAGAACTTATGTTTGAAGAAAATTTAAAATTTAAAATAATTACCAAAGTTTATTACCAAACATTTTGAAACTGCGTTGAATTCCCTCACTCTGGTTATATTGAAAACCGACTGAAAAATAAGAATATAAGGCCATAGAATTATTGCGACTTATATGTAACTCTTTAGTAACAGAGAAATTCAAGTGTAATAGAGAAATTAATGTCCTTATTTTTAGCAATGAGTAACAAAATATTCCACAAATATTGATATGTTTTGTAAATTGCATCATTATTTCTCTCTTAGTCACACATCGTTCCGCTTTTTATTAAACTAGATATTTCACGGCGACTGGGTTTATTATATTTCCTTCTTGTTGAAATAAACCTGTTTATACTAATGTAAGACAAAAACAGTGGCTTGTTCAGCAACATACAAAAAGATGATTCAACTTATCTGACAGCGAGATCATAAATGTTCCCTTCCTGTTTGCTACCCAAGCACTACACACTTTTGATAATGGCCAATTTGGTGACACACACAAAATAACAGAGGCGGTATTTTCTTTTCTATTGCTTTAAAATTCTTTATTGTCTCTTATTTTGACGTAAAATATTAATATTAATTTTGTATACGCATTTATGAAAAAAGGTGGTGAGTCTGGCTCGCGAGACGAAGGTTCCGCACCACGTTTAAAATTAAATTACTTTATTTATGGTGATTCATTATTATGAATATCCCAAAAACTATGATATGACAATATATCTAATAAAATTAATTGTAGTAGAATGTTTTTACAATCTTTGCATGAGCTTCTAAAGAGCACATGTTTTTGGAAAATTTTAAATTCTGTAGTCTCAGAATTAAAGGATGGAATATGTTTTTTTTTATTTTTTTTCAATTTGCCAACTCTAATATTTTCTTATAAATAATTTTGAGTGCTATCTATTGAGATTTGTGCTATATTTATTGTGAATATATTTTATTTCAAGTTTCTAGATTAAGCTGTTTGTGAGAAAAACGGAGACGAAGACGTGAGTAATCTTTTAAGTGTTCCATTTTTCGTTATAAGATATGGAACCCTAAAAAACTCAGGTTTATGAACCGAAAGCCTCATTATGTTCATAAACCTGAGCGTCATTTTTTAGCAGCAACAAAGTTGATACTGCTACTTTACGAATCTATTGTTTAAGTAATTTTTTTTATTTTAATATTTATTATTAAATTATAAAGATTGGTTTTTTACAACAATTTTATTTACTGCGTATTATATAACAATACTACTGTTTGTATTCCTGGCGGTACGAGTACGAGTAAATTATAATACTATAAATAATACTGTAAATTATAATATTATAATTTATTCCGTTCAGAAGCGCGAAACCTCCGGAAAACAAATTAACAATGGCGCAACAATGTTCCGTTTAAGTCCAATGGGAACGCAATTTAAACAAGTTTTTTGGCAAATTTTATCTTCAATATGCTGTATGTACAAACTGCTTATTAAAATCTACTTATGTGTGAAACTTTATAAGACCACTGCAAGTTTTTCCAAATTTATCCTTCTGTAACAGATAAACCGGAAAATATTCGTTACAGGATTTTTTTTAAAATTGGAAATTTGAAAAACTGGTTAATTATCAAACAATAAGCTTATAGTTTTATATGCAATATATAAGCAAGAAAGAAATAATTTTAATAAATACGTGTTATATCTTTTCATGATTTGAAAACTTATCTCTGACGTCATCATTTTTTTTTGAAGATGGTACTGTTATGATATTATCTCTATGAAATCACAATCAAAAAATGCAATTTAATTAATACATTTGCACCTATTTTTTTGATAGCTCATATTTTACTTGATTATTATGAAATCAGAAGAAAGGTATTAAAACAAGTAGATAAATCCTGTGTATTCCACGATAATTCCTAATATATCAAACAGACGTTTACAAGCAAAATATCTTTTAAAATATCGATAAATATGTGTGTGTAAATAAATTAATGACGCCTACTTGGTGTGGGTGATGTCAACACCACCTGAAAAAAAACGGTAACGCCCTGGCAAAACTTGCACTACGAGATTTTCGTACACATTTGGGAACTTATAAAAAATTAAGGGTACATAGAATTTCTAATTAAACTATTTACAAACATTATTTTTTCACAGCTTATATACTCGTACATACTGCCTATAATATCGTTAACATGCGTAAAAAGAAACTAATTATAAAACTGCATAATTTTATGCAGATTTAGAAATCATCGCTTTTGGATTTTTCCTTTTACTTTTGTCGACTTTCAAGATTGTAGGTCGATCGGAAGTACCATATAGGTTTTAATGACCAATGGGTAAGATTGTTTATTGTATGAACGACCGCGTTTTTTTTATTGTGTGAACCAAAAATTGGAACTCTAAAAAAATTGTATGAAATAAATATGTTAATGATAAAATAAATACGTAAATGAAATAGGTTAATGATAAAAAATAAAGGCAGTTTTTTTATTTTTAGTTTCAATCCTTTATAATGAAAAAAATGGAACACTAATAGGATCAATCGGTCGTCCGTCCGTCTATCTGTCAAAAACCATTTTCCCTGGAACGGTTTTATATTTCAAATTGAAATTATTATCGCACATCGCGCCTAGAGCCTTATATTGCTGTAAAATTAACAATTCTTTTGTTTTCTCAATAAATAAATATGGTCCTTTTAAAAGCACTTTTTCTTCATTTTTACCACATTCTCACTAGCTGATCGCCAAAACCTATAGGTACACTTACAGTTGACCTACAATCTTGAAAATTGTCACAATGAAATGTTCTGTTACAAAAATTAAATAAAAAGAAAATTATTTCTAATGTTATAAAGAATTACAATTTTTTTGCAATATGCGGCTGTGAAATATATAATCGACAATATATTGCCTACAGTTTGAAAAATTAAAATTGTGTTAATTGTTTAATAGAAATACTATGTACCATTAATTTCTTATAAATGTCTAAATGTATATAGAACCCTCGCAGTGCGAGTTCTCCTGGTTGACGGGTTTTTATTTATATTAATATCGGTGCGACATTATATTTGTATTCTGATCATGCACTTTTTTAATTTATTACATCATTGCGTTGATAAACCATCAATCTTGAGTTTAGCAGCGCTTTGTGTACCCGGCTGCTACATAAGAGGACGATGTCATACTTTATTTTACCCACCTAGAGTGCAGACAAATATTCCATAGCATTGACCTATCATTCATGTATTTATATTGTTCAATATAGTATTACGAGTTGAACGTAGTCTAGATATTTCTTCTGCTCCATTAATTGCTTCAGAAAGGGGGTAATGGAGTTGCTTGTAGTATATCACCAATCACTAGATAATATTTATTTGAATTGTTATGTGTTTCTCTCTTAGTTGTTATTGTATAAAATAATAGCGGATAAGACAGAAACATTTTTTCTTATATTTCTCCATGCGCTCTGCCCATTTGGTAAATCTGTAATTTTGAAAATATTACCAGATCATATCGGAAATAAATAAGAAACAAGCAAATAAATAAATTTCGGAGTAATAGACCTTGTCATTATAGTAACATATTGAAAAATATATTTTCTCATAACTATATTCATATTTCATTTATTACGAAATACCCAAACATTTTAATATCATATATTTTTGGTCAATTGGAGTAACGTAAATACTCCACTGAAACAAAATTATATAAATAACTAAGACCTGTCATTTCACACGAGTTACAATTTAATAATAGATCGTAAACCCTACTACCACTCAGTGATGTTATTTTGACGTCGTAAATAGAATAGTAAAGGGGTCGTAATGCGACACCCCTCTCGTCACCCTGGAGAATAGTATTTGTTCATATGCTATAGATATTAATAGACCGATACCGATATTGGGAAAATGTTCATTTTTAATCTTGTTTCTAACAGATGACTATTTTCCAACATTGAGAAGTAGGCATATGAAATCAAAAGTTTATTTATTAGTACAAGTAATTTTGTCACTAAAATTTATATATAATTATAAATCTTAGCCAGAGATTTTATAAAAATAACTACATTATAAAGTTGAATATTGGCAAATAATTTAAATAAAAAGTTATTGTTCCTAATATTTAAATTAGAAATAGTAATGATCTATGGTCAGAACATATTGCAACTGAATAAGATGAAGATTCTCAGTCATTATTCCTATAAATTGTGCAATAAATTAAAGCTTGATACTATAAACAATACTAGAAAAATTATACTTATTTAACCTCAGATTTTATAATGGGCACGGTCGGATATAATTCCCTTCAACTCCGAAAGGAATCATTTTCCATCACGCATTTTTTTTAATCACTATAGTCATTATGTTAATAACCTATCAATCTTGAGTTTAGTAGCGCTTTTTTCTCTTAGACGCTATATAAAAATACAATATTATTATTTAAATTGTTTTAATTTTGGTCCCACTTTATATAATATTAGTTCTTAAATTCAGAGAATATTTTCTTATTTCAATAAATATGTTTCTACGAAGTATTCCGAAACTGTAGCCAATGTCACTTTTAGGAGATGGATAAAATATTTTTCTATTGTAGGTTCATCATCATACTTATGCACTAACATTACGTTCAAAAAAAAATTTTTAAAGGCAATGTTAGTGTATAAGTATGAACCAGATCGGAATCTCCGCGCGTGGATGTTTAAACGTACGTTCCTATCTGCCATTTTAAATTTCCTTTAAATTTTAAAATAAGGTTAGGTTAAAACATCACTAAATGCCATTTGGTTAAACATAAAACCTTTAAAATATCACTAAATGTTATTTTATTAAAAGTTCAGTAGAAACCGCGTGTTATTTTTTAAATTTTTACGTTAGTAATTTTTGGTTTGATACTCTTGACTTTGACTTCTTGGGATAGCCGCGGCTTATTTACTGAATAAGTTGCCAGTTAATTTTTAATTATTTATTATGTTTTTTTATTTCAACTCATTAAAATTGTGAATTAGAATTAATAATTATATAAATATTCAAAAACTATGGAGCAAAATCGCTTATTTGCAAGTATTTGCCTACCTTGTCACAATCAATTAATTCGGTTGTATATCATTATAATGCAAACCAATTTCACCATTTATCGAGAAATAATTTTAACTTTCAAAGGTTTTATTCAAAATTTGCTGGATGGAACCTCATCAGTGCTGACTGAGTTATTTTGACATTTTAAAATGGCGTAACTCTTGAGAAATCAGTTGCACTTTTAGCCATTTAGGTTTATGTATGGTATAATACAAAAGTCATAAATGGGTGAAATTTTATCATTTATTCAGTGGCTTCGAGTGAAAATTTATTAAGTAAGATACACAGAATAACAAAGAAAAAAACAGACTTCTTGATAACTAATGACTATTGTAAATTATTAATTATCATAAATTACTAAAGAAGTTTCACATCATCTGAGTTTACATGAGTTCGACGCGCCCGATCCACTGTAAATTCTGAAGTACTGTTGGCTATAGGAGAAACAATTATTTTTGAGATCTATACCAGCCACTTTTAAAGTTGGGTCCTATGCTTTATTAATGGCCATCGTATAGCATACCTTAACTAGGAATTGCAGACGAATTCAAATTGGCAATCAGATGGTGTTAAGAGGACCGGGGTATTAAAACTGTTTCTTCTTGGTTGACCCCAATAAAAATACTGGCCTAGATTACATGTTTGTATAAAATCTTTACCTAAAGTCCGATGTTGATGCAAAGGTTCCCAGGGTTTAGATTGTGTAATAATGGGTTGAACCTCAGTAAGGTTGAACATTAATCATAAGCCTCTCATAAATCTCTCTATATTCTTATACTGCTGGTGTCACGACCTCAGTGTTTATTGTCCGAATATGATCTGGCCTTTCGGTCTAAAGTTCAGCTTAAGGTTTCTATTTTTCCAACAACATCTGTCATTTGCTCACGTTTTAAGAGATCCATCCCCTGTCACTTCGACTTTGATATCGGTTTTCTGCTTTATAACCTCTCCATTGGTCTTTGTGTGACTTTCAGCTTTAACTTGAATAAAATCGGTAGGTGCCGATATTTCATATCCGTATGTCATTTTGGATAGCATGCTTGTTGTCAATTGAGATTTTGTGGTATTTTGGATTTCATTTGGAAGTATCCATTTTATTTACGCATATATACAATTTATGATAATCTAGGAATAGAAGTGGAACCTCGAAGTAAGTGCCCAACGCGCGATCAGTTTTTTTTTATTTGTTGCTTTATTCTTTTCATTTTAGTATTCCAAATCACAAAAGAATATAAGTGCAACCTTATAAATGTGTCTGAGTGATTTTTCTACTTCAGAGTGATTTTTTTTGGGAACTATAATGGGTCTCAAAAATATTTTCTTCAGAATCTTAGGTAATAAGATTTAGAAAAGGTGGAAGAAAATATTTTTGAGATTTACATCATCAGTAATATACTGAAAAATAAGCAAAAAAATACATCCCTACATTCTCCTAAGATTCAAAACCTAAAATTATGAAAAAATAAGATTTAAAAGCCTATACAAAGATTGCAGAAAAGATTGTAGTTCGTTTTTAAGGTATTCTCCATAATATCCTCTTACTGAATAATATTAGATATTATTAAATGTTAATTTCTCTAGGAAGTCCATATTAGTTAAGAGTTATGATGAATAAAGTAATTTACGTGAATCAGAATCGCACTTAGTCAGTTTTTTTTTGTTTTTAACATAATCTTCTTTAACACAAATGTTACAGCACATTCACAGGTCAAAAAGAGATAACTTATTCAGAACAGCGAGTAAATATAGTGTTTGTACGTTGAAATATTATTATAAAATAGATTCAAGTATATACAGATGTAAGTATAATTTGTCGCAATATATTTCATCCCGAAAATTTTTTATATTTTAAATAAGTAATATAATAAAATTTGCTATATTTTAAATAAGTAATATAATAAAATTTGTTATATTTTAAATAAGTAATATAATAAAATTTGTTATATTTTAAATAAGTAATATAATAAAATTTGTTATATTTTAAATAAGTTATATAATAAAATTTGTTATATTTTAAATAAGTAATATAATAAAATTTGTTATATTTTAAATAAGTAATATAATAAAATTTGTTATATTTTAAATAAGTAATATAATAAAATTTGTTATATTTTAAATAAGTAATATAATAAAATTTGTTATATTTTAAATAAGTAATATAATAAAATTTGTTATATTTTAAATAAGTTATATAATAAAATTTGTTATATTTTAAATAAGTAATATAATAAAATTTGTTATATTTTAATAGGACTACCCATTGTAGTTACTACTGCCCTAAGAAAAGCGATGAATTTGAAGTAATTCATCTGAGCCTCGACGTTAATTGAGAGGCTGGCAACTCTCCAAACCGCATTCCATGAAAGCTATTTCCTTGTGTGACCACGTCGGTATGAAAACGCATAGCGTTTGTATGTCACATATCGGTCCGTTGTCACCAATTTTTTGTAACATCTAAATACAATTTTATTTTTCCTAAGATATTAACATTTTTTGCCGCCATAAAATACGAATTATTTTAGTACCGTGCCCGCCCCTACTAGATCATACATAGACACACATAATGGTGTGCATGCACGTTCATACACGCAAACGCGCACACAGGCACCTCGCAGATACATGCATACGTATATGCGCATATACACTCAATGGATATGCTTACACAAGTCCAAAAACACATACATGCACAAGTACACGCACAAAGCCACGTACACGCAGAAACACTTACACTGAATATCACACACACATACTCACAATTTTGTTTTATATTTTTCATACTTAATTGGTACTTCAGAATCAACTTGCATGCAAATTTCAACTACGACTTTTCGTCGATTACATCTATCATTATTCATTTATCAGGCAGATAATAAAAACCATACAAATAATGAATAAAATAATATTGAATACGTGTTCCTTAAATATTACTTTTAATTCAAATACTAACCAATCTATATTTTTTTTATTATTAGGCAGATTTATTATCAGACAAATTTATTATCACAATCACAATCTATATTTTTTGTTTCATTTATTTTTCCAGAACTGGAAAACAACTAAATTCTAATCCAAAATCAAGATATGTTATCTATTTTGAAATAAATTCTGTCATATGCTGACGCCTTGATTTGCACTATTTAAGGGTTTGATAGAATAAACCATACATCACTTTTTTTAAATAAATTTTGTAACGTCAAAAATTAGTGAATGGTCTTAATTATTTTTAAGAAGAGATTAATACAAAAATATTTGCTAAAAGGAAGCTGCATTATAATTTTAATGACTGATCGGTAAACAATTTTTTCTTCTGCAGAAACAAAAAAATTTTCTCCAATTAAAGTTCGCCGAAATTTTAAAATGCAAAATACAGATAAAATATAAACATTTTATATAATAAATACATTAACGTGCGATGCCGCTGTCAATTAGAAGACAGTAGCTAGCTCTTATTGATCGTAAAAACTGTAATCCCATAAAACATCTCGTAGTGATCGTTGTCGCTTAGCTATTTTTATAAGAACGTGAAACTTAATACTGTTCCCGGTTTATCGTCGATGGCTCCTGTGTTGATAATAAACTTATTCGAGCAAAGCCTGAAGATGAAATAGAATTTGAGTTGTTTACTGTTTATATCGATGTCTCCGAAAATAAAACCGTATTAATTACGATCCCCTTTAGGCAAGAAATTTAGTCTTTTGTCTAATTTACACAACCTTCATCTATTTTGTGACCGTAGCTAAAAATACAACTCGGTCATCTGTTTAGCTTATCCATTTCCAGAAATGTATAAATAACTACTTCATTATTTGATTTTGGAAAAAGATAACTTTGCGTCAAAGTTTATTTAGCAAGTGTGGATTGATTATCCAAACTAGGAATATTATTTTATTCTCTAATATTCATATTTTCAGCCTGAAAGTAGACAGTGTCATTAAGGAGTATATACTCAATAAGTATGAGAAATTATAAAGTCATCTTTTCTAAATATGAACATGATATAAACTGACTTCGAAAAAAAGCCAATGGTTGGGACTGCTTTTGGGTTTAAGTATCTTCTGGCGGACTCTTTTATTTCAAAATCACGTTCTAAAATTGTGCTGAACAAACTGTATCTATATTTATTGGAAACCAGTTTCTACGTCCAGTAGCTTCATTTCTTTTATAGAGGGTTTATACGGAATCTAAAACAAAAGTAAATAATACTGTGTATTTCAATGAGACAACCCGTTCAATTCAGTCTTGAAATCGATACAAGGGCCAAGTTAACAGTTTAAACACTTTTATCCATTCCTGAATTGCCATGAGTGCATGTAGTCACTCATCTATTGCTGAAAACATAACTATTTTCTATAATATTTCAATAACTACTTTCATTTGCTATATATATATATATATATATATATATATATATATATATATATACATATATATATATATATAGATATATATATATATATATATATATATATATATACATATATATATATGTATATAATTCAAACAACGTATATCTCAAAATGTTGTAATTATTAAGTTTATTTCCTTTTTAATCTACGTTATGAAGTATATGGATAATATAATAGCCGTTTATTTTATTACCATTATTTCGCAATAGATTTAGTTTGTAAAGTCAACTAATTTAATATTTGAAAGTCTTATCTTATCTTTGCGATCATAGTCTTCAAAGATATTTACGTTATCGATATTTATGTGATAATAATATTAAGTGTACAACACTAGTGATGCATACCGGCCACAAAACAATAGTTTGCTCTGTCATACCGACACAGAACTTACCGGCACAAAGCCGTCACCAATAAAATTTTTAATTAAAATCAAATGAAATATATTTTAAAATAGCTTACCCGTCATAGGAAATTTCGCGGTTACATTCTTCTGGTGGCTTTTACTTTTGCACGTAATTTTGGCACCCATTGACGTTTCTGGACATCAATGAGCAATGAATGACGGAGCTCTAATACTTCGCTGATCCACGATGCGACCAAAAGTATATACGTTGCCGTGCAGAAAAAAATTATAATACGTGGATTAAAATAGTGGCGTGTGTATATATATATATCCAGAGGGTCCCGTAAGGAGTGGACCAACGCAATGTAGGTGATAGAGGGAGCTATTACACATACAAAACAATAAATGTTATTACCTTGGGCCTAATAGTTTTAGAGATATGATTTTTTGAATTTTTGTTACCGCGCATGACAAAAAAACATTTTTATTAGGTATTATTACTATTTCTGTTTTTTTATTGTCCAAGAGCTTTACGAGAACATTCGTCATTCTGATTAAAATCTTATTCATTCATTATAAAATTAAATGCTGAAACATGTGCATTTTTTTCAAATACAAAATATGAAAAGTAATTTTTGAACAATGGTAGTGAAAAAAAAATGTATAACAACCTTGTGAAACTTTATTTCAAAAATATCTACAATTCACACAGATTCCAGATAGGTGATACTGTTGCAATTAATTCTGTAAACATTCGAAAAATACCTGCTTTATTGAAATAACTACAATAAAGCAGGTATTTTTCGAATGTTTACAGAATTAAAAACTAACTGAAATAACGTAAGCATTTCGCAGAAATGCTTACGTTCACATCAATCGCTTATTAAAATTGTTTCGCTATCTCTTTCCCACTTGCGTGGTCTTTTTATTATTTTCAACCGATAAGTAACCCTCTCTACTCCTTCCCTCAACAACTTCGCTTCTTTGGTGATTTGCTTATCGCTTATTTGATTTAGCTCCGAGCGTATTTTTTGCTGCTTTTCCCCTTCCACTGTTTTTATTTGTTGACCTACACTTGAATTGGACCTTTTTTGTGCTTGTGATTTAGATATTGTTTGACCGACTGCATTTCAAAATTCCTCAGACCTACACTGCTCGTGAATATGCAGAAACGTATTTAATTTACGGCCTATGTGATGGGCATGCTCGGCAAGCCGCACATACGTATCACGAGCGTTACCCTAATCGCGAACGCTATCCCGATCACAGAGTCTATCTTCGTGTAAATAATGTATAGTGGATATATTATATTAGGTATAATATTTAGAGGGCCGAATTCCTTTGCCGAAATAATTTGTACCCGTACCATATACAACGAATGCAAGCACTGCTTGCTACCTACTAACTATCAACGACGAATATATTTCTGTCGGTAGATACTGCATCGATACAAGCAAGATCCGCTTTTTTTAATTCAATCTGATGGAGAGATGAATTATGTTTTAAAACAATGGGAGTATTTAATATGCACAATTTACACCAATGGGCCGTCGAGAATCCTCGCATAAGTAAGTCAAGATAGATTTCAACATCAATTCGGAGTCAATTCGTGGCCTGGAATTCTGGAGGGCAAAATTATCGGTCCATTTGAACTCCCAAGTTCAGGCTTAATAAAGTTCGTTATTTACAGTTTTTAAGATACGAATTTGGAAATCTATTGAATGAAATACCACAAGATGTACGCGACAGTGACTACAGCACGATGGCGATGTGACTACAGTACGGTGTATGGTATGGTGACCCGGCCCCCTTTTCGCGACAAGTAACTAAATACTTAAATGCAACTTACCTTAATCGATGGCGATACAATTGCATGTCTATCACATTCGCCAGATCTCAATCGATTGAACTATTTTCTATGGAGATATTTCAAGGAACCGGTCCATGAGACTACTAATAATAATGAACAACAATTAAGATAAAAATTACACCATATGTCTGAAGTGATAAAAAACCGCGAAAGGGCCTTACGAAGTTTAAAAAGAAATTTTGTAAGAAGGCGCTGGTTGTGGATAAGATCTAAGGGAAGTCATGCTCAAAGCATTTACTGTAATAAAAAAACATAATAAATGAGGTAAGAGCATGAATACTACACTTGTTTTATTTTACCATGACCGAAAAAATGGTCAACGGCATGGGTTTAGGAATAAAAAATATGTTATGAAATGACTTAGTATTAAAATATTATAAAATATTATAATTTTGGAATTTGTGTGAATTGTAGATGTTTTTGAAATAAATTTTCACAAGATTGCCATTAATTTTTTTACACGACCATTGTTCAAAAATCACTTTTCATGTTCTTTAATTAAAAAAATGCACATGTTTCAGCTTTTAATTTCTATTTTGCAAATAATAACGAATGAATAACGTTTTAATTAGAATGATGAATGTTCTTTTAAGGATCTTAGAAATTAAAAAAGCAGAAATAGTAATAATACCTAATAAAGAAGTTTTTTTTCATGTGCAAAAATTTTAAAAAGACACAAATTTTAAAAAATAATAATATATATATACTCTAGTTATATGCTCCATATTAGCTAATGATTCACAATTTTTAATTCTAAAGAAGTTATTTATGTCAGAATAAAAGTTACACAGGAAAATTGTTGTAATACTTAAAAATAAGGAAAGCCATAGACTAATTATGATTTTGTTCTGTAATACGTTGCGGGTGTAACTATACGAGTTTTTCGATAATATCTATTATCAAAAATGTAATATGTATTCTGGTAAGGCATGAAACAATTTAGCTTATGTGTCTCAAAACAGCTCTGATAATTGGACAGACAAACAGAAAAATACATGAATTATACGAAATGCTCAAAATTATTTATTTTCCGTTAGTTTCTGCCCGCGAGTTCGTTCGTTCAGAGTACAGTAATGAATCCTATTGATCAATTTAGACTTTAGTTTATATCTTTCAATCGTTTTCAAAATCCTTTCGTATTCAGTAGCAACATGGTTTTAGTAACATGGTTTTCGAGAAATAAAAGGGTGAAAATTTTGTAAACCCTTCCATGGAAATTACATTCGGTTTTGAATATTTGGGATACTCAGCGTTAGTTAACGCGTGCTAAAATAAAATTTACAGAATTTTACATGATTAAGTAGAAGTGCTTTCGATTTCGATATAAAAATTATGACTATGTATTAGTTCAGCCGGTAATAAATTCATAATCCAAATTTCGTATAGGAAGTTACGAAATTATAGCATAACAAACATCCATCCATCCAATCTATTGCATTTATAGTATTAGTAACGATTTACATACAGTTGATCTTTTTTATAGTTTATCATACGATTGATGCCTTATTACTGAGGTTGTTTGGAAAATATACAAATCCTATAATAATAAGTCTGCATTACTTAAATTGCATTTTTTAGTATTCTCTATCCCAAAAAAGAAAAATACGAAATTCTTATAGCTACACTCGCATATCAGAATGTATCTCTCTAGCAGCTCTTTTACTCAGAAACCTTTTGGTGATTTGGCAGAGAACGTTCGAAATTTTTTTCACCTCCATATTTCGCAATAGCAAGAAGTCCAAAATATATGACTAATAATTTAATTAATTTAATTTAATAATATGTAAAAATTAGAATTCTAAAAATTATTTTGTAAAAATTACACACGTAATAATCCACCAAAGCGACGTTCCATCATTACTGTTGTCAGCAGCTGATTTGGAAGTGGCCTAATGGCGTCCATAAACATATACCAATTTGTTTGCATCTGGAATGGAGAAATAACTTACAAAACATTAGACGATATGAGATGGGTTTGCCAAATAGTTACGTTGTATGCATGAGTGCGTTTGCCAATTTGTGGCGATAAATAGCATGCACTTAACGATAAGCTGTGAGAATATGCTGTAAATAGATCACTTTATTCTTGGCTACACATTTCTTAGATCTGAGAATTAGGCGTGCTACATGTGGTGATAATATAGTTTAAATTGCCACTTTAAATTACAATAAATTGAGATTCTTATCTTCAAGATAAATTGTTGGTGTTCAGTTCGCCGTTAAAGTTTTTTATTAACACTTTTTATAGAATACTTTGATCCAGTAGCAAATTTATTTTAATCCAGTAACGAATATAGGTAGAAATGTACTTAAGATGTCTCCAAATTCAGTCAGTGATTTTTTTTAGTTTATTAAAAAAAGGCTTTAAAAAAGACAGAAAAAAGAATGACGGAACAAAGAATTCAGTATGAGGAATGAATGAAACACTGTTCGTTATATTGAAAATGAGGATGCAATAATTTTTTTTTGTCCTCGTCCTCAATTTCCTCTTCTTTTAACAAATTTCAAACTTCTATTAGAACATTAATCCATCTGACTGGTGGACATCCTATATTGTACTTCGAGGTTCGTGGTCACCACTCGAAAATTCGTCTAACCAAGCGGTCAGCAAGCGCTACTTTGATTCTTTGTCGGATTTCCTCGTTTCGGATTTTCTTCATCAGATACACTCCGAGCATATCTCTTTCCATTACTCTCTGAACGAATTCATTTTTCTTGATTAGACTAACCATGAATGTCCTCATTTTATCAGGGGCGGAATGCACTAAATATAAACCTTTATAATAAGCGACTACGGAATATGTGTCCTAACGATTCGATGCAATGTCTCAAACGCTGTTCAGCCTAAACGAATTCTTCTATCAGTTTCTTTGCCGAAGTGGTTTCCATCCAGCTGAATCATTTGTCCTAGTAGACATACTCTTGGACAGCTATCTATATCCACGTTATCGATATTCACTGGTTTCGATACTATTTGTAAACTGTACATGATTCTAGTATTAGATATGACTAATACCAAAGACCACTCGTCCAAAACAATCGATTTCTATTTTTTTTACCACAGGTACCACAGATGTCATTTACCTGTTACATCAACTTACTATACTTCACAATTAGTCATAAAATCATTTTAACTTTCGAGTTAACGAATATTTAATATCGAATTTTAACGTTACGTTTAACTATATTTTTTTTAATTTATTCAAAATATTTACTATATTTTGAAACCTTAGAAATAAAAAAAAAGAAAACAAAGGAGTTTCACTTCTAAATTGTGGATTTTTTAAAGACATCTTCGTTTTAAGTATTCATTTAATTTTTTTACAAGCGATGGAAAATATGAAATGTTAAAAAAAATTTTAGCTCAAGCGAGATTCGAACCTTCTCTCGTTTGCTTAAATTGCCGCTTGATCTAATATTTATTTGCAGCGCCTCTTAAATTCACTAGTTGTTAATATTGTGGCTTCAATTTTAAAATAAAGTTTTAAGCTACGCAAAATAAGAAATTACCAAAAAGATACTATCATTTGTGAAACTGAAAAAGTCGTATAAATTTTATAAACTTTAATGACGTGTTTTACAAACTTTTTCTATTAGATGTTAAAGAACTTCTTCACGATTCTCCAAGATATAATATACATTTCGGGACGTTCAGTATCTGTAGAAACACTAACATAATTTATATACGTATATATCAGTATTAGTAATCATAGTCTGTTAAATATCGATTTATGCCATTATTTTTATCATTTAATCCAACGAATTCGAGTAAAGTGAGACACTGGACGGTATTGCTAAGCATAACTGAGAATATATTACTTCAGTAAATGTAGGTGATGACTGAAACTATGATGCAATTTGAATATAAAGTCAACACATGTGACACATAACATTTGGCCAATTAACTGTTTACTTTAATGGCTATCCAGTAATTTATAGTCACCACTTTGTTCAAATTGTCTTAATAAACAACATTTAGACTCCTACAATAAAGCAGCTAGTAAATAGCACTTAGTAAAATTTAAATTTGTCCACAGTAATAAGTGTTTATGTATACATATTCATAATAATAACATTTAAAAACTTCGTATATAATGTGTAATTTTTATAAAATTTTATATATTTTGAAATTTTCAAAGAAATTTTAAAATTTTCTTAGAAATATTATTATTTGAGATCGATTAAATAAATTTAGATTAATTAAAATTAAAGTTAAAATTCTGAATGTTTTATGTTATGCTTTTGAGTAAAACAAACGCTTAAATATAAAAAAAATTTCCAGGTGAAATATGTCAAATACATCCAGTACATTGCTTCTAATAAAAAACTAGCCTAGCATAGTCGTACAAAGCCGTCGCACATACTCATAGTGTCAGGGACATTTTCGAGATCTTGAGGAAAGGCAGCAATTTTTTAAAGCTTTCTAGGGAGATGTTAGAAATTTTTCCTGTCTAAAGCAAGCTAGCTAAAGAATAGCACCGGTGTTTATTGTTGTAAAGTTGGTTGTAAAGTTCAGTTTTTGATGAAATTTTACAATTGAATACACACTAAAATTTTAAAATTGAATAGTAGTTGCCGGCATGTTATTTCAATAAGGATAAATTAAATTTAGCACCCAAATTTAGCTCCTAATTAAGCCTAATTAAGCTTTGACCATTTTGAGTGAGTAAAACCATTTTATATGTTAAAGAGAATCGTGAGGTAAGAAATTCGAACCTTCTCTCGATTACCAACATCAAGACATAATCTACCTTCAAAAATGTACTTATATTTTCAAAAGCTACTTGAAGTCCTAATGCTGTAGTTAACATAAAATACAAGATAGCAAATTTCTAACTTTAAGATAAAAATAATAAACTAAATTGGATTATCAAATATTTTAATATATTCTATAACCTACGTAAAACGTTTACATTTAGTCGTTTACTATTACAACCTATCAATTCCGAGGATTTTTTGTAAAACTCGTAATATTAATTTATTAAATAGTTAATATTTAATCAGTATTTGGGAGTTTTTATTATAAAATTTACAGTTACAGACAATACAGAATAATAGTCCAGTCATTATAAGATTGTTTGCTTATATAGGAAAAAAATCGGGAATACTGCATTTTTGAGAAGACTTTAATATTCTAGAGATTTTAATATTCTAACGACATACTGAAAAGACCCTAAAAGTTTACTCTGGAGCTTCTTTTAGGTTATCTTTTTTTTATTTATTTTTCAAATAAAGTTATAGGAAGAAGAATAAAAAACCTTTATATAAAAAAGAATAAGGAACATTTGTTTATAGATAATTTTATGATCTTTAATTTTTGTCATAACTATTCTGTTCGAAAATCAATATTGTCGAAAAAATTGCAAAAAAGAAAAAATAAACCTATTTCATTCTATAAAAAAATTTCAGGATAAACTTCGAGGACTTTTCAAAATGAATTTATAATGATTAGACTATAAGGCCATTTTCATTTAAGAAAACACTACACTATTTACGTGTTTGTTTATAAAAGTACCAAATCAGTAGGAGGAATTATTAGTAAAAGAACCAAGTGGAAAATACGTGTCCTAGCAATCCAGATAAATTTCTAATTATTCATTCATTTAGTTTAATGTTATTGATATATTATGTATCGATACAGAAACGTTATGGAATGTATTATATAATCGAAATGAAAGTGGAAATGCTACGCTTCCGAACATTGTTCTTGCGTCATTCGAGATAAACTTCAATAGACATAGCATTCCGTAAAATTCCTGTTGATGATGATGAAAAAGAATATATAATTGAATATTATTATATTGTATATAATATTATTATAATATATAATTGAATATTATTATATTAAAGGAATATATAATTGAATATCATTATTATAAGATAAAAATTGAAATTCACATAAAGTGGGCTTATTGCTACTATAGGTATTGTTCCATTGAAACTACTTTGGATGTAATTAATAGCAATTAGTGTTATGGTTAACTGCAAAAATTGTAATTATAAGAAAAACTTTTAAAAAAAGTAAAACAAAGGAAATAAGAATCAACTGTTTAACTTGAGAGGTGATCGGGAATAACAATAGGGCAAAAGGTAGAGCGTAAAAGAAATCAGGAGGGAGTATAATTTCTGAAACAAATTTTGATAACGTGAATATACGATGAATTCCTGGTATCATAATCAAGATTATCCCCTAATCACCGAAATTCCTATAATAATACGATAAGTTTCCAAGTTACATATCACCCACAGTATATTAGCTAACCTTAAAAGTCGCGTATTATGATACAATATTAATGAGCGACAATGCGACCAATGCCTCTAGCCAAAGCACGGTATATTGCCGCATTCATTCGTCAATCGGTGTGATGAATCGACTAAACCTGGACTCTAACTCTAACCTTCCATTCAATGTTCGGTCAATTCATTCTCTAAGCTGAAATCTATTTAAATGGGACGCGGCATGCGTGTTAAATAGTTTTCATGATAATTCAACAGAAATTTTAATTGAACCGATACATATGCCTACGAAATGAAGTGTAAAATGTTAGAACACAATTAAACATTTTAAGGCTCAGAATGTTTGATTTATTACACAGCTAGCTTTTTCCTGCGCTTTTGCTCTTTGCCATGAATATTATTTAATATTGCATATAAGGGTAATAAAAAGCTACTCATATTTAGGCTCTCGACTCTTGAATTCTTTGTTTACAGTAAATTAATAATGTACAAAATGATCCATACATGTTTCTATATTAAAGGTATTAAAATAATAGCCTAAATATAACTTCTTATTATTTTAAATAGGCGTATTATTTTCAACAGTCAATAGTTTAAATATTATTTTTGCTTTCCTTTAAATTTCGCAATAAATTAGCACAAACTTAGTGAAAACTAATTTTGGGAGAGAATGATATTCACGCAGTTCTTGCTCAAAAATACAAAATTTCTAAAAGCACTACTTTAAAAATATGTACAAAAATTTTAAAACGGCAGAAATGTAAAAAATGAAGAAATGAAAATCATGACAAAAAGGCTAAAGTTAATAGACAAATTATATATTTGTTTTTAAAAATTCCAATAAGATTTTATCCAGAAATCATAAGAGAATTCAAATAAAATAAATCTGAAAAACTATTTAACGATGGTTGAAGTGATATCAATTTAAATTTTAGGTACATAAAAACAAAGAAAAAAAGAAAATATAGTTCAACACTCAACTTCACAAAGATTATGAACGTGTTTAATTTTCTTAAAAAATATTATTCTGAATGCCAAAAATATAAATTCATTATTTAGTAAAAAATGAAGCAAGAAAGTTATAGCAAAAATCAATTGAAGCACTTAATACAATCTTATTATAAAAACTAGAAAATTTGATTTCTTTTCTGTTATGGTGTGAGGTTATTTTCCTCGACTTGATGAGGTTAATTCAATTTTAATTGCCCTTACATTTGTATTTTAAATTCATGTGCAGAGGAAACTATATTAAAAATTATTACTTTAGATAGCATCATATTTCAGCAGAAAGCAAAAAAAGAAATGCTACAAAAGCAGCGGAGTTCCTTAAGCAACGTTTAGCATTTTAGAGCGGTTTTCATAACATGTGAATTTGGACAAATTAAAAATTTGTGGACAGTTATGGACAAAATAATTTAAGTGACCAATAAGTAAAATAATATTATTTCTTCGAAAAAATCTACTTTTTTGGGAAATGTTAAAATTTTTTGGACAGGTTAAATTTAATTACAATGGAAAAATTAGTGGAAATCATTGGCAAACAATTATAACGGGCGAAGGTGGCACAAAATATTGAATTGTTTTTTTTTACTACATCTCCTTTTTAAAATATCTGTTTATATATTTCATGTTGGTTGCATATTTAGTGGATATATTTGTCTTTTAATTTAAAAACGGATAAAATACGAACATCGGTTGCAGCATAAATATGTTATTTCATCTCTAATTTTGTAGTTAGACTAACAAATGACCACTCAATTACGTCATTTATATGACTGCAAAATATAAGTTCAGGTTAGATTAATTACTCGGTTTAATTTTATCTGTAAGCCAGTTATTTTACCCGTAAATTAGGGATAAAAGTGTTAAAAATCTAAATATCATATGGGTAACAGGTTACATAGTTTGAACTTTTAAACTGAAACTTTGTGAGATACTAACTCCGTAGCTTTGAAACGTAAGTACATGACACAACGGTTTAAATCGCTCGGTAGTTACTCGTACGTCGTGTTAACCGCTGCACGTAACCCTGTTCGCAATGTTTCCTTGGCTTCCGTTTGCACTTACACGGTTTCCCGTACCACTTTATGCATACTTGTGTTGCACGTCCGTAACGAACAAAATTACTGTTTAGTTTAAATGCACAACGAGGTTAGAGTAGTCTAATTTCATATCGAAGGTGTCCACAAAATGATGTAATTTATACAAAAATATTAAATTCATAGATATAAATGCTAAATTCAAAAGTCACTTCTCATTTATAATGATTATTATAATGCCACTATGGAGTTGTTTCATAGTTCACTAATTATAATTGTCAATAGTGAATTTATTATAATAAATTAATTTTATATGTAATTTGAAGTAATTTGAGTCTTTTCTCTTTTTTTAAAATAGTTTGTACTTTAAAATATTATATTATTAATGCTTGCACTTGTCTAATGTCTTGGACTTGTGATAGTCGTTTTTAATAAATAAAGGTGTACACTATAAAATATTATAAAGATGACAACAATAGGGATAATAGGGACAAACAACAATAGGGACAACAGCAAAGGGATAAATAAGTAGTTAAATAATTTGCCGTTTTATATTTATTTGATGCCAAAAATGTTGTTTACTTTTGGAAAATTTAGTTTATGTGAAACACTAATTTATAAGAAAAAAAATTTGAGAAAGTATGTTATTAGACAAGGCATCTATGATTATTTATCTTATTTTTTAAGTTAAGTCTATTTTCTATTCTATTTTTGGTCAGTCAAACACTTGGTGGAGCTATCTAGGTAAAGTCATTTCAAAATTACAATAAGTTCCTACATGTAAGGTTTATAATGAAGAAGAACAAGAGAGTAATTTGACAGCAGACTCGTGCAAGTTTAGATATCAATAAGAGTCACATATAGAAAATTCTACATTGAGGCGTCAGATTACTTTACACCAAGTATCCACTTAGTAGCCCCATAATTTGTCCGAAACTCTAAAACACCATCGCATCGATTGAGGTCGCAATATATTAAAAACATTCTACGAAGATAACTCAATTGCTACTTTCAATATCCTCATGGGCGTCGAAAGCTAAATATACTTTTACGAAAATGAAATTAAAAGGCAGTCTGTGCAATAGATGTTTCTTTCTGAAAAGTAGTTGACATAGGCGAAGAAGAAACGAAGTACTGGAAAATATGGTCGCCGCGTCCTTCGGATGCAACTATTATTCTATAACATTAAAAGAACATTTACCATAAATTAATATACAAACAATTGTTTCGTATTGTTCTATAAAAAGTTTGAGAACGATGTCCTCGTATAAAGTTCCGCCTTTATTACTACAATGCCTCTGCACTATCATCCAGAAGAAAGATCGAATATTTGACTACGTCGAGTGTGGAAATTATGTGTCATTTGCCGCACATCCCCGAACCCATGCCCCGCGATTTCTATGTATTCTCAAGAGTAAAATATAAACTACAAGAAATACATTGCCTGGACATTGAAGAAGAGGTGACTTCTTTCTAAAAGACCGTGAAAGAAACGTCCAAGTAAGAGTAGCCGGCTGCTTCTTATAATGGTTTCATCGAATGAAACGATGCGTAGAATTGGCACTCTGTTGAAAAACTATTCAAAAACAATAAATAAATTACAAACTGTAGTTGGTCTCATTTTCAATATTCTAAAAACTTTCAGTTTTACCTAACTCATCCGTTTAAATGGAGTAAACTGCAATTACGTAACAAAATAATGCACATTCGTAGTGAGATAATGTCACTTACGAAAAGTTTCTTTTTTTAGATACTTTTGTAGTTTGTGAGAGCTAATGTTGTAATATTACAGAGACGTATACAATTTTAAGAGGGAATAAATAAGAGTTTCCCGACAGATGACATTTAAATAACTTTATTACTAAAATTCAACAATTAATAGAAAAGATTATTCCTTTATTAAATATTTATTCTAAATTGTATTTCTTATAACATTCAATGTTATATTTATTACGTCTTAATCAGAAAATTAAGTCAAAATAATTATTTTTTGTATCCACTAAGTGAGACGATTATCTTCAAAGCGGATTTTCTTAATAAACAGGTTATGGTAACAATGTACTGAGACGAAACATATCCTTTATACCTTTGTTATTTATAATACTTTGTTGATTTTTATGTTTTTTGTAAGTATGTATGAGTTTTTGATAAATTTTACTTGTAGTTTAAATAAAAATAAATAACAATTACTGACTGTCTTATTTTATCCTCCAATTTAATTAAAATCAATTATTTCAAAACTAATACAAACTTCACCATGTTAATAAGCTTTTAATTTCTTAAGATCACGAAAAGCTTACGATGATATTGAAGAATGTGTATTTACCTACTATTATTATACATTCACCTCTAAGATGCACAAGCAAGGTCATCATTATCATGGAGATTTTAGATAATGTTAATTTAATACAACACTACGCCCCTGCAGACTCGGCTCATGCTAAATATCGACGAGCCGCAGTATATCGCCCGATCTCGGTTACTACCCGAAAAATTTTCCGTGATTTATTCATCGCTCTCCGTGATAAATCGGGCGGGCTTGATCTCTGACCTTCGTCAGGCGGGCTCATGCTGTTGCAAATTTATATGCTCCATGTGAGAGCTGCCAGTTGGAGCTGAAAGAACGAAAAACATATTTAAATTTAAATTAAGCTATTAATTAAGGTTATTAGCGATTTATATATTTAATTCAGTTACAGAAACATTAAGCAATATATTATTTACTTCTTTGACACTATTTTAGAGTAGAATGAAGCTATATTAAATAGTTTTTTAAATAATTATTACACAGTTACGTAGACATGATTATGCCGTCAAGATAAAAGTTTTATTTCTAGTATTTTAAGTTAGGAAACTTGAAGAAATATAAAAACTAATAAAAATCAAACGCCCGTCGAGTTTTGTTATCAACATACTGTTATAAATAATTCCAATGTGTGCATAAAATTATGTAGAATCATACAGAATAAGAATAATAATCATAAAGGATAAGGTTAATAAAAAATCCAAGAGGCAATGATTAAGAGGCTGTATTTTTGGATAAATACGCTACTTTACAGTCAATTCTAATACAATAATAAAATTTAAAAAAAAACAAATTTCTAATTATGTATATTGTGGATAATACTTATATTTATACTTTTAAACTTATACTATTCAATAAACTGGTAGGTCAATCAATTTCGTTTCACTATTGGTATGAAAACATCAATTTCTAAGTATGTGAATTAGTTGATATTGTTAGTTATACTAAAAAACGTAAGGCATTTTTTTATTTTTTACTCTTTCCTTCTGTTTCAAGAGCAATATATGTTATAAGCTTGCTTATTTGTTATTAATATCACGTTGCATTTCATCGAGATTAAGCAGTGGGCGATGACGGAGCTCTGCACAATCGTGTTATACTGATACACAAGTCAAATATATTTTGTACTAACTATGCCTACAACTTCATTCGCATGTAAACTGGATTTTTTTTTTCATTTCTCTTATATATTGTTCCTGTGTACATACTATTACAAAACCAAATTTCATAAAACTCCGTCTAGTATATTCTTCATTATACCCACTCAAATTAACATACATACAGACAGATAAAAGTTCTAATGAAATTTTTCTGGCTTCTCTTATCAATCTATACGCTAAATCAATCAATCTTTTTTTTAATATTTTCAATGTGCAGAATTCACTGTTACAATTTTACAAGTATTATAGGGATAGATTTTAATAGTGTCCGTTTCAAATTTGTATATCAAATCTCGGATCTAATCCATCATAAGGTCTACCATGTTCTCATCTCTTATTTAAAAAGTATTTTTATATCTACTTTTGCAAGTCATTCTCTATTTTGATTTGTTTGTGTTAATTCTTCACTATCATCAACAGCCTTTCTTAGTCCACTACTCAATATGTGTCTCTCCAATAGGCATATACAGAGTGTCCAGTGGCAGATTTCAAAGTTTGAACAAACATAGTTTCTGAACGCAACACATAAGAGGGGCGCGGGGCACGTCGTTAGAAGCGCAAGCGGTGCGGATGTTTTAGTAGCCATGGAACAGCGGAGTGGAGAGCACCGCGCTTTTGCCGTCGAGGCGTACATTTCGAGTGGATATTCGCTGTCTGTAGCACGCCGTCGATTTAATAATCGTTACAGTATTCGTCGATTACGTGATGGATCAACATCACATGTACAGGATCAACATCAAATAGGCCGAGGCCAGGATATATACCATTGGTAGCCACGGATGAAAATGTCGAGCGTGTTATGGTTTCTGTCGTTGAAAATCCCCGTTTATCACTGCGTACACGTTCATCGATATTGGGAATTCTAAAATCAACTTTACATGTAATAATGCAAAAAAAGCTCAAGTTCCATCCATATAAAATTCAAATTGTTCAAGATTTACACGATTCTGACTTTGAATTAAGAAAAACTTACGCAGAGGTGATGTTGTTGAGATTTCGTACTGCTACCCGGATGGGCAACATATTCTTTAGTGACGAAGCTCACTTTCACATTGGAGGATATGTGAATAAGCAGGACTTTCGTTACTGGGATGTCCACAACCCAAGAGAAATGCATCAAGAGCCTTTACATAAGCCTAAAGTAACAGTCTGGTGTGCCATGTCTGCATCTGCAATCATAGGGCCTTATTTCTTTGAAAATCAACGTGGCCAAACTGTAACTGTGAATTCGGAGAGATATGCCCAGATGTTAAATGAATTTTTCAGAGTAGAACTACATAATGGTCCATCCTTCAACCAAAACACATGGTTACAGCAGGACGGGGCCACAGCTCACACTGCTAATGTGTCCATGAATGCAGTGCGGTAGTTATTTAAAGAAAAAACATATCCCGAAACGGTACTGTGCCGTGGCCACCTAGGTCACCCGATTTAAGCCCATGTGACTTTTTCTTATGGGGTACTTAAAATCCGTTATTTACAAAACAAATCCGAGCACTGTGACACAACTTAAAGAAAATATTCGAGCCGAAGTCAGTAGGATACCCCAGTCGCTCTGCAAATTCGTTTTTGAAAACATGCGTGCTAGACTCGAAGAGTGTGTCAGACTCGATGGCCGCCATTTGGAAAACGTGGTTTTTAAAAAATGGAATCCGCATTTGTTGTTATATATATATATATATATATATATATATATATATATATATATATATATATATATAATGCGCATTTGTTGACATCCTGTATATTACTCTAGGTAACGCCTGACGGATTGGTAAATGCAGTGCGGAACTTCTCTCACCAGTAGTACTGCTGTATAACATTTAAGATATAGTTAAGTATGACTTCCAGAGAACGTATTAATAAATATATATATATATATATATATATATATATATATATATATATGCACACATATAAATAAATGCACACTCTGAAAGTCATATTTTTATTTAATTAGGTTGAAACTCAGATCAACACCAATAATAAATTCATCGATGGACAAAATTATTCTAAGTTTCGTAAATTCAAATTATTCTAAGCTTTCCATCGTATAATAAATGTACACAAATAATGTCATAAGAAAGAACTTCCGGAATATATTAACTTTTGTTCAGAAAGTTTTTTCCACCACTTATTAAAAAAACATATATTCTCTTTCCGTATAACGTAGCCTATAATTACATAATATATCATTCCATTAGACATCGTTCAATTTTGATAAATATTCCCTTGAAATTGGTACATTTATATTTGATCACAGAAATTATTTATTTAAAAAATATTTGTCCCTCGTACATTTTTTTCTTTGTTTTTTTCCTTAACAATATAAATAATTTTACTAATCAAAAATTCTGCGAAATTCATATTTCCTAATGTCCCTTGTCATTGACTTTATTTTTATTCATTATAATTAAAAAATAAAGTTTAAATTTACAGTATTATTTTATCTATTTATTTATTTATTTATCTACTTTAATGTATCTAATTGATACATATGGCAGCTAAACTGTATTTTCTGCGTTAGAAGTAAAATATTACAATCTTTAACTACAACACTCATAAAATCCTACGACCTACTTTAATGGACAAGTTTATTTTCAAGCAACTTAAAATTTGACCATTATAAACTTATGTGTCATTTAAATCCATTTATTTATATTTTTAACACTATTGTTTGAAATAGTGAAAACTTCGTAAACCACTTTGACTTGGAATTTTATAGAAATCTAAATGTAGTGCATAGAAATTTCTTCGAATGATGTTCACAAGATGAAACAATTGCTGGTAACAATAGGTCGTCGGTACTGGCACGCCTCACTAGCAAACGCAATATTAATGAGAGGAAACTGGCGCCCTCCCTCGTCTGTCGAGCGACGGATTATCACAATTCATTGGCCACGTTTAATGCGATTTTCATCTTCTAAAATATCGTTTTTATCGATACCGTTTTGATCCATAACGTTTAGTAGAACTATACGAGTGTTCAAAGTTCATCATTGCTATTTGTTTATTTAATTTATCCTCATTTTATAACGAATAACTTTCTTCAACGAATATCTATCTACGAAAACAGTCATGTCGTGTCTGTGGATCCATTTTAATTGAGAAAAATGTATGATGCAAATATTGTAAAACCAGTTATTATATATTTATACATACAGTGAAGCTTCATCTTCGACTAATACACATAATATAATTTTGGTACCACAAATTGTCCTTAAACCAATGTAGCCATAATTCTTACGAATTAAGAGTGGAGTTTTTGGTAGTAGATGCTGAATGGATGTAATTGTAAAAAAAATAAGTAACTGGGCCACTTCTAAAAAAGTTATCCCCAACAGAAAATAATGTCCTAAACAAACTCATAGATATGTTTAGAGGAACACAAAAAAGAGGGACAAATTTACATGAAAACATATTTATTTGTATTTTAGGGGTTTATAATAATTATCGAATTGAATCAATTAATTAAACATTTTTGAATCTCAGCACCTTAACTGTAATAAGCCCTCATCTATCATGATGAAAATTTAATATTGTTCTGAACTAATTTTTTTCTTAATTAGTGACACAACCAGTATTTAGGGTTACCTTGTATCGCTGTAAAAACTGCCTGCATACGTCTGTGCATACTTTTTAGTTAAATCGTCAATGAAACTTTTTGGCATCAGATTCCATTCTTCCATCAATGCACTTTTGAGGTCTCTTAAGTTAACTGGTGCCGAGTTTCTTTGATTAATTTATTGTCCTAGCCTTATCCCTAACATTTTCTATTCAATTAAGGTCTGGTGATACTGGCCACTCTAAAATTCAATTCCGACCTCAGAACAATACTCTGAAACAAGCATTTTCTACTATGTGTGGCTCCGTACGTGCTTTTAAGGAAATACCGCCACATACCATTACTGACCTTTCCCAATAAGGCTCTCTTCCGACAACGTTACACTGAACGTATCTTTTTCCGGGTCATCTCTATACTTCAACCCATCAAATAACAAAAATAAAGTGTTTTTTGCAAAATTTCTTACACTACTCAATATTGTACACGTATATAATAATATATAATATAGTATAACACGGTATATAATAAAGAAATTAACGGATAACAAAAGAAAACAAATGAAAATCGTAAATAAGATTCAATTAAAATCCTCCTTTTTTCCAGATATCCACCTTTTTTCTTGAAATCCTCCTTTTTTCCATAGATGGCCAGTGCGAAATGAGAAACACATTTGTTATTCTACTTTTATATGTATTATAACTTCTTAAATAATTGAATTATCAGAAAAAAACTGATAATTTGACTTTTTTATTTAAATATTTTTATATATTTTTAAATACTGAAAAAAACATGCTAGCCTGCTGTCCATAATTTTCTTTTATTTTGCAAATTATGTTACGTAAGAAAATTTTTCAAATTTTTGATGGTCGTTCACCCAATTTATATTTTATTAATTTATTTATAAGTTATTAGATTCATTAGACCGGTCGGTGTCATTTTTCTTAATGTGTGAATGAACTATCAAAAATTGTAACGAGTATTTTCATTTTTTGTACAAATTTTAAATCCTGGAACGGACAGATGAATTAGTTTTTACATAATTCGGTAAAGAAATTTAAAGGATTTTATTCCTTTTTTCCGAATTATGTAAATTATTAATAAGTTTTAATAAATATAATAATAAATAGGTATTAATTTTTAAATAAAACTTCATATTAAACACATACATATGCACTACATATTACGTAGGGACACTATTTATACTAACGTTATAGCACATATTATGGATATATATTTTGTAATCACCTAGCACGATGGTACCTTAATATGGCAATCATCTCTGTAAATATAGAGCAAGGGACCCGTATTAAATATGCTATTAAAAAAGATCCAACTCTATAATACTAAACAAATATAATACATAAAATCGTGTTTGAACCTCGTCAGGCAACAACCGTTGACAAGATTATGCCAGATGATCAATCATAATCTACATATATCTGCCTAAAGATTCTGCCGGTGATTGTTTGATCTACATAATTATGTGGAGAAATGGCTAAATTAAAAACCTTTTTAGTAAAAAAAATTAATTGAGATAGACGATTTTTTAAACGATAACATTTTTTTGCGAATGAAATAAATAAGGCTCGGAATTAACAATTAAACGTAAAAATATTACCTGCGGCCTATAGCAACATACATAATTCGATCTATATGCATTTGATCTATATACATACTTATAAATAAACATAAATTCGTGAAATGTTGTTGCTCAAGAAAGAGTGAGTGCTGGGGAAATCGACCTCAGTTCGACCTTTTTATAGCATCTAACTTGTAAAAATCGTTTCATAACTATCATGCACATATATCTTTTACAACTCTTTTAGTGCCAAGTTAGCGTAACACCTGTATGGCTGCCTACTTTTAGTAATTGGTAAGGTGTGATTTTCCACAATTCCGAAGTCATTTGTTAAAGTTTGTTTTCCAATTTTTAATGGAATGATTTATATATATATATATATATATATATATATATATATATATATATATATATATATATATATATATATATATATATATGTTTATATATATATATATATATATATATATATATATATATATATATATAATCAATGATCACTGTAAATCTGAAAGTGATGTGTTGATTTCTATATATTTATATGTAACATGGTGCAGTAAATTCAATTCGGTATAACATCGATCAGTATCTTAAAATACTAAAACATCATTAATTTCTCAGTGTTCTATGCTTTTACATAATATTCTTAGACTAAAAGATCGATAGAAATAATTTAATGTAAACGAATATAGCAGATATTTAACAACTTTGATCAAGTTTTCCATGATTATTAAATTTTTCCGTTTTGAAGTTGTGGTACAACTTCAAAATTCGAGACATTTACAAAATATGTCATATTAATATGACATTTTTTAAACGGCTTCAATTTCTAATACTCATATTCATGAAAAATACAATCCGTGAAAAAAATTTCAGCATGTTTTTGTTTACTCATAGAGAATGAAAGACGACGAGAAGAGATCGCGAAGGACGACGTGGGCTGTTACGGTCGTGGGCGATTGAAGTGGTGAGTGGTATCGAGTCTGAAAACTCTGTACCAATCAAATGAAATCTAATAAAAAGTGGGTAATAAGGAAAGGACTTTTGATAATTTTCCACCTAAAGATGTTGTCATACGACGAAACCTTCGAAAGTGGAAATAATACTTCATCACGTAGTTTGATTTAGTTATGAATAATGAATTTCTACTAAATCAATGCCAAACGTATTCCATATTTTAAAACTAAGCAATTTCAGTAGCAAGTCACGTAGTTCTTTGTCTAAAACTGATATAAGGGGTCCAGTTATAAAATTCTACTTGTAATTTTAACTGAGAGTTTTATAGTAAGGCCATTTTAATACTATTATTTAAAAGACAATTTAAAAAAATTATATTAAATAAAACGAGGGAAATCCTCTACATCTTCCAATGAAGATTTCCTTCGCATTCATAATAAAGAATAACATTCGTTAACTACCACACCACGAGAAGTTCTACCGCATAGTTTAACGTGCGTGTTCATTTTCACGTAACATAAAGTTCAATTGCTCAATTAGTTTTATCACGCTGACAAAGCTTTAACATTGTTATGGCCTTAAGAACGGCCTCAGAAACATTGAGATAGTAGATAAAGTCTTGTGATTATTTTACTTAACTCAATGACTGTCGATTGAGTCATCTGTATATTTTTATATATAAACTTGTATGGTTATTTTTATGCATCCGTCACATTTTTTCTATAATTAAAATGTTGGTCTTTAATTATTCTCTATTTAACTTTCAAAATTAAAACGGTGGCAAGCAGTAATTAATATTCATTAGAAATGTACGGCATTTACCAAGGCGATATAATATTAATAGACGGTGAAATATCGCCGGCTGCTGACCATTAAGCGATGGATTATTACGATTCATTGGTCACCTTACGTCATAACTAGGAGAGGCTATATATATTAATATTGATTTTCTTCTGTCTTAACCACGTTTTGCATAAATCATTCGTTAAGCTTATTTGCTAAATAAAATGAAAATATATTATTTCATAGAACTGTATTTAAAATTGATTATGGTGAGCAGTAACTTAATCACGTACGTAACACGAACAGTAACTTAATCACGTTCTGTAACAAATATAAAAAATTTAAAAAAAATTTCTTATTCAACAAATACACTGTGCTATTCAAATCAGGTTAACGCATGATCAAATATGATTTAAAGATAATATTAACAAGTGTACACGTCACGAAGCCAACTATGCACTCAAGAGCTCCGTGGTTTTTTTCCAGGACTGCTCGCTGCATGCAGTTGTCATTTAAAATATTGCTAAAAAAATTTAAAAATATAATATAATTTGATTTTTTAATGAATAACCTTTTAATAAATTGAAAACAGAAGAATTTAAATTTTATGTTATACCGTTTAATCTTATAAATCACAAGATTGCTTAAATTCATATTTCAGTTTAAAAAAAATTTTTGATTATAAAGTTGACGGGGCCGAAAAATTTACAGGAAAAGTTTCGACAACTCAATATTTTTATGAAGTTCACACAATATTCGATTCTTTAAATAATGACTATTTTTTTATAATTAAACTCAATTTCTTGATTAACTAATCAAAAAACAGCAGTGAAACGCAGAGTATAATATTTTAAAAAATCACTCGCCAAAAATTCAAAATGGAACCATAAAAAAAACAATACAGTCACAACTTCATGATTTAAGCAAATTCATATGAAAAACTTACTGAAAATGATATAAAACTCGATTAAAATAAAACACTACAAAATTAATTTTTCAAGCACTGAAATAGTTTCATCTTTAAGTTATACTGAAGTTTTGGATATAAACTTACAACCTGTATCCCATTTAAAGTAAATCACTTACATCAGACATTGATATTTTTTTATTAAATCTTGTAGACCAACTCTTAGTCTCGATGTCACAATTTTTGAGATTTCTACGATGCTATGTAAATCCCCCTACTTAATTATATTATTTTTAAATATTTACTGCGCTAGGAAGTCCCCATTAAAGAAGAATTGTATAGCAAGTAAAGTAATTTAATTTCAAACGCAATATGGAACATCATGCATCGGCACGAGCCACGCTCCCACTTAACCGCTTTGTTTTGAAATCCTGCTATAATTTGATTGTTTTACTTTTTACTTTACTTTATAAAGCGCTTGTATTATGGAGCTCTTAAAATACCAAACATTGCAATATCATACACATAATGTCATGCCTCCACCTCCAAATCTCGCCGTCATTCCACCCTCCCCTACTCCCTACCCTTTATTAACGCTCTAAATTTACTTCTTTTTGGTATAAGACCTACTTTAATCATATTTTTGCCAGGTAAGTGAATTGGGGTATTTCACTTATACACAAATGCTAATAATTTGGAAAGATTGGACAATCAATTGACTAATTTCTTTCCTATATTAAATATCGTAAGTGATGGAATTAGAAAATAAATTATTTAGTATTTGTTGCCTGGACTTCTATTACTTTACATCGTATTCCACACCTAACGTCGAAACAAGTACTTGCCTCAGTATTCGCTTCAGTGGTAATCATATGTTTAAGAACGCCATCCAGAGGATAAATTCCTGCTCTAGGAGGCTCCAGCGTTCAAGAACACCATCAGGAAGACAATCCCTGCTTGACGACCAATCTACAACATGGCATTGCAAGCAGCATCGTAAGTCGCTACCGTCTCACTAACGCTATTCTGAAAAGAACGTAACTTAAAAGCAGGATGTTAAACAAATCTGTGACACTCTCAGGGAAATTAAAAAAAACACAGGGGCGTATACGCTATGTTTTTTCTTTAATCGAAGACCATCTCATCTTTGTTTACGAGAAAAGCGAAGAAAGGCAGTTCAACAAATTACTATACAATACAATACTAGATAATCAGCAACCCAGCCAGCTTCTGCGCGCGATGAAGGATCTCCCTAATAATCTGTTCCTTGACAAGGTTTACGCCTTCTATAGCTGACCCAACTACCGGGTTCCCCGTATTCGCATCCTGCTCACCGTAAGCAACAACGTGTCAAAGAATACACCACTAGACAACTTCGAACTACTCGCTGACTAGTTGTGGCGAGCACGCACAAGTTGCTCATCCCTCACAATCGCAAACAACAATCTCTACAGGCAACGGATAAGATTTGTAATCGAGTGAGGTTCATGAGCTCTCACTCATTCTAGCAGAACTAAAGTCGAAGCCCTACCGACACAACCTCGACCCTCATCGTAACGTTGCTCGGTACCTATCATCACCTCGCAATCGGTACCCATAATCAAACTTCAGCTTCTTTTTTTCCGTCGTTTCGCTCTTGAAAGAGCGGTCGTGATTAGCATGTAGTATCGTCATTGGTGGCCGTTTTTACACGCCCCACGATGCCTCTCTATCTCTCCCTAGTCGTCGTCGTCCTGTTCTATTCATACAAGAGACAACATACTTGATCTGACCTGTCCATCGCATCGACGACTTCCCACGTAGTCTAGTGTCTTCTACTCTTCCCTGCACAATAATGCATTCTATGGATCTATTATCTCTACACATAACGTGACCAGAAATTTGGAATCCGATTCTACACAAATGTTGATAGACGTTGTTTGATGCCGAGTTCTTGAAGTATAGAAACATTCGTGCGGAACTCGGTCCACGATACCCCAAGCATTTTTCTCCACTATCACATTTTCAGATCGTCTATTTTGTTCTTCTCAAGTATTCATTGCATCCACGTGTCTACGGCGTAGAAAAATATGGGGAACACCAGAGTTTGAACGAACCGGGTTTTAGTAGCCTTGCTAATGTTTCGTTCCTCCATATTTTTTAAATCTGTCCATAGCACATCTTGTCATCGCCATAGTTCTCCTTTCCTCGTCCACGCATCCGCCTTTGTTAGAGATCAACACTCCAAGGTGCGTGTATATATATGTATATATATATATATATATATATATATATATATATGTATATATATATATATATATATATATATATTTCAGCTTCTATCACCAATCACAGCCACGAGCTCCATCACATTGTTCTTACCACTATCCTTTTAGATCTACGCTGCCAACAACATTGTAATTCGAACCCACGGCAAAAACATGGAGCTCGATCTAAGCCGACGACGACCATATAAATGGCAATTAATCATCACCGTTAGTAAGCCTAAGGGTCGACTTCCTGAAACACCACCAATTTATGGTCGACCTAAAAACGTATGCCTAATTGACGAGCTTCGCCGTCAACACACCACTACACTCAACCATCTAAACGACCGGACTGCCCTTATCCTGCCGAGTTATACCTCTAACCCCACATTACTGAGAGCTGGTCAAAAAGAAGTTCGAGAACAAACTCCAGCAGGGTCTATGCAATTCCCGTACAAAGACCCAGGTCTTCACCATACCATGTCGTACCCAAAAATAATGGGGAACTGCGTTTGCTACAGAAGGCTCAATGCAACTATTAAGCCCGATCGTTACCCGACAACGGAAATCAAAAACTTCACCCATCAACTGGCCCTTAAAACCGTGTTCAGCACGAACGACCTAAGCTGGGCATACCAGCAGATTACGGTCTCCGGTCACGGGAGCCGACATCGAAAAGAGAGCAATCATTACCCAATTCAGATATTTCAAATTTCTTAGGATGTATCCATGTCTCAAGAACACCAAACAAATGTTCCAACCGTTCATTCACCAGTGCTTCGTGGACTAGACTTCGTCTCCCTCTTCATCGACGGTCTCTTATTGATATCAAGGAGTAGAACCAAACAATATCAACACCACGAGGCAGTATTCCAGCTGCTGGAAGAAAATGACATCACCATCAATCTTTTCAAGTGCAATTTTGACAAGGCAGAGGTACCATTTTTCGAGATTTTTTGAGTTCGAGGAGGGAGTAGCAAAGCACTAGAGGAAAAGATCAAGATTATCATTGACTTTCCCAAACCAAAAACCATCATCGAACTTCGACGTTTTCTGAATATGTTTAATTACTACCCAGAAAACATGCCCGCATAGCTTAAAAATGCCGCATGGCTTCAAGCTCAACGCATATTTGTTCAACGCAAAGAAACGAGACAAAATATATATTGTTTTGACCCTTTTAGCGTATCAAGCGTTCAAAGCACGTAAGACCGGTATTAAAACACAGCTTTTTTTGCTCGCCCATCGCACAATGCACCCATTACATTACTCAACGATGCATCAAACATGTCAGCCAGCGCTATACTGCAGGAACGCGTCGACAATAAGTCGCAACCGCTCGGTTACTTCTCTAATAAGTTAAAAAAAGTCCGCCAAACAGAAACACGATCCCTACAATCGTGAACTGTTGACGATATACATGTCGATTAAACATTTTAGGGAACTGTTCGAAGGGCCCGAACTTATTGCTTTGACTGACTATAAACCGCTCATATATGTCCTTAACAAGCCACTATCGCTCATCAAAACACTACGGATAACGAGGCAGCTGCTTTTCATCTCCGAATTTACTACCAAATAATATCGTATTAGCGGGCATGGCAAAATTGTTGCCGATACTCTCAGCCAAGTAGAAGCAACATCAAGCCTATCAACGCTGGAATAACTGAGGTACACTTAACGAACCGGCCGATACAGTTCCTAGCCCAATAAAACTTATCCCTCAAACAAGTTAATCTACTAAATACCGTACCCAAAATATATTGTCAAGTGTAGACCCAGCTCATTCTCGCTACATATTCGAAAAGTATTGAAGCGCACTTCAAATCCGTGCCCAATATAAATCACCCCAGCATCCGAAGAACGTGTACAATGGTGGCACAAAAACCACCATTGTTTCACATATTTTCGGCGCTTAAACGCAGTTCGGTCGATAATTCTGACAAGAAATTAATCGCCGTGCAATTTACAAGGTAGTGGCCGGACGATTTTGATATGGACGTGTTGGAATCGGAGGTTGGTGGGAAAGTCAAAATGACCACTTGTAGTGGGGCGATATATTTTGCTTTTTTGGAAGGGAATACAAGCCTTGGTCCAAACCAAGCGTGCGTGCGCGCGTGCGTGCGAGCGTGTGCGCGTGCGTGCTCGCGTTGTCATTTTGACTTTCCCACCAACCTCCGATTCCAACACGTCCATATCAAAATCGTCTGGCCACTACCTTGTAAATTGCACGGCGATTAATTTCTTGTCACAATTATCGACCGAGCTACGTTTAAGCGCCGAAAATATGTGAAACAAGCCATATGATCTACAGTGCAATGGAATATTTGGGCATTAGCACCTTCCACTGAAAGCCACACTAATCTCTTGCTTGAGTGGCCAAACATCATGATCGTATTAGCTACCTACCACACTCCTCGACTTACGATTCACCCGACGAACGGACAACGGAGTAAGCTCCGCCAAATTAACTTAGGGCTACAGTCTTAGACTACTGGGCAAATTCCTCTCTGCAGTTACCAACATGCAGGCGGAGTTAAATTACAACAAGCTATACACACCTCTGAAACGGTACTATATTCATTAATCAAGACTCTCAACTTACGATCGTGTATTCCTACGCAACGACGCGGTCAAGAAACCATTACAACCAATGTATGTTGGCTTCTATAGAGTATTAAAACGAGATGGCAAAACATTCACACTCCAACTATCGGACAGACATGCAGCGATCTAAATCGACCACCTGAAACCCGTCTACAGCTTTAGTGAAGACAAAGAACATCCATCATTGAAATTCAACGTGAAAATCTACTGCGCAAATTTAATATTTATTTTAATATTAACGGACATATTATCTATAGCCCTGCTTCTCTCAGTGCTCAAAACGATGCGCTCTGGGCGTACAATTCGGCTACCGGTACGCTTTTTTAAGCTGCACTCCTGTAGCTACACTCACCTCGCCTTCCAAACGGCGACGGTCACATATTATTAAAGTGCGGATTACCTCGACGAAGAAAATTACTAATAATTAAACACAAGATAATTCCAAATAATACTACTCGAGGCAATATTAGTGCGTGGAAAAGAATGGCTGCAAACCTGCGCAACAAGGAATGAACTCAAGATGCGGATCCTATTCATTCAGCTTGCGGCATGAGGCGCGGGGCTTCAGCCGCGCCTGCTAGCTTGCGCAACAACTGTCTGCCGCCTTTGTTTATTGAGTGTATGAAACAGCATCTCACAGTTCGAAAATCATTCAGTATTTTCTACCTGGACTTCTAATCATCCTACATCGTATCTACACCCGAATTCAAGTCGAGTACTTGCCTTAGCAATCGCTTTAAAATGCTCCTTTATTTAGGTCAAGGACGAATGAAGGTCACAGGCTTAATTTTCCCTTCTTATGAATTGTTAATATCATATCACAAAACATTTCTAAGACGTCTTCGAGGAACGTATCGTTTGCTAATCTATTCATAAGCAAATAATAAAATTATATTTTAAAATTAATAGGAAAAAATGGGAAATTATACTGGCGGATACTGCTGCAGTTATTTTCATGGGAAAATCAATCGTGTATAGTACAATGAATTAAGTCTGGGTTTCCAAACCAAGTCTTAGTGAGAACGATAATATCCGCCCTCGGTGTTGTCTAATTGTTAATTTTAATTTATTGTAACTTATATATTTGTGAGTCTCCTAAATGTACTTGCAGATTCTGTTCATTTAGATTGACTATGATGAATATCGAAAAATGGCACAGTCCCAGGAGGCTGTCCTGATATTTTTTTTTAAATTCTGAATGAACTTTACTCCCATAATTCATGACTTTTTAAGAAAATTTGAATAAACTTTTTCAAATTCACAGCCACGCAAAGCAAATATTTGACCTAAAAACTTGGAGCTCAGAATTAATTATATCCCCTTTAATTGTACCATATACTAAATGTAAGCTCAGTACATTTATGCGTATAAACATAAAGCGTAAAAAACAATACTTGTATTAGAAAATTATGCTTTTTAGAGTTCCGTACCTCAAAAGAAAAAACAAATCCTTATAGAATTACTTCGTTGTCCGTCTAGTTGTCTGCCAACACCCTTTTTCTCAGAAACGCATAAAGGTATTGAGTTGAAATTAATATAAAACACAGTTCTACAGTCCCTTAGAGTGGTAAAAATATCAAAGCAATCAAGAACAACCCTAAAAATACATCCATTTACGCTGCATATTTTGAAACTCTCAAATAAATCGAAACCTATAGGGTACTTCTCATTGATTTGGAAACATGAACCAAGGTCTCACAGCAAGCATAGGAAAAAATCCTGAAATCGTTAATTTGTAGTTACATCACATAAAAAATTTTCAAAAAAATCAAATTTAAATCAATTTTTTTTCCATTACAAAGAATTGTTAATATGGCGAGAAATCAAAGAAAGGTATAATTTTCTGAAACAAATCTTGAAAACAAATATAATTGGAGCACTCCTTGAATATACCAAAATTAAAATTCTGTAACTTAAGCTTTTCATAATTAAATAGATAATTAAAATAGAAAAAAGAAACAAGTAAACAGAAAATACAAAAATTATGTTAATCCCGTATCAGCACTGACACGAATTCGATTATATTTTGCAAAGTAATAAGTACAAGTAGTAAACTTCAATAAGTTTTATATAAAAACATAAGACGCAATGAAAACCGTATCAAATAATTTCCCTGAAAAATTAAATTACGAATATATCACACTTATTACCCAAAGTGCAACAACATTCTACGTATACATGACATTTTAAATAGTCTTCAATTACCCCATAAGCAAACTCCTATGATAAACAAGCCAATTCCCCTATATAAATGCACCACCAACCTTGGTATATTTGTACCTTTGATAATTGCATTTACTATCATTGACATCTACGAGTAGATTATTTTCTCACAGTTTTCTATAACATTTAAGGACAACATTTTTTACTGATTTTTCATCAGGCATATCAGACGTACAGTCACCGACAAATTAAAAAGACATTATAGATTGATTAAATAGGATAATAATACAAAAACCATTCAGCGCATATGTAGTTTAACAACATATGTTAATAAATTATACTTTCCTATTCAGAAATACAAAATGCTTCATAAACGACTGAAATAAGAATATCTGGTCATGCATTTCCCTATTTGCCTAAGTCTCACTATTTATCTTATAATATTTCATCATCAGATGAATTTCATTAATAAACATGAAATAAAATAACGAGGTAACTTGATTAACCAAAAAAATATGTATATGTACCACTTATAATGAAAAATATTAGTGAAAGTAGAAATAATTTATAGCACGATTTTATGTGTGAAAAAATGTTATCTGGATTTCATAAAGCTTAATTAAATACAAAATTAGTGAATGTTGTGTTAAGCATTAAATTATATTGAATATATTTAGCGTTAATTTTGTAGAAATTCATTATTCACAATTAAATATTAAGATTCTAGAAAGAGAAATCTTGGCTAATAGCCCACCTGAAGATGTTAATGTGTAAAGAAATTAAAGAAAGTAGAAATAATACTACATCACGTAGTTTCATTTAATTGTCATTAAATTATAATTAAAACCTAAATAGCGTATATTATATTGAAATCAAATATTTTTATTTTTAATAATTTAAATTTTTTGCCCCTTCAATTTATTAAATAAGAAATAACGGTACGAGACATGGAAAACATATGGCTTTGAAATTATTTAATACTTCTTGTAAATATAAAACCAATCAGTCAAAAATCGTAATTGCATTTCTTCTTCAAAACGAAGCCGAGACGAAAATATTTGTAGCCAAGTTTTCGAATTTTTAAATTGCCTAATTTAAAATTAAAGACGTTTAATTTAATAATTAATTAATTATAATTATTTAATTAAAGCCGTTTTCACACGTCAAAAACCTGAATTCGCAAAATTTTAAATGTACGAAACATTCCTCACTACTGTTGACAGCTATAGTCATCGTTGGAAATGTTTATTCTATTTCCTGTTTAACACATTACGCAATCTCGCACTTATAAATCGTGACGGTATTTATTCTCTGCTCTATGAGAGGGCGAATAATGTTTTCATTTGAAATGGGAATTCCGCTCTTTAAAAATAAACAAGTAACGCCTAACGAGAGATGATTGCATTATCCTAGAGCATTCGGAGCTTTTTAATTATTTATTATGATTTGAAAAAGCCCTATTATTAAACGTATTGTTATGTATAATTTGCTCAAAAGCCTCTCACCGTTTCAGCAAAAATCAACCGTTTTTCCGCACAATTTGATCATAATAATCGATACGCATATTTGATATCTGACTACATATACATAAACATAAGAGGAAATTTATTTATTAATATATTGATGCAAGTTGTTTATATATCTATATCAAAGTTTACTAAAAGCCGATGAAAAACATAGTTTTTTCCAATTTTCAAATTCAAGAAGTGAAATTTATAATGTATATACTAACTATTATTGAATCTTAAACAATGAATTCAAATATTAAAAATTTTAAATATAAAGCCACAATACAATATAATCAAATAATAACTGAAATATCATTATTGAGTAACTTTAGGTAATTTAAAAATTATTGGCGTATTGGGTTAGGTTTTTTTAAGAAATTAACTTATATGATTTAGTATACATAACTGCGTCTAAATATATTAAATCTATGAATGACTTGATATATAATTCTATCATTAAATCACATCGTCACATTTGTATTCGATACAATGCCGTTCGTAGAAAGTAGCAAAATTTTGAAAGTAATAAATTCTTGTTTCAAGAATATGAATCATTACCTGAGTAAAATTTAAAATTACTGAAAGGATTTTTTATTATTTGTTTTGTAATAAGCATCGCAGGAATAAGAAACTACGTGATGTAGTATTATTTGTACTTTCTTTAAGTTTTTTACCACGACTTAGGTTTCGTAATAGCCCACCTGAAAAAGTTGTAATTCAACGAAACCTAGATTGTAGTAAAGAACTTAAAGAAAGTAGAAATAGTACTACATCACGTAGTTTCATTTAATTGTGAAGATAATCTTTCATTACGATTTTGTGAAAATATCTTTCATTTTTTGTCAATTTTGTACTTTTAATTGAAAAGAGGAATTTTTTTCTAGAATTGAAAGATGTATTGAAAGCGTGAACTTGCACATATTTCTCAGTACAATAAAATAAGGATATGGAAATAAAAAAGTATAAAAATATGCAATAAAATAATTCCCTTATTCTATTAGAAAAAGGCAAAAAATAAACTCCTGCCGACTTCCAAAAAAAAACGACCTTGAGCTATAATCAGTAATTTACTTATGAATACTACTAGGTATTTATTACTATGCTACTAGATAACTACACACTACATTTATCCATTTTGATATCACATTCGCAGTTTATATCTTTGCAAAGATATCTTTGCTAATAGACCACCTGAAGATGTTGTAATACAACGAAACCTAGGTCGTGGTAAAGAACTTAAAGAAAGTAGAAATAATACTACATCACCTAGTTTCATTTAATTAGGAATAATGAATTTCTACAAAATTAACGCCAAATATATTAAATATTTCAAAATGTTAATCATTATTTATATTATTGTCCAGTACACTTACTTAAATTCATGGATTTTACTGGTAAATTAATCGAGATTAACTAAAGATGCAATTTTAATCCATTAGAAAAGTGCAATCACGTCGCGTCATGCACAACTCATGTAAGACTGTCGTCAGAAGAGCTCCTCAGTAGCTTTTATCGATAACTACACAACTTTAAAAGAATGAATTCAATGTCCACTTATATTTCCTTTCAGTTTAACTAAAGGTAAAGTGAATCATTATGAAGGGCTATTACCTTCGCTCGACTATAGAACGTGAGCTATCATGATCGAGTAACTTTCCAATAAAAGACTTTCAAATTTATAGAATTACCTAGGATTTTAAATAGTGACGTACTATTTGTTATAAATATGCTTATTTAACGTTTTTACATATTAAGTAGCGTTGAATAACATTAAAATAGGAGTATTTTAAGTCAAAAAAGCATAATATTATAAAAATATCCAATTTTGATATACTTAATGCAGTAAAACTTGTGCATCTAATGTGGATTATGTTAGTAATAACGGCAAAGAAAATTATGTTTTAAGTTGTGTTCTAGATATATATACATAAGACAAGACTACCGCCGAAAAATAGATTGTCAGTACTTAATAAAATATATTTGGATGACAAATTGTTAAAATAATGTGTTAAACGTTATTAGACTTTAACGTACATAGATATTATTAAATATTTCTTGCACAGAACGTTCCATCCCTTTTACTTCAGCAACGGACTAGCGTCATAAATAACACAATAAGGTAGTGTTGTCAATATAAAAGTATAATAACCAACCCGCCTCGTTATATTTATATTACAACATAACACATCAAAACAATTTCGATATTAGAAAAATTACTACTGACTTGGCAACTCTATTAATAATTTAACTCTACACATCCTATTCTATTGGTTTACATTCAATATTTCTCAAAACTTGATGGATTTTAAATTTCCTAATGCTTTCGTAAATATATCTGCAACACTATTATCTGAATCTGTTTTTACAACTTCAATTTTCCCTTTCTTAACATTTTCATTTATAAAATGAAAGTGAACCTGAATGTGTGTAGAATTCTTTGTAAAATTTTCATTTTTAGTAATAGCTACTACTCCTACTCCTTAATTGTATTGAAATATCTCAATTGGTTTACAAAGTTTAGTGCGAACATCATTAGATAATTTATTTTCCTTGCATTTTGCGATAAAGCTTCTATGTTTGCTGAGTATATACTCAATCATTTTTACACTGTTCTGTTTTTTTTTTACTTCCAAAAGATATAATTTTCAAACAATCTAATTACAATAGTCAGCGTTATTATTCTTACAATATTTTATTTTAAGATCCTTTATCATATATAAATATTTCAGAACTTGCAAAGCATATTTAAAATTTATCTCATCATCATAAGTTTGGAATCGGTTCAGATAATTTACAGTGAGAAATATATCTGATCTAGTATCAGAGTTGATGTACAAAAGTGCACGTATCGAGTTTCTATACTCTATATTCTCATTTATATCAGATTGTTCCAGTTTCAAATTTATTTCCATAGATGTCTTCTACAATTTTGAATTTTCAATATTTTAACGTTTAACTAAAAACTAAATATAAGATTTCTGACTCAAAATTAAAATATTATCCCATTTACAGTTATATTAAATATCAATACCCATGTAGTTTTTTTATTCTACCTATGTCCTTCATTTTGAACTTATCAGATCACCTATGTTTAATGTGAGCAATAACTTTATAGTTTACCTTTACAGCAAATCAAAAAATCATCAACAAATATTAAAACATAAACAATTAATTCGTCCTCCCTTTTAAAATATAGACAATAATCATATTTACTTCCACGAAAATCAAGAATTGTCAGAAAATTATTAAAACATTCATACCGTGCACGACGCCTTTCCTTTACACTGTATAATTAATCTATAAACTCTATGAATGCCATCTCCATAACCAATTGGCTATTTTACTTAAACTTCAAACAAAACTTTTCCATTTAAAAATGCTATTTCTACGCACATTTGATGAATATCTAAAGAATTCTGACAACAATAATACAATAACAGATTTAAAGTTGACATTTTAATAACAGGGGAATAAACCTCTTACCACCAACCCAGCTTTACATTCATTTTCACTTATTCTTTCTGTGTATCAACTTCGTATCAATTACCTTTTTGTCCCCAGGAGGCTTGCTTCCAAGTGCCCATGTATTGTTTTCTATAAGGCCATCTCACGATTCATTGCTGCATTCCATTTCTTTGATTCATCATACGTTGTCGTCTTCTTAAAATTTTCCCGAACAGCGACACAGTACTTAACAGTAATAGAGTAATAACCAAATTCTTCATGAAAATGGAGTGGTGGTTTAATTTGTCTTCATCTCTTTCCTTTCTTCTTTTCTATCTTAATCTTTTTCCTTTCTTCTTTTCTTCATAATCTTTGACCTCATCATCACTATTCACTCCATATGTTTTATCTCTTTTAGATGTTTTTTTTTCATATATTTTCCCTTCTGGTTTGTATTAGATAAAATTTTCTCCTTCCTTTTCCTCTGTTTTGTCAGAGTTCTTTTGTCTTTTTCTTCATTATTTTTCTATTATCACTCTGTTTTTGATCAAAACTCTATATTCGGTGTCAGTATTTAGAAACCAAATTCCAACTTCTGCTCTCTTACCCTATTTAGATCAA
This sequence comes from Druceiella hillmani, assembly GCA_039881145.1. Lineage (NCBI taxonomy): Eukaryota > Metazoa > Arthropoda > Insecta > Lepidoptera > Hepialidae > Druceiella > Druceiella hillmani. Next base: position 5,286,636 of record JAYKKI010000045.1, on the reverse strand, counting down.
CTTTTTTTTGGTGAAATTCGGAGAAATAAATTACTTCGATATAATTTTAGATTTCTTACCGATGGCTTCTTTTTAAAAAGTATTTCACATGACATTTTTTCTCAATAGTGAAGCCAAGATTCTGTTTTTTTTTAAATTTTCTTTCAATATTCACTTGTGATAAAATAGACCTTGTATCCTTTTAATGATCGATTGTGTAGTTCCTCTGCCTTTTCCTCTGCCCTTTTTATCTTTATTTTACTTTTCAGATAAACAGCGGTTTTATCATATTCTGATAAAACACCTATCAAATCGCCAAAGTGACTATAATTATATGGTAACGATTCTAACATGCAGTTTACTTTTTCTTACTCTGTAATCACGTAGCTTTATTCATTCATAGCGTTTTCAAAATCGTCGAAGAATAAGCGTGATTTTTTAATTTCATACTTTCAAAATTATATCGCCACACAAATTGTTGACTTTTTAAGATAGATTTCATCAAACTTTGTAATACCCTCACAAGGTGAATCGAGTTCACTTATGTATCCTAGCTATTTGTTATTGTGCTATAAATATGGTTAGTCGCTTGAATATTTCGTTCTTCCCAGATATTATCGTCGATGATATTTTTGCTCTAATTACCACATCTTTACACTTTTTAAATTGTAAAAAATTTCAGGTACGTGCTTTCCATTTACAGTAACCCTCTCCGGCGAATACTTAAATTGTTATATCACTGTTCTTCGACGCCCTTATCCCTTTTTTTTACATATATTTAACAGTATTCTCGAATTAATTTAACCTTTTTCACTTCTTTTTTCACAAACAACAAAATCAGGCAATTTTATAAAAATAAAAATAAAATAACTAATAATTAATATAAAAGAAAAATCACAACCAGTTTATAGATTTTCTTCATATTGACTAACCCCGAGCTGATCAGTCGAAGCCATTCGTCGAGATAGTCTGTCAAGATTACAATCTCTTAAACTACATAACAAAAACCTGTTTATGCTAACGCAACAATATTTCCATGACAATGCTGTCTGTTGGAAAAACACAAATATATTCTACATATAACATATTGTTTATGTGTCATAAAAAGTATCAGATATAAAATTGAACTTTGTCAGACAAGTTTTCAGTTCACGTTGCAATAATCTGAAGTCGTAAGAAAATTTAATTCATGTTTAAATAGAAGAATATGGCCACCCACTTATGCTATATATTTAAAAACAGTGTAAAATATGCAAAAATGTGTATAAATGTTAATAAAGAACTGGATAACTGGGATCGTAGATAAATCTTAGAAGATTCAATTTGCGCACATTATCAATTGACTGCGTCACACATCGTCGGTCACCGCCCGATTGATTCTCAATAATTTATTCATCACTCTTCGTGATAAATCGGTCGAGCCTGGTCTCTGGCCTTCGTCAGTCAAACCCTCGCTGTTACAAATTTATGCGTCCGATCTGGGAGCTGCTAATTGAAACTGGAAGGAGGTATAAATATATTGCCATTTAGAGGAAGCTGATATATGTTCCTTGTGATTTATATTTCGTACTTAATTTACCCAATTTATACTCCTTGCATACAACTTCATATATAAATAGATATATAAATATATACATATATATATATATATATATATATATATATATATATATATATATATTTATATATATATATATATATATATATATATATATATATATATATATATATATAATTATTATCCAGATGACTTTATTAGTATCGTCAAGTAAAATATTATACACGGGGTCAAAATGAAAATGCAAATTATACATAATAACTATAGTAAGTTTTTGTAAATGGTTGCATTTCATTTTATCGCTACTCTTCATACTTCATATTCACTAATGTGAATAACCCCAGATAAGTAGTATTGTAAAAAGTGAATGATGGGACCTTACAAAAATAAATGTTTGATGGTCGCTTTATCCGATTTGAATTGTTAATAACTAGCCGTAGGAAAATGAAAACAATGAGATATTATTTTGAATGTGATTTTACAAACCGGATTTAGTTTTACAAGGGCATTAAATTTTTCATGCGCGGGCACAATTTCCTTAACATTTGTACTAAATGGCCTCCCTGTATATGATAATATAAATCAAAATTTTTAATGTAAATTTTATATCTGTATCTTTTTATCTAGGATGTATATTATCTATTTGTGTTTATTGAGTGTAATAATATATATCGCATCGATCTACATGCAAAGTTTCATTAAAACCGTTTGGCTTTTTATTCTTGAAAAAAAACAGAAATACAAAAACAGAAAAAAAAAGAAAGAGAACGCTTTACATTTATTATACATATTAATAAAGATTCAAATTTACAAATAAATCATCCTTGATAACTTATTTTTAAGGTTCTTTACTCCAAGAGGAAAAACGGAAAAATTATAACATTAATCACGTGTCTATATGTATGTCTACCACAACTATTTCTCACAGAAACTATTTGATGTAAAAACTTAAAATTTTGCATAGTAATAAAACATATTCACCTACATTTCTCAACTAGCTGTTGAACGTTCACGTTCAAAAAAATTACCATAGAAATTAGTACTCTGAATTTCTTTTTTATTTCTATATATATTGTGGGGTTGTCATTTGAAAAGGCTAGTTAGAAGAATTTAGGTATTATATCTATAGAGATATAGTAAAAACTATCCAAAAAGGAAATATGTTCCCACCCACTATTTCTGAGACTACTAAACCTAAAATTATGAAAAAAGAAATTCTACAAGTCTGTTGAAAGGTCGTGGTATGAATTTATGGTGATGAATTTAAATATCATAATTTCAAATAATCATCATTTTTCTACGCTTATGATATTATGGTACATATATCAAAAACTAAAATATAAAATTGTATAATATTATATATTAGATATTGCATTTTATATAAAAACATAAAAGGCAATATATTTACATTATAAAAAATTAAAATTCATAAATGGTTTATTAGAAATACTATGTACCCTTTGATGTATATAAGTGCTTAAATGAGTAAAGAATCCTCATATTATGAGTTCTTGGCGGGTTTTTTAAATATTTGAATTTTGAAAAAGTTTACGTAAGATTTATCTTAATAATATTCTGGTAAATAAATGAATTCTTTTAAAGACGAAAGCAAATTTTAAATAATGCACTTTGTAAATGTTATCCGTGATAATCAATTTCAGTAGATATTTATTATGAATTCTGATTGGTCAGTATAATTCATAGACTTTTTTGTGAATCCGTTCATTGCATACCTTTATTTTTATAATGGAAATTTTGGAAATTGCTCAAGACATCAACCGCATGAAACTCAAAATTTGGCTAAAAATAGTTACCACATAACATATAATACATATATAGCGTACTTAATTAATATAATTAATATAATCTCACTATATACGTACATATATAGCGAAATTATATTAATTTAAGTTATATATTGAAAAAAATCTATTATTTTATCATTTTTATCCCTATAGAAAGACACTCTTAATAAATAACTATAGACAATGTAAAGAAAAACATTTCCCAAGTTGTTTATTTCTCAGATCAATACGACAGATGAAATTAATTTATTAAATCTATAAAAAACGCATAAGCCTTTTCAAAATTTTAAAGACAAAATTTTTCATATTATAAAAAAAATTTAAAATTTCTCTTAAGTTAATATTTTGAACAGTTTTTGGAACTATAAAAATGCATTAACTCTTTTACACCCTCTTATGGAAGGAATTTTGGGAAATTCTTTAATAGAGGTTTACATTTGAAAGTGCATTTTTTTATTTCAAAGTGATGGAAATTGAGCGTTAAAATATACACCGATCGGTAAAGTTCGATTGGTTTTACTTTCGAGCAACGTAAAGAGTAAAGAATAAGTGCTTTGTAACCGTAAAAAAAATTAACTGAAATTTTAATAAAAATCGATTCAAACACTAACCAACCAGAGTTTTTTTATAAAATTGAAAACGCCGATTGCTACAGAAGTGAATTAATGCGCCATCGATAACGGATACCATGTTAAGTCGCCAAAAATAACAACGACCCAATTATAAAATTTCGCTTGTGTAATATTAACTAAGTCAAATTTAATAAATTAAAAAAACGACTGCTTAAAACGTAAGTTAAAAAGGTGAAAATAAGCCAGATTGTATTAATTACCTGCAACGCACAGTAATATGATTGTACAATTATATTTATCGTAATCACGTCAAGTTACATCAAATAACAACAAGCCAGATGCAAAATTTCGATTATTGTAACTTAAAATTAAAACGTAAAAAATTTAAAAAACAAATGGTTAAAAAATTAATGAAAACGTTTGAAATGTCAGTTTGTATTAATTGTCAGCAATTAAGTATATTTAAGGTACGGAAATATGATAGACCATGTGCATATATATTTATCATAATTTAATCACCAATGGTACCGTATATAATATTATATTACCTCAAGTAATAGCGACCCGGTTGTAAAATGTCACCCTTTCTAAGACAATTATTAGAATTCCATTCAAACGTCTCATATCAAACTACGTTTGATTGCATTATATAACAGCAACAAACTTCGTTATTCAATACCTGCAACCCTTCTTTCATAACACGAAAAGAAAATCTTCACAAAAATGCATACGTCAAAGAAAATTATATTCTTAATTCATCTATTAACAGTATATAGATAATACAACGCCTTTACATGTGCGTTTTAAACTAGCGATCTTAACTTTAAATAACTATCCCTTACAAACAAAAATTAATCGTTACAGAATGGCGATAACGACTAACGTTTGTTTTACCGTAACGTATCTTGCGACATGGATTAAGTTTCCTAACTTCATTTTTACGCAACGTAAAACCGACCTCCTAACGCTCCATTAGTTTTATCCTGCTGACGGAGCTTCGTCATTGTCGGGTCACTAAAACCTCGTCTTAAAACTGCTTCAACATCACTATCTGAAGTAGAAAAGGTCCCGTAATCGATTTACATTCCATCACGCTGTGGAGTTCACCACTATTTCTTTCGTAGATCAAATGATGCAAACTTATTATGTAAGTACCTATAGATTAAGGTAGTTGTCGTGGAAAACGCGTTGTCGACCGCGTATTCCAACTACGAAAAATTTCTAACTTATTTTAAAATTTAAAAATTATTTACCCTTCTGTTTTGGTAAAAACAGAACGGTAAATAATTTTTGGTAAAAACAGAATGGTAAATAATTTTCTTTTTTTTAATTGGTCTCAAAAATTGTATAATTAACATTATAGAAAAAGAAGTATCTTCACCACAATTTTAATTTTATTTAAAAAATACGTCAAGCGATTTGTCTAAAAAACTAAGTCAATATAAAATTATGCCATATAAAAATTTAAAAAAAAATACCGTTTACTTTTGGTAAAAATTGCTCTAACAATTAAATAACTAACATTACAAGTATGTACAAAACTAATAATTTCAATACACTTTTCATTTTATTTAAAAAAGGCGTCGAGTAATTTGTCTAAAAAACTAGGTCGGTATAAAATTGTTTTAAATAATTTTCAATAAAAAATGTTATAATAACTATTGGATCTTACTATCACGTAACAACTGCTTTAAAAAATTCTTACCTGTAATCAGTTTCAATACTTAATCGGGCTTTCATAAAACAAAACAATGCCAACAGAATATTACCTTATCTAATAAAATAAGTTTAAAATTAATAGGCTATAAAGCGATCTCAACCCTTATCGTGGAATGGTTATCTAGTAATTGTAGAATTCATTCAATGAAGCATCGTTCCTCTGAATAAAGTGCGAGACAAAATTTGTCGGTTACAATGAGTATCGAATATTATTTTGTCTCATACCATTGGTGTATTTTAATATATTTATATTTTTTTAGTAACAAATTCACTATTAATAAATTTATATCACTAGAAGTTTTAGTTAATAACTATAAAGTTTTTAGACAATCCACACGTCACCAAATCAAATACTAGATTTTCAGTTTTAAAACGTTCACTTGCGGTAAAAATCAAGGTCTAGCAATTATCCGCTGCAAATTCAATTGAAAAATGAAAATATTTCTCATATAAAATAAGATTTGAATAAATAACCTCATGTTTACAAATATATTACAATTAATCATGTAATTAATGTAGTACAGTGTCATTATAATAATTACATAATTTATTGTTGGTACCATTTAAAAATAACAAAAAAAATATAATATCCGAGGTGGAGTTAAATATAATAGAATCAAACAAGCCACCTCCTTGAAATCTTCTTGCTTTACCATCCCAAATGCACTCAAGATATCATCTATTAATTGGTCGAACATAGTACTTCGACTTGATACCGATGTGGCTGCTCAATTTTTTCAAGTCTTGTAGAATTAAATACATACGGAAAAAGAAAATTGCCAATTTAATGTTCGTCGTGACTTAGGTTCAGTTTTCCTGTAATTAGGAGTAATATTTTCTACAATTAAATATGTTTAGATTCAAAGCATATTATTCGATGTAATTAAAATTTTCTAAATAAAATTTTAACAATAATTTAAATAATATCATATAGCTTTTTGTCAATTTATATACGTTTAATAAAATTGTAAAGAGGCCGTATCTGTGCACGCATAGAATAATAACTATAGAACGAATTATAATAAAATTGCAGTTTAATAGATTAGACTAGTTTAAAATACTAACTTAAAATAATCAAGTAACAATATCAAACATTATTTCTTAATTTTTAACAAAACACTACTGAATAAATTAACAGCGACATCTGTTTTTCAGCAACAATCACAAGAGTGTAGTTTAAAAAAAATTCCACTAGATGGACTTGTTTAATACATTTTTAATTTATATTTACATATCAATAAGTACAGTATCATCGCTATCTACCAGTCTCTAGGGTATTCTCCTAGTGCAACTTGGGGAGAAACGTAGACTTTTTAAAAAAGTGTAATATGACACAACTTATCACGCTTAAACAAATAAATACACACACACACACACACACACACATATATATATATATATATATATATATATATATATATGTGTGTGTGTATATATATATATATATATATATATATATATATGATCTATAAATACATAGAATAAAAATCTTTACAAATTTTGTTAATAGCTTAAATAATGTCATTTAATTGTTTCTAAATTCGATACTACATACGAAAGTTTGATAGAAGATAATTTACAATTTAGTATGATATAAATGTTACGTAAATATTAAAAAATATAGTATCGAGATATAGGTAGTACTAACCAACTCTTTTTCATCCAACTGCCCCTAAAAATATCGCTGGGATTAATCATCATTGGGGTTAATTCCGTTGAGGGTAGTTTGACTATTTTCTTTAATTCATTTGGCTGCACAACTAATAATGCAATTGATACTTTAAAAAAAAAACAAAATTCAGTGCAAATTAAACCACCTAAGTAATAAATCCTAAAGTAATTTAGATACAAATTTAAACATGCTTTTGTTTAAAAAGATATACTAAATCTAATTTTCTGAATTTATTAATATGTGAAATAAAATACAATTATCATCACAGTTTAAGGCTAATGCTTTTCATTTCTTCTAATTTTAAACTGTGTTTCTTAGTGTTTGTTAAAAAAAACAAAATTCAGTGCAAATTAAACCACCTAAGTAATAAATCCTAAAGTAATTTAGATTAAAATTTAACCATGCTTTTGTTTAAAAACATATACTAAATCTAATTTTCTGAATTTATTAATATGTGAAATAAAATACAATTATCATCACATTTTAAGGCTAATGTTTTTCATTTTTTCCAATTTTAAACTGTGTTTCTTAGCTCTAAAATTTGCCAAATGAAGATGACATATATACCACGGTTGTTTTGGTGCTTATGAATAATAAACTCTCATTTCAGAATAAACAAATATTAATAATTTAATAAAATTTTATTTATTCTTCCAAATGCATAGTAATAATACTAATTGTTATACTTAGTATTATTACAGGTCTAGCCTAATTTTGAAACAAAAGCATATAAGGAAATAGGAAGGCTATGCGTTAACGGAATGTTGTTTCAAGATAATTTGCTTAGATTTTCATATTTTGACATTATTCTATTTGATGAGAGCATAAGACCAAAACAAAAGTTTTTAACTTCAGCCAAATAGCTCCTTTTATTTTGTATTTGTGTATAATTGCTTGGGTATCACTTTCCATAATTTTAAGGTACGTTCAATCAAATACTATATTTAGAATAGTCTCATAAAGATTAAAAACATACACCTATGCAATCATAAAACATTTATGAGTGATAAATTTTCTGAACATCACAGCCGATGTTAAAACAAAAGATCTAACTTCCAAATATAAGCATAATATATCGCTAGGTATAATTCACAAAACTTCGGGCACAAATACGACCATGAACATCTGTATTAACAAGCTCAGCGAATATCATCCAATATGAAAAACATTGAAATCGATGCAGCATCAATATTTAATTTTTTTTTATAATTAAAGGAATGTGTTACAAAAGCATAATAAATAATAAAAAATATAAAAATCGACCTAAATATTTTTTTTAAATAAATTATTTTCAATTTAAGAAATTGAAGAATCGATAAAATAATTTTAACAGTATTTACATTTTGGGAATTTACTTCGATTTCTAACACTTTAATAATGAAAGAATATATTAATTACAAGGAAAACTTTTATCGTGCTGAACGGTTGTTAAGCATTTTCAGACAACCCCTAAAAATAACAGTTTTCACTATTATTCTTCTTCGATACATCTTCTATTTTTGTTAAATATAGATGTTGTACTCTCACAAAAATAACATTTCTGAGAAGCTGTATCCTCACATATTTCCTAATGCAATAAAAAGGTATATTTTCTGCTAAATAATCACAGAATTCCTACTCTCAATGTATATATTATTCCCTCCTTATCAACGCAATTAATAAATCCTCCACTCATCACAGTTGATAATGGTCTATACTTTAGAAATACTAGATGGAGTAATCAACGTGGAATTAATAAATTTTATATTTATTTACAAGTTTATTTTCTTTAATGTATATAAAGACTTAAATATTTTATCAAATTTCCTATAAAATCTATACTAATATATAAAGCGGAAAGTTTGTTTTTTGATTGTTCACGTTAATCTCCGGATAACATGTTCGATTTTGATACAAATTTTTGTTTTAAAACGCCCATACTTTTAGAAAAATTATAGTTTTTATAGCATTACGTGATGATACACAAAGATAGAGCAGTTATAAATAATAAAAGGTGATGCCAAGTAGAAAGAGAGTACTTATTTATTGGCTGGTTATCTTGAGTATCTTTGCCGTTATGCCCCATAACCAGACGATCGATATCACTTGGCGAACGGGGCAGAGGCGAATAGTGTCCACAGAGGGAACGACAAGGTAATTCTGCACTAGCGGAGCCGCAGAACACAGCTAGTTCTATATAAATATAAGATTTAACTACCCCATCAATTACTAAATCGCTTTGAAAAAATTACAATTTTCTACCTGGTGCAAATTATATTTGTACAACTCGTGTTCACGATCGCTCGATTAAATTGTTTTTAAATATAATTTTATGGTCTATTATGAAAAATGTAGCTGATAATCCAAAAGTTTTTTAATTGAAAAAAGTAAAACCTATAGTTTTCTCTTTCAAAACAATAACAAAAATGTTCGATGTAATGCTAATCTCATAACTTACATTAAATCTACATTTTGTCTCCAATTTTTATGAACTTTTTTAGTTATTTTTTTGAAAATGGGGAGTGATACGCAATTTTTTAATTTTTAAAGGGTATGAAAAAAATTTACGAGAAAGGAACAAAGGATATATTTTTAACCTAGAGATATGAGAAGAGAATAAAAATACGTAAATATTTACTTAAGCTGTCAGGATTATATTATATATTTTAATATTTACTTTTTGTAACTTTTGAATTCTCGTGTATTTTAAGAATATAAAAGGAACATTATTATTTTTAGAAGTCCATACGTCAAATGGAACCAGTGTAAGATTATTAACATGTCCATATGTGTGTGCTCTATAAATAAATTTTAATTTACATGTTAATAAACATATACATCTGCATATATTGCAATAGTTAAAACTCAAAAATACTTATGTAGAAATTTTAGAAGAGGCAAACGACACAAGTAAACGAAAAAATTGTTTTGTAGGATTCTAGGATTCTCGTTAGACATCATTTGAGATAAAAAGTAATAAAGTGTCTAATTTTTTTTAACAAATTCTAGAGTTACTTTAGAATTATTATTGTAATATTCATAAACATGTATTCCCGTCTCCTATCTCCAAAGTGATTAAGTCAATATTACGGAAAAGAAGTAACTTACCAGAAATGTTTCTAACATTTATCAGCAATTGAATACATTTGGCGTTAATTTTGTAGCAATTCAATATTCGCAATTAAATGAAACTACATGATGTAGTACTATTTCTACTTTTTTTAAGTTCTTTACCACGATCTAAGTTTCGTTGTGTTACAACATCTTCAGGTGGGGTATTAACAAAGATCTTTGCAATTTATAATAATGATACTAGGACTCATAGTTTCTAAGAAACTCACGATATGTGTGAGCCTTGAAATACATACTTGGCAGTATATTTTCCAGGTCAAAAATAGTATTAATAGTTTTCTGATATATATTAATAGTTTTATGTTTTATAATAGTCTTCATCTTCTTAAACCATTTTCCACTGCTAAGATGCAGGCTTCCTTCAATTTATGTATCTACCTCGGTCTTGGGCAGCTTCTACCTACTCCTATCCAGCTGTTTTCTTGATATCTCCCTTTCATCACTATCCTACACCACGAGCTGCGGGTGGTAAGACCAGCCTCTGTAAACACTTGGTCATGTATAAGCATTCAAGGGTACACAATAAAAATACTACGTGCTTTCAAATGTTTATGTGTGGTCAAGTGTTTACATAACCTGCGTAGTACTAATTTTGTTCTTACGTAACAGAATAATATAGATTATATACTAATGAAAAAATAATAGAGGCTGTGGTATTTTTTTCTTTTCGGGGTTCCGCAAACAAACTAGGAACCCTTGTAGTTCCCCATGACCATCTGTCTGTCTATTCATGTGCATGCGATAGCCGTTTTACTCTTAAGCTATTAGTCCTATAAGGCTAAAATAAAGTTAGGAAATATAATCTTTCGAATGAAATTTTTTTGGTTATTTCCCTACATAAAATGAGATGGTTTTCTTTTCACTTACCCCATTGTATAGAGTCAATACTCTAGGTCTTTCAAACATTTTGAAGGTATGTTATTAACACTTTTTCAATACAGGGATCATACATGAAATATTAAACTATAAATTGCCTTTTTTATAGTTACGAGTCTTCGCTACTTAACAGCTAAACAGCTATTTTTGATTGTCTAAACACCATTTACAATAGTACTACATATAACGAAATTAAAGGGAAAATTATCACAACTAAGTAGACTCTACTAGTTTACGAGTAATAGTCGACCAGCTTATGACATGTACTTGGATTTGCAAAATATTCAAATCCAAATACACGATGCTTCACACAAGTGACTTAAAACAATTGTAAAAACAGCTTTGCATTTTAAAATATATATATATATATATATATATATATATATATATATATATATATATATGTATATATATATATATATATATATATTTATTATGTCTGTAGAAGATATGTTAGTCAATAATTTACACATTTACATGACGTGACATAACATTTAAATTTACACCATGATATAACATTTAAATATGAACCTGTGGAAGATAGCAGGCAGTATATTTATGTTATGAAACATTTATATTTTTAAATAGTTTAATACAATACTAAGTACTTTTAAATGTTTATAACTACTCCTCGTACTTAACAGTTTTTTTTACATATTGTTAATCGTGAGTTTCATTACATAAAATCTACTGCAAAGATTCGTTAAAAATTTAAGTTTCATTATCACTCTTAACCTCTGCAAAACTAGTTATAATTTTATTATTCATATATAAAACAACATATAATACGCAACGTATACAAATATTTAAGTTATTAATATTTCCACTTTCAAATTACCTTATTATACCAAATCTTAATAACCGAACATCTATTTGTCCTCAAGGTTGCATCTTCGACGTATCGTGAAATACGAAGCTTGAACATTTATAGGTACATCGTGTTCGTATATCAAGGTTTATTACATCATAAGTTACAATATACATTACCAGTGAGTCGTTCCATCATGTTATCCTACTACACCCTTTGGCAAAACGCCGAAGAATTACTTAAAGATATAGGAAATATGTTTTCCTAGGAATATAAGAGACAATCAGCATTTTGCCGAGCGCAAGTTTCAATACTATTACGACAACATTTTCATTGTTACTACGTAATGTATATTTATAGCTAAAAAATTGCCGCAACGAAAACAATAATATAATAATTCGATTCGATTCGACAATAAATATAATTATTCGATCAAACTAATCACAAATTTATAAATTATATCGACGAGCTAGCTAAACGCCCAACTCTAGTCAGTTTAACTGTTATTTACTTTATTTAAGTGCTTCAATTTAATTTAGTAATCTAAAGATTTACAAAATGGTAAAAACACCTTTTGTTTCTAGTCCGCGTGTCTCCTGAAAATTATAATTTTAGTACGTGGAGAGAGGTTATAGTGTATCATTTGAATTGTTTTTGTCTATGGTAGTTTCAGAGATATTTTACCTAAAATCATCACTTTCAAAACACTCTCTGACTCACTGATAGATCATCAAAATAAGTTACTTCCAGAGGAAGTATGAAAATGGAATTTGACATATATTTATAATTTAGGAGGATAAAGGTATAATCTAAAATCAAACAACTTTATTTTTTACCTATCAAGTCCTTACACACGTAGTAAGTTTCTGAGGTTTGTAATATGAACTGTAATGGTTATTGAGTAAATTAATGAACCATATCTAAGTATATTATTTCTAAAAGGTGTTTTTTGGTCGAACGGCTCGATCTCTTTAACTACAGCACCAAAAAAAATTAAAAAAATACCCACTTAAAGCTTATGTTTTCTACTTTGGGCGAAAAATATAAAAAAATTCGAAAGAAATATTTTTGTTAATAAAAAAATTAATTTTTATAACAATTGGCATGAGCGCCATCTGTGGGCGACACATCAAATATCTTAGCCAAATTGTATACTTGGAACACGCTAGATGGCGATATAGTGCGAAGACTTTGCACGGGTCAGCTAGTATTTATATATTTAGGATTAGACCTTCGCTTAGCACTTAGGTTTATATAAACTAGCTATGGTCTTGTTTATATTACTATAAACAGGCAATTTCATAAAAAAAAAACTTTCGTTTCATTGAGTGGAATTTTATTTTTGATGAAATCAATTAATTCATGTTTATAACGTAATAGTAATTGCGTGTTCTAAAAGCTGTAGCCGATTGCAACCGTCAATAGGAAAGAATAATTTCATAACAATATATTGTTAAAATGTTAAAAAAAATATTGGTAATGAGAAACAGTGCATGGAGGATAAATATTTAGCACATCAGGTATTCAAAATTTCGTTTTAAAGTCTATTTTATATGTTTTGATTTGCAAAAATGCAAGAAATAATATATAGCGCCATCTTGTGATTGAAATTTGATAAAGGGTTAATTTTGTCGTACGACCGTCTCTACGGGTATAGTATAGATGGCGTACTTATCTGAGCCACACAAATAATAATTATTATTTAATTAATTACTGAAGTTACGCTAACGAATACACAAAAATATAGACTGTAATTTAATTCTCAAATAACTATTTATAAAAATTAATGCAGTAAATACCATGGGCGCAGACAGAGATACACGCACAGACACACAAAAACACACACACAGATACACACACAAACACACACACTCACACAGACACACACAGACACACACAGACACAGACACACACACACACATACACACAGAGAATGGTTATTGAGTAAATGAATGAACCATATCTAAGTATATGGTTCATTCATTTCACACACACACATCATAACACACACACACATACACACCCACAGACACTCACACTCACACGCTCACACGCACACACACAGACTCTCACATACACACACACACACACTCACACACACACACACACGCACACTCACATACATACACACACGCACGCACACGCACACATGTACACACACTCACGCACATACGCAGACAGGCAGGCACGCACGCACGCACTCAGGCACGCACGCACGGACGGATGCACAAACGCACCCACGCACGCTTGCACACACACACACGCACACATGCAGGTACGCACGCACGCACGCACACACATACGCGTGCGCACACACGCGGGCCAACGCGCACACGCACAAACGCGCACACGCACACACGTGCACACGCGCGCAAGCACACACACACGCTCACACACACACACGCTCACACACACACACACGCTCACACACACACACACACGCACATGTGTGACATAGATATATACAACAAGTAGGAACAAAATTACCCTAACGCTGAATTTTACAATCACATCATGCTTCAGATGTCTAGTTAAGGATCAGTATGTGAATTATTTATACACGTTTGAAGTATATGAGAACCGTATATATACTAAGGATTTTATTTGATAGTATAACTGGTGATCCTGTGTGACTTATAAATATTTATGGGTGCATAGTATTCTAATTAAACTATTTATGAATAATAATTTTTCACAGTGTACATATATTACCTATTTTTCATAGACATAAGAACAAACTAATTATAAAAATAGGTAGTTTCACATAAAATTAAAGATCATTGATTTTTGGAATATTCCCTTTACTTTTCCATAAGACCTCCCAATATGCCGACTTTCAAGATTGTAATACACCGGAAGTATCCTATAGGTTTTGATGATCAGTAAGTAAGACTAATTTATGAATAAAAAACGTGCTTTATAGGGTCATATCTTCTTGTTGCGTGAACCAAAAAAATTCACTGCAATGTTAGGCTATAGGTACATGAAATTATTTTCAACTTCATATATCAATTCGTTTCTGCGCAAAAGAGACAAGGAACAATTAAAGTCTACCATGGCTTATTGTATGAATTGGAACCTATTACATTCTTAAATAATAATAGGACCTAACTTCTGCTATAATAATAGAGCCTACTTGCATTGAACTTACTTAAGCCTAAATCTATTGTAATAATAAAGTCTACATTCATTGTAGTATCTTTTAGATGTAGAATACACAATGAATATATATATATATATATATATATATATATATATATATATATATATATATATATATTCCAAAGACTTGGTTTCAGAGATAGTTTAATTGACATTGATATGAAATCCACTGTTCCCGCATGTGGCCAAGCCATAAACTTAACATACCACGTTCATAGATTAAGCAAATGTCGCATTGTCCAGAGTAAAGGGTACATCTAGGATCAAGAAGTCTATTTAATTAATTACTATTTCAATAACGTTAAGAACCAAAAATCGGCTACTGTTAAATACAACCGACTACGAAGGATACATAGACTGGATTTATCTTTCATAGAATTTAAAAAGTGTTGTTTCAAAAAAATTAAATATCTTGACTGGGTAAAGCGAACAACAATTGCTAAAATCGGATAAACTGAAGAGTCCAAAAAATAAACAAAAGGATCACTCTAAATGAAAGGTTACTATTATAGTGTCTGTGCCAGTCATCCGACATTAAAGAAACTGGATAAAAAAAATTAAACCCATCAAAAACATTACTGTAAAAAGGAACAGATTCCTCTGTAATAAAAAGTTAGCCGTGAAAAGTAGTGAGATAAAAACGTCCATTTCTTCTTGTAGAGCTTTACTGGAGAATATAAATGAATGAGTTGGAGCATTGAGTTTAAGTTCATTGAGTATATATCAATCACAAAAATAAATATATTTATCCCAAAGGATTCATTTTAAATTTCAATTTATATACATTTGTTCTTGTAGAGCTTTGCTGGAGAATATAAATGAATGAGTTGGATCATTGAGTTTAAGTTCATTGAATATTATATATATATCAATTACAAAAATAAACATATTTATCCCAAAGAATTAATTTTAAATTTAAATTTATACATTTATACATTTGTTCTCGTAGAGCTTTGCTGGAGAATATAAATAAATGAGTTGGAGCATTGTGTTTTAGTTCATTGAATATTATAGATATTAATCACAAAAATAAACATATTTATCCCAAAGGATTAATTTTAACTTTCAATTTATATAACTTTCACAGGTTTATAATTACTTACTCAGTTTCACTGTTCATTTTATATGAACAGGGGGGGTAAGTACAATTTTAAAAACTTTCAGATTTATGGAACCGTTGAAGCGCAAAGCTTCTAGCCATGTATTACCTCACACAACCTCTTCAAATATTCAATCTAGTTCTAACGTATGCGAGAGTTGAATATGGGAGTTAATACTGTTAAAGTTCTGACAGTCTTCACCTAAGGTTGGCAAATAAGATCTTTGAAATGATGACGGTTGTGACGTAAAATGTCTGATCCATATCACCTACACTCGTCGATGACAGCTGTTAATGGGCGCCTCTGTCGACGAGTCTCGTGTCAATTAATTCTCACCGCTATCGGTAGCGAGCTGACAGCAATGGACAGATGAATCGTCCGCCCGCCCTTATAGCGGATTGAAACCGCTGGAAAGGAAATAAGTCTAATGGTAAATATGAGAAATTTGGAAAGGTACCAGTAGAATGGCACGACATCTCGAAAGGAAGTTTATATATGATGCGGTGATTATAGATTATAAAAATTATGAACGTTGTAAATAAAATACGAACGTCATACAAATTTTAGATGAAAAGTTTTAAAACCCAGCCATCATTTTTCCATCCGCGGCTATTAATGACTATTTATATTGATCACATAATATTCACATGATAATCGCAGTTTTCTTAATTGTCGTTTATTTTGCTCTCATTCATTTAATGTATATATCTATATTGTCTTGAGATGCTGCATTACAAATCAAGTCTAGTTTAACCTTTGTCATTTATCTATTTTCTTAAACTACATATACATATATATAAATGAATATATATACATATATATATATATATATATATATATATATATATATATATATATATATATATATATATAGCGTAAATATAATTACTACAAAAAATATATCAAGAATTAATTCTGGGAAAGGCTGACTTAATTATATAATTTAATATGTTTAAACATCATGTTTTCATTTCTTCAAAGCTCTACTCAACCTAGGTCTTGTTCATACTCTCTATGCGAACAAGACCTATATATGATAGGCATTATTTGTATAGAGGGAACGATCAAAAGCTTCATATGAGTACGTCCGTACTCATCATATACGTAAGATATGCTATGTTCAGCCAGTAACTCGCTAATGTCTTCGCTATTTAGTCGTTAACTAAATTGCTTGCAATCTTATATCATGTTAATCCGACATGTCACGAGTCCGAACTTATCGCATAATTATTATCAATCGTCTGAATGAAGAAGATCTCATGTAGAACATTTTAAAAACTAGGTGCAGTAATAATTTCGCTGAATTTATTATGTGATAAAAAAAAGAACTCTTAATAGGAAAAATGTATTTAAGAAGTCTGAGTCTTTAAAACAGCACTGAAAAAAAAACAATGTGTTACAAAAAAACAAAATATTCCATATATATATATATATATATATATATATATATATATATATATATATATATACACACACACCATTATGCTGTTAGAATTAAAATTAAATTATACGAATGTATCATTTAAAACAATTTTTATAGGCGTAAAAATGTGGCAAATTTCTCGGCAACTATGAGATTTTCAATCATTGCCAAAATTTATTTTAAATAAACTTTGATTACCAATTACTTTTGGCCTTTTTGTTAAATATTAGGTAAATTTTTAATAACGCTTTTTTTCATAATTTTAATCTTAGTAGTTTCGAAGACAGGGTAGGAGACATATTTCTGGACATTCGAAAATGATATCTAGAAATATCTTATGCTTTATCATTTTTATTATCACTATCCCAAATTTCAAAATTTCTACGTCAAACCACTTTTAACAAAAAAGAAAAGACATTATGTGACGCAAAAGGTTTTTTTATTATTTTGAAAAAACCTCAATGCTGATAAAAGAACTCTCTTGTATTTTTAAACACGAATTATAGAACATACTTATATTAACAACGTTAGTAAAAAAGTTAAATTAAAAACGTTTTAATTGTATTAGTTGCATAATTAGTTGCGGACGTATGTACAAAATTATGCAACTAATGCACTTAATCTTTACCAAAAGAGTAAGAAGCTTTTCAGCAAAAAATAATTAAAAATGAGACTAGTTCAAATAATAATAAATAACTTAAAGGATCGAACCCTCTACGACGATACAATCATCTCTCGTGGGCGCCACATGTTTGCTGTTAATGGGCGGGATTCCCGCTCCTAATAAAAACATCATTCGATTTCTCGTAGAGCGAATAATAAACACGGTTACGATTGAAAATACAAAACCGTATAGAAATACGAGATTGCATAATGTATTTAGGAAATGGAATAAACTTTCTTCTTTTTTATCTCATTTCTTTTACTGTCATAATATTACTTTCCACGTTCTTTTTTTATTACTATTAAATATATTTTTGATAAACTGAATAAATTTCATTACAGACGTGATTTGACAGATCTCCACTTAAGTGCCGTCTCTTTGTGGGAAAAAATCACAAATAATCCTCGTTGCCTTAATACTTATACAAATTGAAGTGATCGCCTCATAGAAAAGAATGGGAAAAAAAGTCTTAATATCTGATTTTTCATTTTGTGTTTATTCAGATCATAAATGGGAAAATACTATTTTGTATGTAATTGTTATTCAAATACATGCAGTCTACTTTTTATCATCGTATTTTATCGCCACCAGCATGTACCGGTAGCTACATTATTGTACACATCCGCGAATGCTTGCTTTATTATCAAATTGCTCACCAGCCTCGAGTTTTGACGGCAAAACAACTCGAGTAATTTTGCATGTAATGTAACCATAACATATTAATCAACAATAACTTTTTTGGTAAAAGATAACCTTCCCTTAAAAATGTTTTTATTTCGGTGTTTTTGTTTCGTCGTATTTGTGTTTCGTCGGTGCATAGGCATGTATATATGGGATTATTCTTTTTTCTATTAGTTTATTTAAGAAACAATAAAAAGGTGGTATAGTTATTTAATAAATAGTAAAAAACGTGATGTATGCCATTTTGATTGAAACAATTGTTCATCCTTATTTTAACTAGGTTTTCCAACCTTCCATGAAACGATTGAATAATTAACACCATATAAGTTTATAAGAATACAAAAAGTATCATTACTCAACTGATTTTACGAGAAAAATTGCTATTAACTTATTTTCAACAAGTTGTCAATATTCCAACCGTTATTTAAGAAATTGATGATGAAATTAACTTCATATTCATGGATTAAGGCAATTTATTTAACCAAAAAATTATTCGTTCAAGTGCAGTCCGAACATCGCATAATAAGTATTCTATATAAATTATACGATTATAGAGTTTTAGCAGTGCTAAAATTGCGTGTGTTATTTCGTTTTTGCAACCAAAGTTCTTTAAACAAGTGAGTTCGATGCTTGCGCATGATTTAAATCTAACAATTTTGAATAAACAGTGTTATGTTAACAGTATACAACTTGAAAGTTTGCAATTATAAATTATATATATGTAATTATAAATTGCCTTAGTATGCAATTATAATTTTTAGCAATGGCGTGTCCATATTCATGAATATATGAATAGTTATTTAACTTTTACAAACAAAGTTCTATAAACAAATGAGAACATAACAATCGTGTGGGATAAACAAGCAAACATAGATTAGCATAGATTTACGACTTATTAATAAAAGCATGTCATGTTAACATTACAATACCTTTATAATAACCGAAATACATAATTATGAATTTCAGCATTGCTAAAATTACGTGTTATTTCACTTTTACACGCAAACTTGTATAAATAAATGAGTGCATATCAGCGGCTTGGGATTAACGGGCAAACTTTAGTTCGAAAATTTTCTAATAACATGTATTAAGTTAACATAGTAATAACTTGATAATAACTAAACTATATAACTCTGATGTGCGATAAGTCTTTAGATCTACAACATTCTAATAAACCGTTTTATGTTTACATCGTAATAACTTGATAATAACCAAAGAATATAACTGTCATGCACATCAAATCTTTAAACCTACAACCTTCTAATAATCCGTGTAATGTTAATGATGTAGTAACTAAATTAATAATGAAAACAATGATTTTTTCAACGCATTGGAGGAAGAACAACATAACTCACTTGATAAAGTTTATAGAGGACTTTAACAAAATTTCAAAACGCTATAAAACAGTACTGGATATTTACATTTCCGTCCGTCTATTGACATAATTAAAAAGCAGTTATAGATACAACGAACTAAAAATCTTCTAGGAAAAAATAACTAAAAGAATATAATTAAATTACTATCTAGTTACAATACTCTACGCTACGGGTGTCGGTTTTTTCGACTTTTACTCTGCACTAGTTTTAATTTTGATTAAATAAACGGATTACAATAAATATATCCTGAAATTTAGTGATTGCGTATAATTTTTCATCATCATATATATCAATACGCTAAGGTTAAGATGTTACTCTCCCTTTTTAGAAAAAACCTCACAACTAATCCACATAAATTATATATAATTTTATAGATAATTGCTTGTTCTACCGGCATCCATAACTAAAAAATTTATTATTGCTATTGTTTCTGCAAATTAATTAATTATTAAAATTATATACACAAAACAGCAATGCTGCCATCTAACGGCTCAACGTCAATATGATTGACGGTCGGTAAAATTTTTGTTTAATTTCAAATCCACTCACGTATAAATAAAGTGGCGCTTTAGCTCAATGCTTTTGATACTTGCACCTCTATATGTCAATTTTAGTAAAATATTTGTTTGATCTGTCATCTGAGCTTCATAATGGAATAAATAATGCGAAGACTTCGCACGGGTCACGCTAGTTTATAACTAATAACATAAATATTTTAATAACTAATTCACAAACATATCCAAACAAAGAAGGTCATCGACCGCATGATTTATATAAATCACCGTCGGCTGTGAAAGCCGCTAATGGCATACCGCCCTATTGGTCGGCAATGTTTCGCTTCAATTATCTTCGGTTGCAGTGTTACCTGAATATTTCTGTACTTGAAATTTTAATATTAGACTAAAATCAATTATTGAATATATTTGGCGTTAATTTTGTGGAAAAAGATAGAAATCTTTACAAATTACCCACTTGAATATGTTTTCCTACAAAGAAACCTAGGTCGAGGTAAAGAATTTAAATTAAATAGAATTAATACTACATGGCGTGGTTTCATTTAGTCATGAAAAATTGAATTAAAATAAAATTAATTAATATTAGAAAAGAGAAACACTAAAAACAGGTCTCAAAACTACTGTTACCATAAACAGGTCTAAAGAACTATTAATTTTGGGCGCAACGTTATTTTTCTTGTAATCTTTAAACCATTATCTATTTATGTAAACAATTCCAATCTAACGGCGGAAATAGACCACACACTTCTTTGTATGTATTTTTGTTATGATATAAACAATTTTGTCTGTTAAAATTAAATGAAACATATTCTTCTTAGAATGTGTTAATAAACAATTCGACCACCCATTTTTGAACCGCCCATTAAAGAGAAAAAAAATGTATTTTTGACATATGGACTATACAAAATATATGTTGGCAAATAATCTATATAACTATGATATTTTCAAGTAACTATGATATTTTTAAATAATGTTTAGTTTTTCAAGTAAAATAACCATTATATATAAGATGTATACGGACATAAAATATTTTTTTCAATTTTGTTACGTAACCATGAAAATTAAAGTTAATTATCAAATTGATGTGAAACATTTAATGGCGCGTTTACAATTTCAAAGGCAAATGAGAGAGGATTAAATTAAATTTATGAGCAAAAACGTGTTAAGAGAAAATATATTTCATTACTCTGAAGTGTCAGTAAAATTACTAACATTAAAGAAAATTTTAATATTAATAATCTCAATATTATAATACATAAAAATAAACATATACATTACTAGTTCAGAGCATAACGAAAACAGAAAAAAATTAAGCTTAAGCGCATCTCAGGCGACAGAAACAATCGATCCAACAATATCGGAAAAGTAGAGTATATGATATTTAATATTTTAGCATACGTCCTGTAAAAATCGGTTCTAGAAAAATATTTCGTAAGGACACAATTATATGACGTGAATCTTATATAAAACTGAATACGGGAAGGGTGTCTCATGCAATAGAAATGTGCATTATGATTTTAAAGGAAAATAAGGTAAGGTTTAATTTGAATGTATAAGAATAAACATATTAAGAGAAAATATATTTCATTACTCTGAAGTATCAGTAATATTACTAACCTTAAAGAAAATGTTAATATTAATAGTCTCAATATTATAATATATAAAAATAAACTTTACTAGTTAAAAGCATAACAAAAACTAAAACAAATTAGGCTTTTGCGCATCTCAGGTGATAGACAATAGTCGATCCAACAATATCGGAGAAAATAGAGTATATGACATTAAATATTTTAGCACACGTCCTATAAAAATCGATCCTACAAAAAAATCGGACCGACTCTAGGCAACTCTCGCCGATCCGAATGTTACTATTGAAAATGGGCTAAGGAAGAAAAGAATAGAACACAGGAATGAAGACACTCTGATGAAGACGAGATATATTTAGGTAGAGTAGGCCTCATGACGTATGCATTGAATCGATGAATAGTCAGTCACCGACTTTCTCCGTACAAAAGTCGGTGGATGTCGGCCGCCGACTAACCACATACAATAGTCAGTCGTGTGCGATGCGCGTTACTTTATTTTCGGTTTGCTTTTCGCTGACGAGCTCTAAGCAATTGTCGATCAGAGGAGAAACTCTACCACTATGTGGCTCATTTCATATGAACTCATTTCATATACACAATCGTGGCAAGAGAAATTTCACTTCAGTAAAAATGTGTTATATGCTTTATTAAAGGTTAACAATTTTAAAAAAGGACAAAAAATATTTTTAATGAAGCGAAATTTATTTTGCCACGGGTGGGATGATAAACATACCTATTGCTCCCTCCGTATCTTTAAAAACTCTAAAAATATTTCAAGAAAATAATGTAAGTAAAAAGACTTGTAAAATTGCAGAAAAGAGATATAAATAGTATTTTCATCTTATAGTCAAAAATTTTTCGCAAAACAAGTACATTTATGAAGATGGTTATTTATTTTACCCATGCTGCGTACAATGGTCGAACAAAAAGTCGAAATGAAATACTATATTTGTGAGAAAACTGTCTGTCCGTTCGCCATCTGTCAAAGGCCTCTAGCTCCTGATGAATAGCTTCTAGACCTAAATTTTCCACATGTTGTTTAATTGTTTAATTCGAAACTAAAAATTAAAATTATAAAGCTTGCGGAATCTTTTAAAATTTGTTGGTTCAAAAAGAAAGATAAAGTAAACCATGAAAATTACTCTTCTAGACCTATTTTGTTACCAAGTCTATCTCGATAACTTTGATTTATTTATTAAAAAAATCTATATCTATCTCACAAGTTCCTCCGAAGCATTTGGTACAAGTACCAAAAGTGAATAAAATAATTTAACAACAATATTCACCAATTCAAATTAGACATAAAACTAACTAATAACCATGGTGAACCTGCAAATAAATCCATAATCACATTCCTAACACAGTAAATGGAACAAAAAAGTATCAATATTATTCGCCTCTCGCACTATTACATTTATCTACGTTAATGAGCGAGAACAGGTGGACAATGCAGAATGTTCGTACGCGCTCTATGTAGACAAAACAAACTATGATATCGGCTTCCCATGTAGCAGAAGCATAAATTGTTACGTTCGGTAAAATTACATAAGTATTTAGTCATTTAAAAAAGGGCCAGTTCAATATTTAAACAACCTGTGATAATATTACGTTCAATTATAATAATTTGGTTAGTCATGAATAATACACAGCAATCGAGTGTGTAGGTATCACGATTGAAAAAATCACGATCACTTACATCATAATTTTAAAAAGAAATCCAAGTCAGTAATTATCTAGTACCTACATCAAACGTATTGAAAAAATGAATCTGGTAACACTACTCATCGAGATCTGCGGAGGGTCCGGTAGCGGTAGACTGATCAATCTCCGGTGTACCCTTTCAGTGGATTAAAAGCCTGCCTTCGCTAAATTAGGTAAGCTCTATTGGCATCTTCTATAAAGACAATAGGCTGGCTACCTGGAAGGTAAATTTAGATGTTTTCTTAGGTATAAGGTAATTAATCATTTTACTGTACACAGTGCTGTATAAGGGTTTAACAAAACCATGCTACCTATTCCGGGAAATTTTTAAGTTACAAATTGTATATTAATTACTAGTTGTAAATTATTTGTAGGATATTTGTGAAACATGCACAATGCTAGTATTAAAAAAAAATTATTGTAGGATTTTATTAAAATACTAGTTTTTACGCACGGCTCATGACGGTGAAAACAAAAATTGACGGTAACTGTCTAGACGGTATAAATCTATATATGTTGTTGGAAGAAATACCTGTGCGCAAATATTCCTAGTTACACATTAAATACAAGAGGGTCCTTCGAAGAGTTTGCTGTATTTGTAGATCATGAACTGAAAGGTGAAATAATCTGTGGTATTATACTTATATGAGAGTTAGCTCTAGCGAGATGAGATATAAAGGAAAAAAAGTGACCATTTTAGTAAAGAGAAACACATAGTGTATCTCTCAGGAACAACACATTGCAAGTAGCAATCACGTTGAAGTAGCAATATACCAATTCCAAAATCATGGAACAAACTTTAGAATATTTTGTCACAACGCGTCTCCGACCTAACTCGAGGTCATTCAAGTACGTGCTGTATATAAATATATATATATATATATATATATATATATATATTTATATATATATATATATATATATATATATATATATGTGTGTACATGTGTGTGTGTAAATATATAAGATATACGAACTACCGACGAAGAAGTAAAGCCAACTTATAAAAACAACCGTAAATACCTTGATTAACTATAATTAAAATAAAGTCATCAATACCTCTAGAGGATTTAATGTTAAATTGGGGCCTACAAATTTAGAAATAAATTTGATAATTATTATAGAAACTTATGGTCTTTTAGAAGTTCCCAGCTCAGTTCTCGTCACGATATTTGATATACTGATTCAATAGACCCATTTCAGAGCGTTCGTAGTACAATAACTTTTCAATTAATTTTTAAATAGTGTTGGAGATTGGAATCTGACGATGAATAGATGACATTTTACATAACGAACTTTAGATATAGTTTGTCATTTATTTGTCAAACAGCGTTTTAAAAATAAGTTTGATTACGAAGGTTCGAAATATACAACTTCTCTTACATTTTAATCACTAGCAACAATCTTTCTCAAAGTATGGATTTCCTCAAAGTATGATAAAAATCAAAAGTGTGGTTCCAAAGATTAGCGCGAACAAACTAATAAATCAAGAAACGTTTTTGTTTTATATTTAAGATATGCTTTTTCCATAAACTTAATGAAGCTGCTTAACTTACTTTGTCTGAATTATTTTAATTTAAACATATTTTTTAAATCACCTTTTACAAAATGGACAAGGGTTTTAATAGAAACGATAATATTAAAATATGGATGGTTTTACGTTGCTTACTCTAAGGTAATCTCATCCAACGGTATGGTTATTCCAATATCTGAAAAATTGTCGCCTTAAACGCAATATGAGGATACTTGAGGTGAAATTTTGATTCATTAGTGTCTTCGAACTATTGCAAATCTCATACTCACAAAATAGTAGACAATAATTAGTTCGATTCATACAGTTATAAGTCTATACCTTTCTTCTACTCCAAAATAAACATAAAATATGTTATATTGAAGAGAAAATTTATATAATACATTTATAGTTACCATCACTTTTATAATAGCATATATTTTCAACGGAATACTAACTAACAAAATTGAAGTCGGACTTCAACACATGATGAACAACTAAAAAGTCAATAAGTTCAGGTTTACATAAGAGCATAAAACCTGAAACTTTCAAAAGTTCGTTTAGTTTTAAAGATATCTAAATTAACCGTAGTCAAAAACGACCAAACAACAATTATATTCTTAGTTTCTGTGCCCTTTTCGGCCATGTTTTTCCTTTTTGACAAAAAGGGTGAAAAGGATATTTTTCGAACTATTGTACGCTCTTTTGTCATTTTGATTGCAGTCGAACACGTTGTACCCATAGATAAGTGGTCATATCCTTATTTAGAAAATGTTAGCTGTCTCTATCCCATCGTTAGCAATTTATTTAATTCCGGATTCTATGAAATGTTATTTGTCTTTCTTAATCTTGAATCAAATCCTTGGTCTCTCGAAAGCCGATAACAGTCGACAATCGTAAATGAAATCGCTTTGTTTAAAATCCTTAATATTCAACTTTTTTTTTTATTCCTCGTATAAAATTATTTTGTGGAATAATTAATTGATATTAATACATATTTATTTGGGAACAATATTCTTTCTAAGCGTGCACCACAAACGCATTTTTATTGTGTTCACGTCTTTAATTGTAATGTCACTTCGCATAATCTGAGCCATATCGAAATAATTCTTCCAAGTTTTCGACCTTTTTTCTTTCTTCCATATTTAACGTTACTTTAATAATAACTTCATAATCTCGGTACATCACATGCCCGTACTAAAACAAATTATTTCTGTAAATAATTTATTTAGGTAACATAGAATTGTTAGTTTGCACAATTTCGACTATACTGAATTTTACCTTTTAATCAAGAATTTAAACTGTTTTATCATCATCTTTCTTGCTATACTTACAGCAATGTTTTGTCGACGAAGTCTAGTCCTCTATCTACTGGCACACAAATATGATATCAAGCAAAAAATGGAATACCTCTACAAAGTGGGATACAAAGTTGGACTTAAATCAATCTGTTTAAATCCAAAGAAATGCGAATCAGCACTAGACAGCAAGTGAAGGTATAGTTGTGATACACACACACTGAAGACGTGGAGCACTTCCCTTAGTTAGACAGTATCACGATTAGAGACGACGGGGCGGGAGACACAGGTTGATGTAGAAGATGAAAGAAGGAGAGATGGACTGGGGTAAATTGAAGATACTTGCGCAATATCTGTGAAAAATCTTGGTAGAAAGCAGAACCAGCGTTTCAAATAAATGTATACGTTTACAATAAAAGAAAATGAGCGAAATATATTTTACAATAGAATAAAACAAGACCACATTACAAGTTTCTGTCATTTTTACATTTCAACTTAGTCCCACACAAAATAAGAATCCATACTTTGAAGTCTCTAACTAAATCATCAGAGTTATGAAATGAGGACAGGTATTATTTTTCTTTGAAATGTTCCCTATAATAAAATTTGACAGTAAAGATAACGGCATAAACTACACAGCTTTATTACACTGCAGGGAATATGCATCTAAATTGGTGCACGCGGTCATCGTCATATTCCAGGAGGTGTCAAGAATATGAGAATAAAAGATGCCAAACGCGATGCACCAATTTATTGTATGAAAAATAGTTCTATTTATAGAAGTTTTTGAGTCTAATAAAAGGTGAAATTTATCTTTTCGTATGTACTAAATATATATTATGCTTGGTTACCGAGATCTGTTGGGTGGTGATGATATTTGTCTCAGGTTTACGGCAAAAGTATTTAAAAAAGTATTTGAAATGATTGCTTGAATTTACATTATGCTGATATCATAGCGTACACATATTATATGTCTCATGCTAAATTTTAACAGTCACCTAACTATACTACACTTTTATTATAAAAACAAAATAGATTTCCTTTTGTTTTTCGTCATCATGCTTAAGTAGCCATCATCGATTGAGTAGCTCAATCAATCCCTTTATCCCAAAATGGAATAAATGTAATTTATACGATATGCTTGAATTTTAATTCACCGTATTATTTTATTTCAAAGTTATTGCGTTCGCTCAGATATCCCCAAATTTCACTACCATATCTACTTCGATCATATGTGTCAGTTTAGATACTATTCTTAGCAATTTGATATTGGAACTTATTTCCACAGGTCATACATATCGGAGCTCAAAAAATGGGTCATCCAGAAGTTGTTAAAAAGAAATTAGAGAAATAAAGATGTAAACGATACGTTCATTAAAAAAACAATGCACACAAACGGTGAAAATAGACACACAAACTGTATGCCGACTACGGTACAATTTGTAGAAATTCTGCAGTTCCACGTTCCGTCTTTTTTATATCAACTGAAAATACAATTATGGGATACATATAAATTAACAATTACTTTGATGCTTGATTTTTCATAGAAATGGTTAAAGGAGCTTCAGTTTCATTTTCAAATTCTAATTCTCCTTGATGTGCGCAAAAAATACACTCAGATATTAAATTGCAGAAATAGGTTAGCTGTCCCAAAAAGTGAACAAATGTATATAACTATATTAAAAAGGCTCATAATTTGACAACGGAACATAATATTACATGACGTGAAACGTAATTTTTAAACTTACATATTAGGCATTTTTAAAAATATGTACACTATCACGCTGTCTGTCAGCGGTCTCTCACATTTAAACGGAAATTTATTTCAAAAAAACCTATTCCGAACAACTTATAAGCGTATATAGGCCCTTAAAACATATTCACAATTTTGTGAAAACGGGCGTTTCATAAATACGAAATTATAAAAAATTAAAGCCCGACTACGAAACCCGGTTCAGTTTTGACATTTCAAAATTGAACGCCGCCTAAGGCTTTATAATCTTTCAATGAAATCATGGTTACCTAATAAGTTTACCTACTTTTCAGTTTTTTTCGACGTAATTGGTTTTTTGGTTTTCATAGCTTTGTTTTTATTTTACCTCTTTTGGTATATTATTCTAATGAACATAGTTCGAAATCGGGTGCACATAAAACTTTATATTTTTATTATGGTGGAACAACCACACTTGGCTATTTTTTAA
Organism: Druceiella hillmani; assembly: GCA_039881145.1. Lineage (NCBI taxonomy): Eukaryota > Metazoa > Arthropoda > Insecta > Lepidoptera > Hepialidae > Druceiella > Druceiella hillmani. The sequence continues at coordinate 5,257,319 of JAYKKI010000045.1, read as the reverse complement.
TGTAAATAAAAAAAAGGTTGAAAAAACCTCAATTATTTTTAAAGGACTGTCAATAAACTAAGCGGATTTTTTTTCAATTCCGTTTTTTTTTTGCAACTCTGCTATAATGTTTTTTGTGTTTAAAAACCTATCCTATGACACTCTTACATTAAATGCAAACCGATTGATACCTAATTTGTCAAAATCGTTTAAGCAGATTTTGCACTATGATCAAACATCTATACATAGATACATACATACACACGTACACACATAGCTGTTAAATTCATTTACCCTTTTTTCTGTGTCGTATTCAGGTAATTAAAGGGAACGAAAGATTATTGAGACATTATTTACTATTACAGACATTATTACTTATATTGAGACATAATTTACTATTACAGACATTATTACTTATATTGAGACATTATTTACTATTACAGACATTGTTACTTATATTGAGACATTATTTACTATTACAGACATTATTATTTATATTGAGACATTATTTACTATTACAGACATTATTACTTATATTGAGATATTATTTACTATTACAGACATTATTACTTATATTGAGACATTATTTACTATTGCAGACATTATTACTTATATTGAGACATTATTTATTATTATTATTAACATTGATAATAATTTTATTTATATTAATACACACAATATACTCCATTGACCCCACCTACCTTATCCTATTCTCCTTATTCTTATATATATGCTTTCCTTTTTCCCACTCGCGTGTTAAGAGTTTCATTTTAATTCTCTCTCTCATTACTTTTTAAAATTATTTTTAATATTTTTATTTTTGTGCTATAGCCCTACAGCACAAAAATAAAAATATTAAAATAAATATAATCTCTTGTCTCTGTTCATTTGTTGTATCTGTTATTACCAAATATAATAATTTCCAGTCTGTAATTTATTTCGTTTAGTATAGAGAACGGTTGAATTGTTAAATATTGTCATGACAATAATAGTATTCAGCTTAAATTTTTTTTATTCAAAACTGTAAATTAAACATCATTCGTAAATTAATAATAGTAATTTAATAATAATTCTTTTCCCAAAATACTTCCATATTCCTTTACGAATTCATTTATTTTGTTTAGTATAGAGAACGGTTTAATTATTAATATTGTCATGACTATAATAGTACTCAGCCTCAATTTTTATTATTCAAAACTCTATAACTAAAATATCATTCGTAAATTTTATTTAATAAATTGATGATAGTAGTAATTTAATAATAATTCTTTTCACAAAATACTTCTATATTCCTTTACGAATTCATTTATTTCGTTTAGTATAGAGAACGGTTTAATTATTAATATTGTCATGATAATAATAGTACTCAGCTTCAATTTTTCTTATTCAAAACTCTATAAATAAAACATCATTCGTAAATTTTATTTAATAAATTGATGATAATAGTAATTTAATAATAATTCTTTTCACAAAATACTTCCATATTCCTTTACGAATTCATTTATTTCGTTTAGTATAGAGAACGGTATAATTGTTAATATTGGCATGACAATAATAGTACTCAGCATCAATGTTTCTTATTCAAAACTCTATAAATAAAACATCGTTCGTAAATTTTGTTTAATAAATTGATAATAGTAATTTAATAATATTTTTTTTCGCAAAATACTTCGATTTTCCTTTACAAATTCATTTATTTCGTTTAGTATAGAGAACGGTTTAATTGTTATAATTGTCATGACAATAATAATACTCAGCTTCAATTTTTCTTATTCAAAACTCTATAACTAAAATATCATTCGTAAATTTTATTTAATAAATTGATGATAGTAGTAATTTAATAATATTTCTTTTCACAAAATACTTCCATATTCCTTTACGAATTCATTTATTTCGTTTAGTATAGAGAACGGTTTAATTATTAATATTGTCATGATAATAATAGTACTCAGCTTCAATTTTTCTTATTCAAAACTCTATAAATAAAACATCATTCGTAAATTTTATTTAATAAATTGATGATAATAGTAATTTAATAATAATTCTTTTCACAAAATACTTCCATATTCCTTTACGAATTCATTTATTTCGTTTAGTATAGAGAACGGTATAATTGTTAATATTGGCATGACAATAATAGTACTCAGCATCAATGTTTCTTATTCAAAACTCTATAAATAAAACATCGTTCGTAAATTTTGTTTAATAAATTGATAATAGTAATTTAATAATATTTTTTTTCGCAAAATACTTCGATTTTCCTTTACAAATTCATTTATTTTGTTTAGTATAGAGAACGGTTTAATTGTTAAATATTGTCATGACAATAATAGCACTTAGCTTCAATTTTTTATTCAAAACTCTGTAAATAAAACATCAATCGTAAATTTTATTTAACAAATTGATGATAATAGTAATTTAATAATAATTCTTTTCACAAAATACTTCCATATTCCTTTACGAATTCATTTAGTTCGTTTAGTATAGAGAACGGTTTAATTGTTAATATTGTCATGATAATAATAGTACTCAGCTTCAATTTTTCTTATTCAATACTCTATAAATAAAACATCATTCGTAAATTTTATTTAATAAATTGATAATAGTAATTTAATAATATTTTTTTCACAAAATACTTCGATTTTCCTTTACAAATTCATTTTAACTTCTTATTAATTTTATTTTGAAGCTATTCATTTAATCAATGTGAATAGATATCCTCGTGCGACTGATAAATTCACTAGACCGTAAAAGTATTTCGATAAAAATAAACGAAAATAGAAATGACGATAATAGTCATTCGAAATAAAATAAAACAATTATTCTGAGAACGAATCTCTTTCTACTCTCCACCAGTAATAATCGAGTAAATAAAATCAAACAGGTGTACTTGCAGAAATATTAAGTAAAAGAATAAAGAAAATACATAAATACACAATCGTCGCAAAAATAGACATTGAACATAAATACCATTAGTAAACAACATCGAGCTTTAGGTATCGTCGTACGAAGATCAAATATTTATTGTTATATTGGACTTATCATGAACAAATAATTTAACTAAGTTTAGTATAATTAATGTCAAATTAATATGAAATATAGTATATGTTAATGTAAAGTTTGTGATCCCGTGTGTTATGGAAGGAGAATAGAATATTTGTCATAAATAAAATATTCGTTCCATTATCAGAACTATTACAAATTTCCTCACTGTACCTTTGCGATGAACCTGCCAGTAAATTTAGTATATTGAGAAAAAATACAGGTGACATTCTCGAAGACGCACACTTGTCATTTGTCAACAAAATATCACCAAGTACTATTGGTCTCCTAACACTCTTTACGCCGGGAGACGACTAACGCTTTTTCAGGGTTCCGTACCTCAAAAAGAAAATTCTTTGTCCGTCTGTCGGTGTGTCAAGACCCTTTTTCTAAGAAAAGCGTGGAAGTATCAAGTTGAAATTAATAACAAATATTTAGGTTGATTTTTTTACAGCTCTAAGGGAACGCCCTTAGAGCTGTAAAAAAAATCAAACTTCTAAGTCAAAGTAATTAAAAAGAACCCTAAAAATACAGTCATATATACGGACATATTTTGACTTTTGCAAATGTTTCAAATTCTATAGGGTCCTTCCCGAACAAGCAAAGATAAAAATCCCAAAACCATTAATTTTTAGTTATATCGTCTAAAGAAATACTTTTCTTAAATATACACCTGTGAAAGACATACTAGGCAATATATTTTTGTTTTAAATGTAATAATTTAATGGGTATATTATGTATCATTAAATGTTTATGAATGCTGAAATATGTACGGAACCCTTGTAACGCGAGTTGTACTCGTGCTTGAACGGTTTTTTGTAGTTTAATATAAAATCGTTTAAATTTCATTACAATTTAGCCAAAATGATTTTTGCAAAATATGTAGAATTTTGAATAGTACCAATACTGTAAATTTTAGATAATAAATGTATTTAAAGTTAGTAATACAATGTAAAAAATTAATAAAAACACCTTCAGCCCAAATTTTTCAAGAGATGAATGAAAGTCAAAAAAATTGAAAGTATGTATAAGATTTGAAACAAAAATTGTGCTATTTATAATAGCAAGACCAAATTTATCCTAATAAAAACATTTGGCATACCATTCCATTTACTTAACATTATGCAGTTTAAAGTGGTATCCAAACTATTTTATTTTAAGAATTTGGTTACTAAATGTTCAAAATTAAAGTAAAACTAAATAGATGATTAACTATCTGTCAACTTAATGCTCCTTAAGAACAGTTAATAGTAAATTTGTGTTCTAATATCGTCAATACGGGTTACAATATCGTTAATATTTCCTTGCTTCTATAACTTATTAATTGAACTTGTGAATTAGTTCGTAATGTAAATTTAATTTAGTAGAACTTACAATAATGAGCGAGTAAAGAAAGGTCGCTGTTAATGAGGATCAGGTGACAATTACTGTCTGGTAAGACAACAAAGGCTACAAACTTAATCCTACGTGAATGACGTTATTTCTCGGGTTAGAATTAAGCAGTATGTTAGTTTGAAATATGATCTATATCTGTGCCAAGTTTTATTCTGTTTAGACATTGAGTAACAAACTAGTGTTACAAGAAGCAACCTAACGGAAGCAGAAACGGAAATAAATATTTAGTGAAAGTTTTAACTGAATCAGAAGTAAAAGCGGAAACGGAAACAGAAATCAGTTAATACGCAAAGAGAAATTATTTTTATACCATTTAATTAAAAATTAAAAGAATTTCTATATAAGAAGTATCTAATAAGTATTGCAAAAAAATATTAATATTAAAAACTTATGAAAGGCAATTTTTGCCTTAAACATAAACATTTAGCAGCCCTGTCTTTATCTAATCTAATGTTTTCATCATAAATTAAAGCTACTCCGCTGAACAAATGTTCGCTTGCCAAACTTCTAAGTAGAACTGATAAAAATATTCGGACTAGGTTAAAAATTGCATAAAAGATATAGAGTAATAAAAATATTTATTCTTTTAAATTATTATTTTTGTAGATTTTATATAGATTTTATATCCTTTTCTTTTAATTTATTTTTTATATTGTGGTCACGCTCATTAATAGCTCATCGTATTTTCCAACAGACTTATGTATCTTTACTAAATTGCTGTCTATGAATATGTCTACAATTTCAGCATATTTTGGAGCAAAATTATTCTTCACAAAAGACTCATCACTACTCTTTATTGACTATGTAACGTGAGCTGTTTATATCTTTTCGATAAGATTATAAATTTTAAGTATCAATAAATGTTAAGTTGATTATGATATCAGTAACTAAAAAGGGCAACTTGTTAAGCTTAGTAAACTTTCAAAAATTTTAATCACGACCTTTCCGAATAAAACTTTCAAAAATTTTAATTACGTCTTATGAGAATTATATTATCTTTAAATTAATTTTATAATACCAAAGGAAACAAAAGTTCGCAAAAACATATCTAATGAAAGGACACTAATTTATTTATGTACATATTGTTATCCAGTACAATAATGTTACAAATACAAAAAAAATCAAAATGTAATTATCTGTATACATCACAAGACATGCGTAATTGTACTCTTTCTGCGGTGCAGCAATGTTGCAAATCTAGTTTGATATCCGTTAAATATTGTAAAATCCTCAATTAATAAAACTTTGTCACTCCTTCCGATTCGGAATCTTTAAATACCTTTCCGGTAAAAATATATTTCAGCACTTGTAACTTTACACGATATATATTTTGTGCTATGATTAAATCAATTCTAATACAATACAGTTCTGGGAATGCTTGTTTTGAAGCATACTAGAGCATTGTTTACAAGAATACTGATACAATTATCTAAATATTTACAAATGTACAAATTCTTGGGGAGGGGAGTATAGTATATTTAATTTAGCAGTGCCGACAATATAACGAGAGGAAGTGTAATGATGGGAAAAGGTATCGAAATTGCAATTAAAATAGTACTAGAATCTACTTATTAAAATCTACGCGATTGCCACATTAATAGCCATAACCTTTCTCATAATACATTTACTTATAGCTTTTAAATTTTTAATTCACTATACTGAAACAGATAATATGTTATATTTTTCACAATAAATGCGTTTCCTCAGTACATTCATACAAATCAAAAGATCAAAAAATTTATAACATCACAGAAAATCTTATAGTAAAAACTTTTGGATTCACTACACAATGTTTTAAATTTGTAACAAAAACTGAGGACTGTATTCAATTTATCAGTAATATTCTCACATTGCATTTAATTAATGTGGGATAGGCAGACACGATTACCGCATAAAGGTGACCAACCTCGTCACTGACAGTATTAACTTAGTCTGACTACTTTTCGATTGTACTTTAAAAAATATGCATTGCAATTAAAAATATTTATTCACAAAAAACTAAGGTCACGTAATCACGTAAGGTGTCATGGAAACACCTTTCCTAAACTCAAAATACTTCTTATTTAACCTAATCTATTTCGAAATATTGCTCGCTCTTCTAAAGGCATCAAAATATGTATTTTATTGTCTCAATCTTCAGTTTTTTGCTTCACATAAATTACCAACATTAAGTTTTTTCTATATTACATTTTCTTATTTACTAAAATGATCGATTTCTTTTTCATTCCTAATAATTTATTTATCAAGTTTATATTATCATGGAACATAATTAATAAAAGGCTTCTAAATATTTTCCTGTGTAATCAAAGTTTATCAAAATATGCTATGCAAACAATAGTATGATACAAAATAACTACCAACAAATCATATCAAACCTTGTATTACCTCACAGGCCACCTGCCGTGAAATCTAGTGTATGTCAAAAAGAAAACTTTTTTTATTACTTCATTTGTGATCGAAATATTAAACGTTAACCGTTTAAATTTCGGAGCAGACAGTTTGAAGCATAAAAATCATGAGTATTTGCAATATTATAATCAAATTAATTATTACAATTACAAATTTGAAAATACTATATATGCCAAAAAATATTAATTATATATCTTTAAATTCTGTTAAATATGAATATAGTACTAGGTACGGGCATAACATTAGAAATATTAAACGTAGACTGTCCAGGGTCTCAAAAAGTGTTATATGCAAGAGTGCCAAATTGTTTAGTAAATTGCCTGCAACAGTTAAAGTTTTTGAAGGCGTTCGTTTCCAGAGTAAAATGAAGAACATACATATAGACAAAACTTTTACAGTGAGCGATGTATTTACTGATAAATAAACATTTTGCAATTATTATTATATTTGTTCCGTTTTACAATATAAATAAAACTACAATAGTAAGATTACATGTAAAAAATGCACTTAAAAACATACACGTGTGCACACACATCAATACGTATACATATATATATATATATATATATATATATATATATATATATATATGTATTTACATATATATATATATATATATATATATATTAAATTTACTGTGTTGTTGACAAAGAGCAAAATGTTAAGTGTGGCAACATACATAATGACATTTTAAAATAAGCTATATATATTTTTATTAGAATTTCAATTCATTAACTACATTATAATGAATTTGGCAATTTGAACATAACTTTACCTAATTTCATATAATTTGTATAATTAAAATACACGATATATATCATTTTCATTACATGAAAATGATATATAAATATTTAAAGTTCACTTACAATTATACACAAACTTTATTTGTATTAACCATTCTTCCATAAATAGTTCTAGAACTTTCTTTTACAGAGCAAAACAATGCAAACATGTCTTAAATCGGTGAACACGATCGCTCACTGCAGCGCATCTAGGCTGTAATGACTCAACGTGTTCACCGATTTAAGATATGTTTGTATAGTTTTGGTTTATAGCAGCAGTAATTTGCCCAATGAATAACAATGAACTTCAAGTACTATGGGTACTGCTCCATCAAATATATATATATATATATATATATATATATATATATATATACATAAATTTGTTTTTCTGTTACTGTAGTATTTAGATCAGCTCTTAAACTACATAAAGATATAATAAAAAATAAAAATAATTTAACAAACCTCAATTCCATTTCAAAATTCGTATTCGGTCGCAGGTTTTATATTAAAAAAACGTATTATTTTTATAGCACATGTACAATTTTTCATAAGGTGGGCGTTAGAATTCTATGGCATAATCCTTTCCCCGTATCACCATACACGGACGCTGAGATCCTTGGCCACGCCTACAATCTTCTTGGGCGCACGGTGAGCTTTTCACATAAAGGAGCAAGGTAAGTGTACACTTTAAATATGAGACATTTTCCAGCTGTACTACGTAAACCATATTTCGCCATTGCTCAAACGAAACGCCCACAGAGGGCTTATTTTATATTCATAATACATATACACGTGTATCCTTTTTCTTTGAGCCACAAAGAAGGCTATCTCATGCAGATCACTGCTGTTACCGTCCTTAATTCATAATATCAGATATTTCTATTTCTCAAAAGTATCCAGAAATAAAAGCAGTATATTATTCGTCATGGCAAATAACGTAAACTTAAAGTAAACATGAAAAAATAACGTAAACTTAAAGTAAAAAAAACACTTATGAAAAAACAAGATTACAAATCACAATGAAATACAATATTCTACAGTATTAAATAGACTTGTATCCTAACATTACCATATTAAAATAACTTTAACCTGCATAATTATTTAAATTTGTATAACGGTCACCAAGGAATTACAAACAAAACACGCAAATTTAAAATAGTAATATTCCAAAACAACAGCTGCAAATAATATAGAAAAAATTATAATAATTAATATTCCCTTTAAACCCACATTAATTATGATTACTAATGGAAGAAAAAATAATAATATTCAGAACAGATAAATAACTATAAACACAACCGAAAATTATATAATTCTATGAGATTTGACTTGTAAAAAGGAGAAGAAAAATAATTGAAAATGTAATAATAACTTTATATAATTATATTTATATGATATAATATCACAAGGCTTCAAAGAACTGAAATTTGTATAATATACGTATAATCGACTACTTTTAAGATAAGAGAATATGTGCAGAGTGCGAACTGTTCTACAACGATCATCACAAAGTCCGTATAGTGAAGCGCGTGCACCAATGTTAGTACGAGCGGTTGGTAGGCAGAAGAGCTTAGAGCTGCGGGTTTTTCACACGAAATTGCAACTGATTCAATATATCGACGCAATTGCAATGGTTATGATGAATATTGTAGCCTAGAATAATAATATATTATAATTGTTTTCTTTTGAGCATATTAAAGCGATGTCATAATGTGCGTATAGACCGTTCCTGCTATAGGTTTTATTACTTGTGATTCACGATTCACTTGTGATACGATCCATATATTGTCACCATCTGTAGTAATTAAATTAAATATTAATTCAAAATTGTTTATATTCGAATATTCTATAAGAAACCGAAAAAAAACCAATATAAGACATTTATTTAAAAAAGAATCAGAAAATTCGATTTTATTAATTTGCATGGAATGTGCTAAATATTAAAAAAAGGAAAAATTGCCTTCAACTGCATTATTTATAAAAAAAGCTGAGAAAAATAAATTATTTAAAACATTTGAAAATCTCTCAACTTATTTTAAAAAGTTTCAAATTTTAATGTTCAAATTGAAATTCGTTCGTATTGATATAAAAATAAAAAAAGCTACTGGTATTAATAAAATTTTAGATGGGTAATTTGTAAACTATATTTAAAGAACACAATAATTTATTTTTATTTTTACAATATATCATTACAACCATGTATGAACGCAAGTAAAATGTGTATCATGACTAATAGCGAATAAACATTTGCGATATACACTTACTATTACAATCTCAAGTAATCAATTGTGTAGACGAATGTAACTATTTAGGCCAAAACAGCTTTCATGAAGTCTACTACCAAAATATATGGAGAAAGGAATTAAAATTTCATGGAAAAAATACTGACCGGTTAAAAACATTTCATTGAAACTTGAAAAAAAACCGCGGAATCTACAATTTTTTCAGAGAAACCCTTTTTCAGAGAAGACGTAAGAAAGAAACGCACATGAGTTCTTTTCATGAGATATTATATTAAGACAATAAACCGATTCCTTGGATATTACTTTGAAGCGAGTCCTATATTTATTTGGATACTATATCTTTTTATCGTACTGAGTGCAAATTACCTCAAATAGTTTCTCGAAACGATAACATTAGACAGCCAACAATACCAAATATTCCATTTATTAAAAAAATAAATAAAGAACAACAATAAATCACAGAGCGAAGCGTCTCAAAAATTACACGACTGCAATAATCCCAAGTCTAAATGCCAAATAACATTCTACTTCATGCACGCGTTTTAGATGTATATCCCTTGGCATTTAACTTGCCAATATATAACGAATTCATTCTCAAAGATTGGATACTTGTCGTTTGTCATTAAAATATCGCCAAATTCTATTTTACGCCTAATTTTAGCATAAAATAATGAACTTTTATTACAAATTAGTAAGGAAAAGAAATATTCGAAAAATACATAACATTTTTTAACAATATTAATATTGCCTACTTAATAAAATAACTATTCTTCAAGAAATAAATAACTGGTTCCAAGTTAAGTATACAATGAAAAGCATGTATAAAATGAATAATGTCATAAAAGTAAATGTGGTAAGACGAAATTAATCCCAATAGAGACATTACTATGCTACAGTGAAAATATATGTAGAGCCAAAATTTTAAAAGGCGTTAATTACTTAATAGTCAATGTTAAAAAAATATTAGATGGATGTTAGAAAACCGTTAACCAACTCATCTTTAACACGAGTTACGACATTTAGAACTATAATTGATTAATTTAACTTATGAACGAATTCGTAATGCAAGTTTAATGTGGTAAAATGTATGAAAATGTGAATCAAGTCTATGTGGTAAGAATATAGGAGTATTGAGCAAAGATAGGTTGCTGTTCTGCCTTCAGAAACTTTTTTAATTTCATTCCTGGTCAATACATCGTTTCTTCGTTACACATCTTCTAATTTCTTATAATTATTTACTAATTACGTATTAAATTTGTTTCATTCTGCATGAACGTCTGGTGTAAAATGTTTATTCGTTTATATCAATGATTTATTACTTTTAAGCTTCTCTATTTTTTTCAGTCACAAATGATGTCGTTACATTTTATAAGATTGCGGTAAATCCAAAGGGAATGAAATATTTTTTCACGTCACTTTATGTATTAAGATAGAGTTAAAACTCTTTGAGAGAAGTCCTTTCAATTATAGCAATGAAAAACCATCTTATGGAGTAAACTAATAAGAAAAATATAATTTTGGCCCAATTTTATATTTAGAGTTGCCCCTAATGCTATGTAGCCTAATTACATGTCTTACCATTCTTTGCTCGCAACGTTGTTAGCGTGGATTTTTTAATATCATGGTGAAATTTATTTCGAAGCAAAAAAGTTTAAAAGTTATTACAGTTTTAGTAATTAACATGATATTCGTTAATTTGAATGGACAACTTTGTTAAGCACAGCAATCTTTTGGAGATTTCTGAAAATCTGAGCGTACTTATAATTATTTGTCTTTTACACCACGATAATGCTTATCCACGTTAATGCATCATGCATTTGTTACTTTAGATCTGTGAGGATTATTTCGTCTCTAAACGAATTAATATAAATAAATAAAATTAAACTATATAACTGTGATTTTCAAAATACTTGTTGAGATGACATTTTCAATTACGAAAATAATTATCTGCCAGGTTTCCTATCTATGTGAATTGATTTAATTCGAAAACTACTGAAGATATTGATATAAATTTTACTTTTGAGGGGTTGTCCTTCAAATATGTCAAAAAATTAGATTTTTTCGATCTTTTCCCTCCCTCTTGTCACACTTAGTCACATTTTTTAATCCTCCCTTCACTCAGCTATAATCACATTGGAATACCACAGACAGCATACTTTTCTTTAACAATTATACCAAAAGAAATATTTCTAGCGTTGTGTTAAAGAAAATACCTGTTGGATATTCAAAACCAAAACGTACAATACGTAAAAAATAAAATGTTATAAACTTAAAAAAAAAATAAATATTTTAATATCATAAATTTAGAAATTTTGGAATTTTCATTCCTCACACAGAAACTGATTATGTGGATATTAAATTTGATCTTTTTAATGTTAGAAGAAATTATTATAATTATAATTTTTAAGTAAGACCATAAAAGGTCAAAAAACTTAAACCACAGCGAAATTATTAATTGCTTTTTTCCAATTCTCACCACAATATTATGAAACATATAACAGCGGTAATTTCTTAAACTCAAATTAATTCTTTTTTAATATAATCCATTTTAAATTTTCATTTTCTTATCTGTATCAAAATGCACACTTCAATTTTTTTTCAATATTTATATACTTTGATTTACCACACACTAAATTATTTTTTAAGCTATCATGTCTTCTTACTTACTTACTCATTGGATACATTTGTCTCCTTACTTACTCATTGGATACATTTGTCTCCTGACTTACTCATTGTATACATTTGTCTCCTTACTTACTCATTGGATACATTTGTATCCTTACTTACTCATTGGATACATTTGTCTCCTTACTTACTCATTGGATACATTTGTATCCTTACTTACTCATTGGATACATTTGTCTCCTTACTTACTCATTGGATACATTTGTCTCCTTACTTACTCTTTGGATACATTTTTCTCCTTACTTACTCATTGGATACTTTCTTACTTACTTATTAGACTTACTTATTGGAAAGTTCTTTGGTCATTGTAAATTAGTGGAAAAATTAATGGAAAAATAATTATCACCACTTCCGACCAAAAAAAGAGATAGACAATATGTCTTCATACCAAAGATGCATTACCATGGATGGAAGATTTAATCAAGAAAGTATTTAAAACACTCAGTATTTTTTTTAAATATTAACATACCTTCAAATTTTATCGCAATACTCCATAACTAAGTAAGGCAAATACTATACTATACTCAAATCGCTACCCTTATGCCTATTTACATAGCACTTCAAGACAAGCTTTACTGTTAAATGTTTCTAGGCAGAAATTAATGAACGTTGTCTGAAATACCATTTTCTAAATAAATTACACAATTTCGCAAAACAGCTGTACGATATCAATTATTGTATGACGTAAATATATCCGTTGTGCTTCGTAATTCATAGTGATGTATTCATTATAAGTGAGAATCCCTTCCATTAACGAACTGTAAACAAATAGCGAAACATAATAGCTTCTAATGTTGTTTTCCAAGAGTACAAGACTTCTATATAGTTTATATTTAACGAGATGTCTGAAAATTTATCATCGTTTGTTCAACTTATTTGAACTGAGAGATTTTCTATTCCATAAAGAAAAAACAAAATTTGGGGATGTATTTATCGGTTAGCAAAATTTTATCAATGGTTTTGTGAATTTATCCCGCCCTACAAGCCATCTCCCGCCTAATTAGAATGAAAAGAGAACTTTGTATTTTTAAGTAAGTTTTAAGAAAATATTCAAAAATATACAGAATTGGAATAACATAACATCACTTTATTTTAAACAGTTATTTCTTATCGTTAAAAATGCAAAGATTTTAATAATAGGCAAAATAACACTATCATAATAATGTAAATAAACACTTTTATCGTAATTTATAATAAAAAAATAATGAAACAGATCGAGTATCTGTCAGAATATGCAAAAGTGGAATTCCTATGTCTGTAAAAAAACAATTGTGTAAAAATATAATATTACCAGAATACGTCCAGAGTTATTTTTAATGAACCCTTTCAAGAGATACTAATTTCAGACGTATTTTTTTTCAGATTATTTTGAATCCGCTCAAAAATTATATTAAATTTACAAATATGACTTCAAAATAAAAAAAAATTACCTAAGTGACCGCATCTTAATTTTAAGAGACGTATTTGGTCACATATTTTACGTTAAGAAAAAAATTAAATTTGCTTTTGATCAAAACCCCTATGTGCAGAAGAATATTATGCGGATAAGATTAAAATTGTAGAAAATAGGAGGTCATAATAGAAATAGAATATAACATAATATAAATATTTAAAATTTGTCTATGGTTTACAGTATATTTCACAACATAATTATTTATAATTTGTCTATGGGATACTAGAAAGTTAAAAATAATTTTGATTGTAACCTAACCTAAACCATTAACTGAAGGAATATACAAGATACACGGATTGAAATATATCAAGAGAGATAAGGTAAAAATAAGTTTCATAGATGAATAACATTAAAATTTGTCAATTATAATCACTTGAGGAGAAGATATAATTAATTATTAGGATATAATTAATGTAAAATTTGGCTTGAAGTTAATATATGTGACCGCATAGTTCTAATAAAACTTTCCACATATATACGGGAAACATAAATATCCTAAAATTAATTTTAAAAATATTAATTTCTTTTAACGTAATTTTTTTTAGAAATTACGGTTTATAAAAACTAAAATAAACATTTTTGTTTCATGTACTGACGAACTTTAAAGATCAGCGTCAAATTATGGAACTTAAGGAGTCGATTTTTGCTAACACACTTGAAACAAATGTCAATTTTTTCCCACATCATACACTTTATGATATCTATTTTGAATTAGATATAATTCTTACGCACAATAATATTTTTTTAGGTATTAATACTGTTCGTCATCTGTACTGGATACGTAATAAATTAATTAAGTTTATGCTAGATGATACTAATTAGGTTATATGACGCTGTAATCGTTTGAACACTTTAAATGCAAAATATATTTTCTCGATACTCTGTTTTTCATTATTATTTTCTTTAGAATATAACAGTAGAGGTTACCAAAAACTCTGCCAAATTCACATTTACATTTATTTTATATATAAAAACACTGCTCAAGTTTCTGTGGAAAATAAAACCATAGTTAATGTTTTAGACAAAATAAAGGATTCGACGAAAAATACGACTTAAAATCTTTGATGCACATCGATTTTCCAAGTGAGGTAAAAGTCCATACATCGGTTGAAATTATCTTTTATTTCTGAATCCATTATCATTAAATTCCCAGAACTCGAACTTTACCACTTATTTTTCAATTTGGTTTTCGTCCACAGCAATTATCACTTTATACTTTTTTTATTCCCACATAGATTTTTAAGTATGTACTTTACATTTTTATAATACGGTAGCAAGATAATGTCATATGCATATTTAAGAAATATATTTATATTTATATATAGAGACCCGTCCGTGACTTCACCCCGTATTATGCATTTTTATCACAAAATACTGTAAAATATGTAATTAATAGTTAATCATTTCATCGTCATTAGTTAGCAGTGCGACACCCATTTTTATTTTTTCAAGTTATTTTATATCACTTCAAGAGATGTTAGATTCTTTCCAACGCTGTAATAAACATGAAAATGATTTTAATATGAAAACATGAAATAATATAAATGTACTAAGAGATGCAGCGATAGACAACAATTCTAAAAATAATTGCGTTCTATTCTTAAACTTTATTGTATTATTATGTGTATAATGTACTCGTACTTTGAAAAATTAAAAGAATACAATAGCCCTGATTTACCGATGTTCTATAGTGTAGTATTTTCATAGATTTCCACCAAAGTGCTAAATGAAAAGGGATAAAAATACAGAGTACGTTTTATTGATTTTTACGAGACCCTTCCAATGTATATGTCAATAAAAAGCACCTGAATCATGATATATAGAACATTGCAACATAGCATATTTTCAATATTTTAGAGCATAAAATATATATTATTATTCGGCTCTAAAACATCGTCATTAGCGATAACGTTTGTGCTAACTCTGCCAATATTATTAACATATAAAATTGAATATACGTTTAACTAAGTCTGAGAGTCTGAGAGTAATAATTAAAGAATTAAAACTTACTTTACTAGCGATCTACATTTTACTGACACATTGAGCGACTGGTACCGGAAGAAAAACTATATCCAATGCTCGACCCCTCCCCCTCTGTACTATTTATATATTAAGCCTTCACTTAAATAGTTAAGTTCTATTTAAGTGTATACTAAAATAATGAAAACTTAAACAAGCCAGTCTTGCTTTACAGGCAATATGCATTTTATTGTCTTTACTGACACTTTGAGCCGTTGGCAGCGGAGAGAAAAAGTCTATCCATCGTTCATTCTTACTAATATCAACGTGTTCCCTATTCGTTACGTTTTCATTTCTTGTCATATGTACTTCACTTATATATAAATATTATATTTCGATACCTTTAAGCAATTTGCGCCGAGAATTATAGACGACTGAGATTAATTTATAATTTTAAATAATTGTTCTAGAAAATAATCAATAATCGAATACTTCAACCTATATAGAAAGATTTGTTAGCAATACTTGCTATATATGGAACAAGGTATATTGGGATACATATATAGTCGTCGCTGTGGCGTAGGCGTGTAAAATAGCACTAACGCCACTTGGACAAATTAGGCCCAAACTGGAAATAATATTTAACTTAGACAATATTCATCTGATTCAATAAATTGTGGAATATTCAAATCAAATGACTAGCAGTGTGATTGTCGATTAAGAAAAACTTGATAATTTCTAGCTTTAATAATGTCTCTAGCGAATAAAGATAATTCGACACCCGTATGAGTCAAGCTACATTCACTTACCTAGAAACACCAAACGGATCTCGCGAACTTCTGAGACTCCTCCAGATGGTGACTACAAAGCTCCGTCGTGTATAGGATCTTGTTACTGTAGCAAAATACCTTGTGAAGAAGATGTTCAGTACGATGAATTGTCCTCGCCAGCAGGAACAGTCCACGTCTAGTTATTTTGTTCTCAATTAATTTTAAACTTATCAGTGCAATTAAACAAAGAAAAAGATTGGAATCAGTGATCCGTCGTCGTTGTCACAACACAGATTACACGACACTTTAAACTTTCTTGTTCTTCACCGTCGTAAAACTGTCTCGAAATGTCTTTACAGAAAATCTATATCTATTTATTTGTCACGAGAATCATGTAAAAATACTTTAGCAATGATCTATAATTTTTATCGTCACTTCTCAACTAGACACAAAAGAATTTCTCCAACCAGAATGTACAACTGACATCTTGACTTCTCAATTATTCACTAAAAACTTTTATCGGCAAGAATTCACAGTTGATAATCTAGCGACAGCAAAGATGTGTACTTGATATCCTTGCTTCTTCCAGAGTTTAATAAGAAGTCATATGATGTGTTCTGGTGAAAGGATTTGAAATAACTAAAGAAAAAACTTGACGAAAGAAAATAAAACGGCGACGAACAAAAGGCAATTTGCAATTTTTCCAATGAAATAAAATAAAGCAATGTTCTATTTCTCCGAGAAATGTCTGCACGCTTTAAAATTATTTCATATTTAATTTGAAAATACAATCCAACAGAATTTGACGTTTAAACGTCGCAAGCCATTAAAAAAGTTAAAGTAAATTAGAATTTAAAAATAAACGCCCTCTCATCATAATAAGGGACTGTCTATTACAATTAACGAAATCATTTTAAAAATTATGTAATAACTTGACAAAGCGCCAAGTCTTTAATATGCGAATTGAATCATACAGATGGCCGTAATTATGAATGATTATTTTAAGATAATCTATTAATATTCTAATATCATAATTATTAAATAAATTATTATAAATATATATATATATATATATATATATATACACGATACTAAATTATCATAATGTCCATCAACTCATTTTAAATATTCTTCCAAACTTCTGCAGACATTCTTTCACATGTACGTGTATATTATGTACATAGTATATTGAGATTTTTCGTAACGTGGGCGTTAAAATTCTATGGCATAATCTTTTCCACGTGCCCACGGAGGCTGAAATCCTTGGCCACGCCTAAATTCTTCTTGTACGCACGACGAGCTTTTCAGTTAAAGGTGTGCGCTAAGTGTGAACTTTAAAGATGAGATGTTTGTCTTATGTACTCTGAAACCATCTTATATCATTATATAAACGCAACGCCCACCAAGTGAGCTTATTTTATTTTTACTATATATACATGTATCATTTTGCTTTAACTCAAAAGAAGCGTATCTCACCAAGGTTATCGTCGTTAATTAATAATATCAAACTTATCTATTTCTCAAAAATCCACAAATGAAGGCAACACTTCGATATAACGAGTTTCAGTTTCTTTATTATTCGTTACCGCATGTAATATAAAGTAAAAAGGTAGCAATATAGTTACTACCGTCAGTTAAGATATGGACCTATATCATACTTATTAGTAGTGATTAAATTAATGATTCATTAATTAATGATTAATTATTTGGGTTTAAATTAAATATCTAGTTTATATATTGAATTATCTTAACATAGATTAGCTAAAACCTGTGGACTGTTCTCAACTAATCTGACTAAACGAAAGGGAACTTTCAGCGTATAACGTTGGCGCTACAAATAATTATTTTGAATTGGCCTTTTTATGCGTTCGTTTAATGTTTTGATGTTAGAAACAAATAATCAGTTCAGTTTATATGTCGCTTAGGATGAATTACACTCCCCTCTCCCTCCCCCCGTACCCTTACCAGCTTCTGTATGTTCCCACAGCCCGCTGCTGCTGCTTGCTGCGTTGATGACCTCACAGACACAGCAGGTCAAGCTAATGTCTGATGCCAGAGCGACTAAATAGAGAACAACTCCAGATGGATATGGACTAAATTTGCAGCCGACAGACTACTTGACGATAATGGAGGACTCCTTACAACGTTTAAACTTGACATTAATATTGATGTGTATATGGGAATTGTTTGATATATTCAACGCTATGTTTGATTAACAATTTAAATTGAATAAGTAATGTAATGTGCAATATAATTGTTTACAACGTGATTATATACATTTTTTGTATCGTTGTCCTGGAAATAAATAACTTATTAATATTGCCGTAGTTCATTTCTTTTTCTCAGTCGGAGCTGTTAATTTTGTAACAGTTCTTTTTAATTGGTTTATTTAATATACATACGGAAATGTCAGTATATCTGTTCGTTTAGTTATGGCTTTCTCGGAGTTCTTTCATTATCCAGAATCAGCATGACGTTTTCACAATCCGGCAAATATTCAGTACAAAGAATTTTTGCATATTGACATAAATTGTGAGTGTGATTTGGCGTTAATTTTGTAGAAATTCATTATTTACGATTAATTGAAACTACGTGATGTAGTATTATTTCTACTTTATTTAAATTCTTTACCGCGACCTAGGTTTCTTTGCATGACAACATCTTCAGGTGGGCAATTTGTAAAGATTGACTCTTAGCAACTTCCAACAACATTTAAATATTATATAAAACAATAGCGGAAGTGGGGTTTGCCCAGGTTTTCCCGCTGTTTACGTTAGTGAGTTTATGGTATGGGCGCGTTTTGGTTTTTATTATATTGTTGAAAGTTATACAATATACAAGTATTTTAGTGAGGGTAAGTATTTTAGTGAGGTTAAATGGATGTTATTCTCAGTAATATATTTATACAATAGCAAGGGTATTTGATGATTGGAACAAGGTTATACAACTAATTATAAATGTCTTTCATTTTTTGTTTTCTTTTGTGATCACCTTTAATTTGTTAATGATTAATCTCTCTATCTAATCTAACCCAAATTTTGTGTTTAAATCTTTACTGAAACGAAAATAATATTAATATAATAATATATTATTGTTTATTTTTATTTACTTATCTCGGTCGGTATATATTTTTTTCAATAAAATTCGTGCGCCAACTCCAAGTGAGTATTATTGTTTAATTTAATATGTCTATGGTAGTGTCTGTCTGTCTGTCTGTCCGTCAAGTATACAGTATCGCGGCTTCTTGCATATTGATATAGGTTCTGGGATTAAGATCTAGTATTTTTAATGTGTGGTGTAAATAAGTGGGTATTACACCAATTGAAGATAAAACTATGGACATTATATAAATTTTATTATGCTCCCAGAATCTAGTAATTTCGTTCTTTAATTTTGCATATTTATGAATTTTCTCGGTTATTGCTTTCATTAAAGTATGCGTGTTTGGTACTACGGTCAATTATTATATAGTTTTATCAATTAGGTATATAGTTCGGTTTATTTTGTTTGATACTGATGAAAAGAAGTATCCAATATAGAATACTTGATATTTCAAGTCTTCTATATTAGATAGTTCTTTCCATCAGTATGCTTCGATCATAGTAAACTTTATGGATAACGAATTCTGGATAGGATTAGATACATATTTGGACAAGGGTGTTCTTTGTTTGAGGTATATATGAGGTTGTGCTTGAGTTCTAGTTTGTGATGGATGGTTGTGACTATTTGGTTATATCTAAGCATTTAGTTTCGAAGTGTATGTAGTATTTGCGGTAATTGTTGCCCGTTGTATTTGAATCTTTTTTGTACTTTTGATGTTAATACTTGGTCTTGAATAGCAATAATAAATCCTTTTTCTGGAAATATTGCACCTATTTTGTACCATTTGTTTGAATCTTTGCTATCTGTATTTTATAATTGGGGCGGTGGCCACCTGAAGCTTTTCTTTTGTATGAATGTTCCGGATCGACCGTAAATCATTAAATTTGTAAGTTTTCTGCCCTCTTTCTCTATATAAACTTTAACTATGCCAAATCACACTCTCCTTCGTGCGCGCAATATAATCGGGGTACAAATATTTTCTGTTCACATATTAATATATAGATAATTTCATTTCTTTCATTTTTTCCAAAATTAGCTTGGGAGTATTCCAGTACCGCGGGCTTTTCGCTAAGCAATAGTGTCTATGAAGTACGAATATAATATTATGTAGTGTGATTTGTCTGTGTCCGCGTAAGGTTCTATAGTAAGCGTGCGTGTGTAAATGAATTTGTGCACCCAGTTGTGTGTACCTTGACTGTCTTAATTAGCTTTCATTTATTGATAGAAATTTACGAATAATCCTGCAAGTGTTGAGAATAGCGGCTATTAGAATTAAAGTATTTGGTGATAAATTTAGACCATTAATGCTAGCGTGGAGTATTTAGAGAACAATGTATCGAATAGAAATATCTATGGATATTATTATAACTTTTCGTAAATTCCACATTCTGGCTATTTCGTTCTTAAGATGCGCGTATTCGATATTTTTTCAGCCATGGTATATTGGAGATTATGAGAATTTAGTACGACTGTATCTATAATATGTGCCGTTTTATTTACAATATCAATGAAGGTTATATCTGCTCTATTAAAATATACAATTTTGTCATTGTTGGCTGTGACATTGTCGGCCGGTATCGTTTATAGCACTTTGGAGTTTAATGTGTTTTTGATAGATCCGTATATCTATCATTTGCTCTTAAATGGTCAACGTAAATCTTCTGCTTCTGGGAAGAACTCGCCTCGAGTAAGCCAAGCATTCGATGTCGACGTTTGAGTAACATAAGTCCTCATAATTAAATGAAACTACGTGATGTAGTATTATTTCTACTTTCTTCAAGTTCTTTACCACAACCAAGGTTTCGTTGTATTACAACATTTTCAGCAAAGATATTAAAAAAGTAGAAATAATACTACATCACGTAGTTTTATTTAATTGTGAATAATGAATTTCTACAAAATTAACGCTAAATATATTTAACATATGTCCTTTCGTGGATTGGTTGATCCATTCCGTAATTTTTGTCTGTCAGTCATCCATCCTTTCTTTTATATTTAAGGTATTTAATTTTATATCTTTCGCAACAATTGATTCAGATAAATTGGGATTATTTTATTTGTTGTGAAAATATGTTATTTATATCGTAATTTTTTATTATATAAAATTAAAATATATATTATGCTTCTTCCGCTTTCATTTCTTGGTAAAGTTACTCGGTGTTTACAAAAAGGAGGATGATGTTTCGGTTTTTGGTAAGCGAAGTATGTGTTTCACTTTAGTTATATTTTTATGTATTATGGCTATCTGTAAATAGTTCCACATTGTTGATCTAATAAACAGTAAATTATAAGGTCCGAACGTTGTATACGAAGTTTTATTTTTATACTAAAGTAACTAAGGTTGAAACTACCAAACAGGAGAAAAATAATAAAATTTGGTCTGAGTTTTACAAAACTCTTAAAAAAAACTTTTAATTTTCGTCGGTCTATCTTTAATACACTTTAATTTTTAGAAAAATAAATCAGCCACGAAATATCGTTCATAGCTAAAACTATGTATACTCTACGAAATTTCTGTAAAGAGATAGACGTAACAGCAAAAAAAAATAAAGTCTCAAAATCACTTACGCTTAAATCAACTACGCTTTAAAAAATTAAATGACATTTTAGCAGTTAACTATTTACGCATTAACAATTAAACAAACATTAAAAAATGTGTTTAAGTTAAAAACAAAATGTTTGGCTGTCAAAATACATGTTTTATTAGACACAAACATAATATAAGAATATATAAAACAAATCTAAAAACGAAATCTAAAGGGAGTAATATGCAACTATAATTTTATGGCTAAAATTAAGAATTAACATTTTATTTGAATTATAAATAATGATTATAAATAATGAAGTAAGCTACTCCACTATATTTTATAGTATCACGATAACCTCATTCAGTATAGAGTATTTTAATTTCCAAGTAAAGATCAGTTCACACTCAAACTTAAGAAAGATCAATATTATATCATAAAATAATATTTTCAATCTTAACGACGGTGAATTTCATCATACTTGAATTTCCTCTATTCAATTTATAAAATATTTTCTATTAAAGTAAGTGCTTTTAACGTAAGCACGGCGTTTATTGATATTTCAAATTTCTTAATGGAACGTGTAAGATGCAAAAATCTTGTGCGCCTTGATCGATTTGCCGTTCAGTCATCGTCAAATTTGCAACTTACGCGACCATTACATTAAGTGCTGGTATCATATACATGCTTACGTTGATTTACTACCATTTTACAATAAAATTTTTACTTTTTTGTTTAAAAATCAAAGTGTTTTTAAATGCGCATATTACTTTGAAATGAAGCTTTCTAGATTTTCTTTCTGAATAAAAGTTACGATATTTTTATGCATTAGATCCATTTGTAAAATTTAACTTACGAAGCTTCTCAAATGCGATTGGTCCACCCTATGCGTTGTATCTATCGCAGTTGTGAATTTCTCAAGTAGACGAAGCATATTTTTTTACTACTAAATTCAAATTAAATAGAAATTGGTGCTATCAGTAAATGTGTGGTACATTTGTTTATCAACGTACTTGTACATTCTATAATATATCACAACTACTTTTTGGGAAAATAATAGAATCAAAATAAAAAAGCTAGTTAAATAGGGGTAGAACTCGCACTGCTATGGCTATATACTCAAGTTTCTTATATTAAACTTTTACGGAACATATATTGCTAAGTATACCTTTCAGAGGCCTAAAATATTGTCAATATCCAAAATCAATGAAATTTAAAAGCATCACTAAAGTTTGCCAATATCCTTTAGCTAATCTCCTAATTATTCTGTTTTTCTTATAATTTTTAATTCAGCACTTTCAAAAATAGGGGGGAGCGTAGTAAGCGAATATTTTTGTCGATACTTTTAAACATATGTCTCATATTGCCTTATTTTAAAAAAATGCCTTGAAATTTTATAAAGATTTTCTCTTTCAATTGATGTCCCACGTGATAAATGAAATTAAAAAGATAATTTCCATTTAGTGGAAAGCGGAGTAAATATGGACTCTGGATAATTCCAGACATCATGGTATCTATTACAGCAGCCTAACCATCCACGCCCTGCTAATGCCCTGACGTGTTTAAGTCTGTCATCTTAAATACACGAATAGCTGTTACGATGGGAGGCTGAGCACGTGTTCAAAAGTAAGTTTCATTAAACATTTTTAGGTCATTTATTATCAACTGTGTATGCTTTACTATCAACTATCGTGCTAACCCGAATTTTAACATCATAATTAGTTACAAATTCTACAAGTAATCAACCTTTGGTGAATCTTTCTGGTAAGAGATCTTCATCTAAAAAAATTGTACCGTTCTTTTAATATTTTAAAATATTTATTACTGATCTAAATTTGCATTTGAAAAATTGCATGCATCACCATCTGTTAGTCTGATCGTATGTTAGGTACGTACGTATAAGGGCCCGATACAAATCGCAAAAGTTGACTTATTTTGATGGTTCTTTCTTTTTCTATCAATTTGTTAACTTTGAGGACAAAGACCTATCCATTTTCACAAGGATTTTTGAAATAGAACTAATAAGCCAGTTTTGTATTGAAACTGTTTTTGTCATGGTCAGCGACTGTTCCCGCCTTCTTTTTATGCGGAACTTTATATACCTTCTCTCTGCTCCTTGCTGTTTTTAACGTTTTTATATTTAATTTTTTCTCACAATTTTTATTTTTCTATTGTTTGTTAGAAATTCGGAGTATGCATTTATAATTCTGTCAGCAATTTTATCACTTTTATTTATACACAGTTTTGAGTTTATATAGTATTATATATACGAGGCGTGATTTTAAAGTAAGTAATGTTTTTAAATTACGCCGCCGCAGCGCTGCGGTTGCCGTTTAGCGCATGCGCGTCGTGTAGCTACATCTGTTGGGAAGCCACAGACGCCATTACGGAACCATCCGATCGAGTCTACATCTGTTTGCGTGATTTTAAAATGCCTCATGAAAACCTATTGAGAATCCCGCCGACTGTGAAGTGCGTGCTGTAATACGGTTTCTCTGTGCTCAAGGCTTCAAATCAGTTGACATTCATCACCAAATCAGTGAAGTGTATGGTGAAAACATTATGAGTGATGGAATGGTGCGGAAATGGGTTAGGGCCTTTAAAGATGGCCGTACAAATATTCATGATGAGGAACGAAGTGGGAGACCTTCAGTCATTACCGATGAACTGATTCAAAAAGTGGACTGTAAAGTGAAAGAGAACAAACGATTCACGATTTTGTCCTTAGCTGAAAAGTTTCCTGCTGTCTCCAGAAGTGTACTTTCCGAAATTGTGTCCGAACGTTTAAATTATCGGAAATTGTGTTCACGCTGGGTGCCAAAAATGTTGATTGATGAGCACAAAACCAAAAGATTGGGCAGTGCATTGAGTTTTCTCTAACGATACAGTAACGAGGGCGATTTTCTAAGCCATATTGTCACAGGCGATGAAACATGGGTAGCCTACGTTACACCGGAATCGAAGCAGCAATCAATGGAATGGCGGCGTTCATCATCCCCTAGGAAAGTGAAATTCAAACAAACAATTTCTGCTCAGAAAATCATGTGCACTGTGTTTTGGGACAGAAAGGGTGTGTTGCTGGTCGATTTTTGACTCGCGACGACACGATCAATGCAGCAGCATACTGTGCGACTTTACAAAAACTGCGCCGCGCAATTCAAAACAAAAGGCGTGGCGTGCTGAGTGCAGGTGTCGTTTTGCTCCACGATAATGCCCGTCCACACACAGCAAATCGAACACAAGACCTTATCACTTCTTTTGGCTGGGAACAATTGGACCACCCTCCATACAGTCCCGATCTAGCGCCGAGCGACTACCATTTGTTTATGCACTTGAAGAAGCATCTGGCGGGGCAGCGCCATTCCGATGACGACAAAGTGAAAACGACTGTGAAGCAGTGGTTGTCTAATCAGGCGGCAATCTTCTTTGACGATGGCATACAAAAGCTGGTCCCAAGATACGATAAATGCCTCATTAGTAATGGGAATTATGTAGAAAAGTAGAGTAAAGTATGGCTTTTCAAGTGAATAAATTATTTTTGGAAAAAATTTAATTGTTGTTTTTTTATGTCAAAACGGTACTTACTTTAAAAATACCTCGTATATATATATATATATATATATATATATATATATATATATATATATATATATATATATATATCATCTAAAATATACGTTAGTCATGCCTAGTTGTGGTATACATTAATAAAACCATAATGAAAAATAAATGGAGTTAACTTAACTTTATATTAATGTTTTCAAAATTGTCGAAGTCAGATTGAATTAATTACGAACCTGAGGAATGGTGTAAACTCGGAATACTGCAGTCATCAATTTATTTCTTGTTCTGTTATTTTTACCTGCTAATTTATTTCACTGAATATTTCAAACCTAATACAACTTTTAAATTAATTTTTGGTCTTTTTTTTTATTAACTATACAGCAGTATTAACTTTCTTATCCTAAAACGATACTTTAAGTTAAAACAAACATTTTCCAATTATTTGCAATATTACACAAGTAGTATGTCACCATGAGAAATTAAATGTTATACCATCACCTGGCTATGATTAATACACCAAGTGTTTAAAAATTTTGTACTAATCCTTAATCGAGGTCTTTATTTTTTTTAATTTCATTTCAATTGCAACTGAAATGAGTATCAAAGATTGTCCTGCATATAAGAAAAAACCACAGTTTTATTTTGCGATCAATCAATGGGTTAATTTTTTTACAAAATATTAAATTATTTAAAATATAAACATAAACGTATTGTATACTTATAATGAGATTCTGAATTGAAAAGTTTCACACGTGGCGATGTTGACTTAACATATGGCGATTTTAAATTATTTTCTTTTCCATGTGTTGGAATTATTCAAAGAATATATGTGCTTGAAATGCAATTTCAATTAAAATGTACATATAATAGTATTCCAAAATACTGCTAATGTTTTTTGCAAATATCTCTCATCGACATATTTTGTTTCCGAAATATGAAAATGTATGATGTGTTAGCATAAATGTAAGTATCATACACGATGAAAAGAGAAACTCTTAACACATCTGAAATAATGGTTCATATAAGTGTACAAAACTGCAATAAAAGAAAATGAACAAAATATATTTTACAATACATATAACAATTTCTGTCCTTTCATATTTCAGCTCAGTCCCACATACCATAAGAACCCACACTTTGAAATCAGTTAGTGATTATATCATTGGAGAATATATAATGAAACTTGACAGCAAAGACAACGGCATAAACTACACAGCTTTATTACACTGCAGGAAATATGGATCTAAATTTGTGTACGCGGAAATCGTCGTATTCCAGGAGGTGTCAAGATTATGACGAGAATAAAATGTGCCAAACGCGATGCTCCAATTTCTTTTGTGCTATTTTTGTAGCCTTTCATTTATATGTCTATTGCTTCAAAAACGTTTCTATTTGCAAAAGTTTTTGAGTCTGATAAAAGATGATATTTATCCTTTCATATGTGCTAAATATAAATTGTACTTGTTTAACGACGACTGCAGGATGGCGAGGATTTTTCTTACAGATTTTATGAGGAAAATATTTTACAATAACTCAACTTGGCATTATTCTTAAACCTACACTACACTATTCGCGAAATTGATATAAGTTAAGCGAAGAGAATAGTGTAGATAGGTACTTCTATTCGCTTTGTGCGAATCGAAGTACCTATCTACATTCACCTGGAGCGACTTCCGATTGCTGCTGGTTCTTTGCGCCCGAGTCAAAGGACTTCGCGAGATTAGCATACGGGAGACTCAGGGCGACTGGGCTCCTCGCTGAGTTGCACGAGTGTGTAGTCGCGTACTTCAGACTGCGATCAACTTCGACGAGCATTTCGTCGAAGTAACATCTCGCTAGTAGTGTAGAGGTCGTTTTACTTTACAGCGTAAAAATATTACTTTTCCCGCGTAAAATTGCAATATTCACCGAAATATCTTAACTATTTTTATAAGTTGCAAAAATGATTTTTTTTTGTTTCCAGCTTTCATGATTCAAATAAGTCATTAAAAATGTTTATTCTGAAATAAAATTAATTTTTTTTGCTATTAAAAAAATATTCCGATATTGAAAAGAACTAGTATATGTATGTTTTAGTAGTAAGTCGATAGTATCGTGGTAGTTTTATGAATAATTTTTAAATTACACCAATAATGTTTTACCATCACCTTATTCTGCTATTCTCCCTGTAAATATTTGTCTTTGTTGTTTTAGAATTATGTTAAATATATTAAATAAACTATGATATTTCATGGTCTCTAACATATCATATACAATCTCCTTCCAAAACGTTTTCACTTTTTTATTCGTATATGTAAACCATAGTTCCTTTTGTGAAAGTGTGCACAGGAAAAATATACGCGCGTACACTTAACCCGCTAGTTTTAAAAACCAACCAATTTTATGAAATTTTGTTTAAGTTTTTTTTATTTAAAGGTTAAGATGAAAAATGCCTCGTAATTATAAAATGAAATACCGTGGAAGAGAGACAATAACACAATAACAGCTGGAAGAAACAAAAAAATTATAAAACAAGAAAAGAACAAGAGATGTGCAGCTGAAAAGGTAGGAATTAGTGAGCCAGCTCTTAGAAAGAGGTTAAAGTTGCAATGTATGTCACAATTTTTCGAAAGTTATTTTCGTACTTTTAGTGGTAAGCAGGAATCGGAACTTCCTGCACATTGTATCAAATTAGATCGAGTATTTTATGAAATAAATCTGATGTCGTACCAGATTTACAAAGATTAACTTTCCGACATGCTAATATTAATAATATTTAAAATCATTTTAATAAGGAAGAAACGATTGGGTCAAAGGTTTTCTTAGTCGTCACGAAAATTTCATTGCTCATCGACCTACTCCGACGAATTTAGCTAGTGCAATTGATTTTCATAGAAATCAAGTAGATAATCGTAAAGGCGTAATCTGAAAGAACTCATGGAAAAATATAAATTTGCATCGGGTCGCATTTATAGCATGAACGAAACGTATATGATTACGGTCCCAAAGAAAATATCTAGAGTTGTGTTCACAAAAGAAAAAAATTATGGCAAAAAAAAAGCGCCGTTTGTTTTAGGAGTGCAAGTGGTTATTACATTCCTCCACTATTCGTTTATCACAGGAAGAGAATGAAAAGAGACTGTCGAATCATTGGCCCAATAGCTTTATTGGCATAGCTTCATGTGCAGGCTATATTAACAGCGATTTATTTTTTTAATGGCTCAATTACTTTATATACCATGTTTGCCCTGCTAAATAAAGCCTTACCCTTTTCATAACAGATAACCATAGTTCGCATATAAATTAATAATCTGCCCTAACCATTCCCTGGTAACAACGTTGTTGTTTTAAATTTGCCACCGCAGAACAGTCACAATGCAATGCAATGCAATATCTTGACAGAACGTTCTTCAGTCCATTAAAGGGAAAATATTTCTTGGAATGTTATCGATTGTCTATCGAATTCTGGGTAAGAAAGAGCGATTACCCAATACTAAATAGGAGAATTATTTAATTTGGCCTAAGAGAACAAAGAACTACGTTATCTAATGCAGAATCTGGATTTGCTCTTACTGGTATTTATTCTATTAATGATTGCCCTTTTGAAGATTTTTACTTAGCTCCGGCCTCAGTTTCAGACAGATAAATAATTTTTCGTTAAATTTTCAATGTGCCTGAACTAACAACTAATGAAACTATTAACTTATCAGCCGACAACGCAGATGGTACACAACATGAAACCAAGCAAAACCTAAATGATACTAAAGATAATTAAAACCAATCTCAAAAAGACAAATAGATTTTAATGTCGACGATAACACTCTTACCCAAATCGAGCGAACTAAAAATAAAACAAGGAAAGCTCAATATTCAAAAATAGTGACAAGTAGCCCGGTCAAAGTAGAATTAGAAAATTAAGGGGAACTGAAAGAAATTAAAAATAAAAAGATACCACTGAGAACCTTACCAACACAACTTGGTATACCGCGCGTAACATTGAAGAAAAGAAAATACGAAGAATCTATTAAAGACAGAAGACCGAAGGAAACCAAAGACAAGAAAAAAACGAATTTTTTGTACACTATGCAAAGAGAAATATACAGACCTGCCTGTCGCAAGAGTGTATTCAATGCGTCAAACACGAAGACTGATGACATGACGAGCGTACCACATTCGTGATTTTTGCTTTTATATGTAACTGTTATTTATAAAACATGCACAAATTTTTCACCCAATAAGTAGGCACTCGCATTGGGAGGCTAGTGCACGCATTTTGAGTTCCTTTAATTTTTATTTATCCATTTTAATTGAAGAAGTATAATTCATTTTTTTTTACTATTAAAGAGTTTGCTATGCAGTTATTTTTTTGTCCATTTCTTTTTTACTCCTTCATAACGTGCCTTTAAAGAAAAAAGTGCACACACTTGTACACACTGACTCTATAAGCACAATTTATTACAAATTATTATGGATTTATAACAAAATTATCAGACGAAGGATTTACAAAAGAATCAGACGAAGATCTGAAGGATATGTGAATTTTGAGTTAGCTCCCTATTCAGTAAATATAATTTTTACACATTTTTAATGCTTGTTCAACATTTTTATATGAATATACTTTAGTATATACCGTTCCATTTGCTGATTTCAAAAAATATGTTTCCCTATAATGACAGACAGTGCGCGTTAGTGGTTCAATAAATAAAATATACTCCAAAATACGTAATATGCAAGGGAGTTTACAAAAAAATTTAAAAAAACAAAAGTGGGAACTTTTATTGGGTAACTTTTTTACTTCTTGATCTAAGAAACTCATTAAAAAAATTATTAATCCATCTATTTCAATTGAACCTCTACGTGTAAACGTAAATGCACTGAACTACGAAAATACCTCAGAATTCCTTAGTTATTCTAGGGAATAAAGTTTTTAATGCAAAATGCTTCAAATATTGGAAATCAATATGATGCTATTGAGTTGTTCTAATATTGCGATATCTATATAATTTCACTATCAAATCTCCAGCAATCACGCATATCAGTTTTAATTAGTTCATAAAGCGCTATTTTTAAGATCTTTCTATTTCAGCGAATTTTCCCCAAGGAAAATTTTCTGAATTGATGTCGCTCTGATATTGGAAATTTTCGAAAATCTCACTATCATATCTTCACTGGTCATACATACCAGAATTCAAAAAAATTATCTTTCAAAAGTTGATGTAAACAAGTTCAGCTTACTACAACCAACAGTATTAACACTTGCAAGCCTAACAAAGGCATATATTGAAAGTGGGCAACAGTATGTGAAAAATTGCACACGTGTGGTCTGCCCAGATTTAAATGATTTTAAAAGGAATAAATTAAGAGTCTAAAAGCTTTGAAAATATATATGAAATTAAAACCATGTATGCTAGTGAATGTGGCAAGACGAAATTTAATTTAATTGAAATATACGACATTCTATATCATCTGCATTCTGCAATGAAAAAGGGTGTAAAGACCAAAATTTTACAAACTTAAGTCAAAATTAAACTAATATTAGAGAATTAATTATAACTAATAGTCAAAATTAAACTAATATTAGAGAAGTAATTATATAAATGTTAACATAATTTTTCTTAAGATCAGCTAATAATCAGTTTACAATCTAATGACGTAATTACAAGTTAAAATATCATTAATATCTTTCTAAGATCATTACTAACTGAACTTAAAAACAAATTCGTCATGCGATTTCAATTTGGTAGAACTTACGAAAATGAGGTAGCAAGTAAAGAGAGGTAACACCTACCCTTCGCGACAGCTACCCTTTGTCTGGTGAGACGACCAATGTTATTATGGCGCCCAGAAATATTCGTAACTTCCTTCATCGTAAATGCATCTTTTCTTCGATATTCCTTTTCTAATTTCATTCAAGTATTTATTAGTTACCTGTTTTGTAAGTTGTTTACTTTATTCTGCATGAACGTCAGATATAAAACTAATTATTCTTGTTTACACAAATTATATCAGTAACAAATGGTGTGTTACTTTTTATGAGGCTACGATGAAGTTAAATGGATGGAAGTACTATTCGCCCCTCTATGTGTAAGGGTGGAGAAAACAATTTTCTTTCGATTATATTTAAATCAATATTTTAAAATAAAATAATCTAATAACTAAACTATACTTTTCTTGGTATTAATATTCATGTACGCATACCGCAAATAATACATAGTTTATGTATCTTTTAGTCCGCTACAGAAAATATAACTAAATTTATTAATGATTAGTTGTTTGATCGTATTTATTAAGTAACAAACATCCAAATAATACAATTAAGTAACAAAATTTCACAATTACAGTATTATTATTGGTATGTAATACTAGAAGCACTACCTTACACTAAGTTCACCCCTAAATATAAAATTAAGACGTTATTTTCTAGTATATATGTAAGTGTTTTTACTTTCACTATAGATTAAACTCAAATGTATGTAAGAGTGATCTTTATTTTCACTATAGATTAAACTCAAATGTATATAAGAGTGTTCTTCATTTCCACTATAGATTAAACTCAAATATACGTAAGAATGTTCTTTATTTTCACGAATAATATTGATTGGTTGAAATATCTCTCGATTACTCTTGAAATTAATTACAAGTAATAAAAATAGGTAAAGGTATAAAACGTTTAATATTTCGAATGATAACCGCCGTATTGTCTAAGAAAGAAACCCCCACGAACATGAGTTTCAAATTAAAGTTATTAGAAAGGTAGTTCAAAAAACATACATTACGTTAGTGATCGTGTAACTTCTAAAAGACTTGACTGATAGACATCATATTCGCATAAAATATATGTTTTGTGAAGATGATGGGTCGTAGCTATGTTAGGATTCATTAGGGGACGCTGTAGTCAAGTTATTACCAATTTTTTTAATTTATGATCCAAAATGACAAAATCCAAAAATTAATGGTTTTAATTCAACGTGAACTGATATATTTTCATAATTAACTTTTTGTACTTATGAGAAAAATATAGTGGGAAAATATTTA
The DNA here is from genome assembly GCA_039881145.1 of Druceiella hillmani. Taxonomy (NCBI): domain Eukaryota; kingdom Metazoa; phylum Arthropoda; class Insecta; order Lepidoptera; family Hepialidae; genus Druceiella; species Druceiella hillmani. Next base: position 5,224,394 of record JAYKKI010000045.1, on the reverse strand, counting down.
AGTTGTGAAAAATTAATATTTGTAAATAGTTTAATTAGAAGTAATATGTTCCCTTAAATCTGAATACGTGCGTAAATGTTTACAAAACCCTCGTAATGAGAGTTCCACTTGCGCTTGGCAGGTTTTTTATAGTAAAATATCGGAATGTATACATGATTTTTTTTAATTACATTTATCTAGTGATGATTTTGTATTCGTTAGCAGTTCGGCACTATTTTCTTCAATTTTTAATTTTTTGATATATCAAGACGACTGTGACTTTGTCCAAGACTTTATAAATATAAAACACATTCGATATGGTACGAATATATAAAACCTTTTATTACATAATATATATTCATAGAACTCTGTCTACGAAGGTTTCGTACACATTGAAGCACTTATAACCATTTAAGGAAACATAGTATTTATATTGAATATATTTGGTGTTAATTTTATAGAACTTCATTATTCACAATTAATTGAAACTACGTGATGTAGGATTATATCTACTTTCTTAAATTTCTTTACCACGACCTATCTTTGCTAATATCCCATCTGAAGATTTTGTAAAACAAAACCTAGGTCGTGGTAAAGAAATTAAAGAAAGTAGAAATAATACTACATCACGTAGTTTCATTTAATTGTGAGTAGTATTTATATTAAACTGCTTACAATTTTTAATTTTTCATAACGTAAACATAGTGCATATTCCAAAAGTTGTAAGATCTGGAATAATGGATATTAATAAGGAGGTTAGGTTATATTTCCAAATATTTTTTTAAATTTATTTTTAAATGTGCAAAAAAAATGCGGAAAGATATTTCTAATCCTCATAAAAAACCCTTTCAAATGATATACAATTAAAATATTTTTTGTTTTAATTTTGAGTACTTTATCCCCTCAGTAATTCTTATAAAAATATTTAAAAATTAACTGGTGCCAAATATATGGCTTAATAAGATGCATCACTATGTCATGTTCCTAGATCGTATCGTCTTTGAGAAAATAGGCTGTGAAACGGACAAACAGACAAATACATGAATAATCATGTAAGGGTTCCAGTTTTCACTTTGATGTACTATACCCTAAACATAGAATAAAATTCCCATAATGGTGTTCTGTTCTATTTCTTTTTTATAGCCCCTCAAGCTCAAAAAACTATTAACGCCAAAGTTATTATTTTATAAAATGTATAAATCATATATAACATATTTATGAAATGTATAAATTATATTTACTATTTTATGAAATGTATAAATCATATATACAAGTAAATTAAAATCATACAATAGCTGCGATTTCTCGTTTTTCTGTAGAATAATGTTTCTATCATTTTTGTCAAATAAATGTTTAAAAAATACATGTCAAGTTTTTTTTTTACTTTTATGAATACTTTAAAGTTTATATATCAATAGAGAAATCTCCTGAATCAAGACGTGCATTATAGCACTTTGTCAACATATTTTGACAACAAACGTATACTATTATTCTGAAGTGCCCCTCTGAACGATCGAGGCTACCGAAAATAGTTTAAATAATATTATTAACACATAATCATAAGTATATGCTTATATCTCAACGTACGAACTTAAATTACAGTGCACACAAATACTGTCTTTCCGCCATGATTGGGAATCATTCATTATTTTAAATAATATTTTTTTGTTAAATGATTCAATAAAAATGTTTAAAAAGTACATGTCAAGTTTTTTTTTACTTTTATGAATACTTTAAGGTTTATATATCAATAGAGAAATCTCCTGAATCAAGACGTGCATTATAGCACTTTGTCAACATATTTTGACAACAAACGTATACTATTATTCTGAAGTGCCCCTCTGAACGATCGAGGCTACCGAAAATAGTTTAAATAATATTATTAACACATAATCATAAGTATATGCTTATATCTCAACGTACGAACTTAAACTACAGTGCACACAAATACTGTCTTTCCGCCATGATTGGGAATCATTCATTATTTTAAATAATATTTTTTTGTTAAATGATTCAATAAAAATGTTTAAAAAGTGCATGTCAAGTTTTTTTTAACTTTTATGAATACTTTAAGGTTTATATATCAATAGAGAAATCTCCTGAATCAAGACGCGCATTATAGCACTTTGTCAACATATTTTGACAACAAACGTATACTATTATTCTGAAGTGCCCCTCTGAACGATCGAGGCTACCAAAAATAGTTTAAATAATATTATTAACACATAATCATAAGTATACGCTTATATCTCAACGTACCAACTTAAATTACAGTGCACATAAATACTGTCTTCCCACCATGATTGAGAATCATTCATAATTTTAAATAATTACTCTTTTGTCAAATGATTCAATAAAAATGTTTAAAAAGTACATGTCTAGTTTTTTTTTAATTTTATGACTGCTTTAAGGTTTATATATCAATAGAGAAATCTCCTGCATCAAGACGTGCATTATACCACTTTGTCAACATGTTTTGGTAAGAAATGTATATTATTATTCTAAAGTGTCCCTGTGAAGCATTGAAGCTACCGAAAATAGTTTAAATTTGTGAATATTATTAACACAGTCATAGGTATATGCTAATATCTGAACGTACAAACTTAAATTACAGTGCACACAAATACTGTCTTTCCACCATGATTGGGAATCACTTATACTTTTGAATAATTACTCTAGCAGAAAATCCACTCACCACAAATTTAATTTATTAATTGATATAATGACTCGTTATGTTATCGTCGCATAATGTAGATGACCTGTCGTAGAAGCATATATAGATATTTAAACTCTACTTTCAACCAAAACTTCAAGAAACATATTTTTCCAAATATACACCTGTTCACATACATACAAATATATATATACATACATATGTATATATATATATATATATATATATATGTATGTGTGTGTGTGTGTAATGTGGGCGTTAGAAATCTAGGACAAAATCTTTTCTCTGCATCACCATACAAAGACGCTGAAATCTTACAAAGTACAACCCTCGCCACGCCTAAAGCCTCCTTATGCGCACAGTGAGCTTTCCAGGTTTGTACCTTTACTCCTTTGAGTACAATAAGAATACGCTTTAAAAATAAAATCTTTCTCTCCATACTACATAAAACATCTTACGCCATCATACCAGAAACGCCCACTGAACTTATTTTATTTTCTTCATATCTATATAAAGCGTTTTTCTTTGACTGACAAAAAATCCTACCCCTAGAAGATCGCCACGGCTGCCATCGTCCATTGTTATCAGATTTAACTATTTCTCAAATAAGTCCATAAATAAAAATGACACTTTGATCTATAAAGCATCAGTGTATATATTACTAGTTACTGCAAGTAATGTGAAATTAAATAATAGAGATAGTAATATAGTTTTTATATACGGTCAACTACGTTCATAATAACAATCTATGATAATTATTGAAATAAATATTAATTCAAAATATTTTATTTGAAATTAAATACCTCATATATGAATTGCATTCTTCGAAAATATATACATTTTTTTCTAATTTGGTAAAATATATACCTATGAGCCACTTTGCCTAGCGTCATCTATTGAAACTTATTAGCGTTACTATATTTACAATGTATTTTGTGCCAAGCGATTCGCGAAATATCGAAGTATCGTTTGTATGACGCCTCTACACAAGCATAGAATCAGGAGATAGAGTGACCCTTGATAAAATTTGAACAATACTATGGTAATTAAACAGACAGATTGAATACAGACTGACCAAGACCAGTGAACGTTGATAATGTTAAAATCGAAGTAATAGTATATCTACCTAAGACCAAATATTTTAGCTGTTTAAAAACAACTTTAATAAAAAAACTGTCAATTGAATTCGTCTGGGTGTGCGGATGTGGGAAATTATATCTTATCTTTATACAGCCCATTTCGCAATCGGTTAACCCCAAGTTCTGCAACCAATGCATTCTACCTGTGATGATCTATGATGCTAAAATGTGGACACTCACGGTCGACCTAATCCATATTAATTAGCAATTAATTTATATTAATTTACATTAATTAGCAAGCGATGGAAAAGTTTTTCTCCGTGTATCTCGAAAGGATAAAGTCCGAAATGAGAAAGTCCGAAGGAAAACCGACGAAAAATAGGCATCGTAGCGTTCACAACATCAGCAAATTGAAGGGGTAGTGACCACAAGCCTCGAAAAGCTGCATGAGACATTTCCCATTCACATTAACTGACAACCTAGAGAAGTCGGCGAGAAGAAGCTGGATGCGAAAAGATGATATGTGATCCATCATGCATGATGAAACCTCTTGAAAAAGACCTATATCCAGCAGTGTATAGATACTTGCTAAAGATGAAGATGAAATACACAAATATAAAAAATGACATTAACAAATTTGACGCTAAGAACAATTTCTTTGGTAATAAATGAATTCTTACTTAATCTGATGATAAAGAAATATATATATATATATATATATATATATATATATATATATATATATTTATATATATATGTATATAAATATATATATATATATATATATATATATATATATTTATATATATATGTATATAAATATATATATATATATATATATATATATATATATATATATATATATATATATATATAACAAACGGCTATGTGATTTAAATTTGTTAAGTGTCTTTAATATTACGTCTCCTTGATCTTGTTAAGTGTCTTTGATTTTATGTGTAATTGATGTTGTCCAATGTTTCGAAATTAGGTCTCCCTGATTATCAAAGAAACTTTACATTTTAAATTCACTATTATATAGTTTAGAATAGGGATTTTAACACTGTAAAGGTTTTTTGTTGTGTTTTATCATTCAAAACACAATAAGTATGAGTGTATCAGTAAATGTAATCTAAATATTAGCTTAAATCTAAAAGCAAATACAAAAACTTAAACCAATGCGTCCAGTACTAAAATGTGGTCGAGACTAACGACAGATTCAATACGAAAGACTGTGAATTTAATGAAAAGTTATTTATAATAATTTTAAAAGATCATAATTTGAAATAGTATGATAGTAATCTATTTCAAAATTATTGTAAAGAGTTGTATTTATAATTTACTTACGGTGTATTCAAATTTATTTTCGTTACATATAAATTGTATACCCAACATTTTGTACACGATATCTTAAAAATGTTAATTGAATAAATAAATATTTCTTTAAAAACTTTTGTTTTCTAATATTCGTTATACGAATTGCTACCAACATAAACTGGATTTCCATTTAAACCTTCATAAGTTTAAAATATTGAAATGTTTCCTAAAGCTCCGAAAAGCCATCAAAAACGCTGCAAAACACTTCGCCTAAAGTAACTTGGCTGTAACTGGCGTAGAGTATTGCTCCAAATGCGTACAACGTGTAGTGTAGTCCACAAATTGCTACAATAATTCGTTAATCACTTCCCTGACTTGTTCATTGATCGACTGGATAAGGCCGTTTATATGCTCAGTCTTCACAGTCTTGACATTCTATTGTCTGAATTTCTCCACGACTGCACAGTCTTGCACATTCTTGATATTAGATTGTCTGAGTTGCTCCAGGTCATATGTGAAAGTAGACCGTTGTGATGTAATAAATTGTTGTCCTCTTTAAACGCTAAGCTACCACATACCATGACAACAATAATCAGTGATCTATGAGTAATCTGCAATATTGAATCATATGTTTAATTAATGTATTTAATTAGCAATTATTGCGAAGGAGAGACAATTTTTTTTTAATTCAATTGGCTACGTTTATGATATCCATTAATCTAATAAATTCCCTTAAAATGTCGTGACGGTGAAAAAACATAATTACCTCTCAAAACTCAGGGGTCGTTAATGAGCTGTTTGGGCACTATTATTTTCGAGATTATGGCAAAAAACTACAAACATAAAGTACTCATCAGCCAGTAATAATACCATCGCCCTTGTTCTACTGAATATCTCAGAGACTATACTAAATTAAAATTATAACACTCACCATGATTTCAAATTTATATTTTTTTTGTTCCCCATATTATATATATATATATATATATATATATATATATATATATATATATATATATATACATATTATATATATTACCCACATATTATATATTTTTAATGTAAAATAGCATAAAATATCTGTATATATATATATATATATATATATATATATATATATATATATATATGGACTTTGTTCCTCACATGCCTATTGTATTTACCAAGTTATCAGTAACAGTAAGATCTGCAAACAATAATTAATCATTTCGTGTTCGTTGGCAGTCCGACAACTTTCTTAATTTGAATACATATCAGATTCTTTTCAAAACTTTAATAAATATTAAAATGGATTTGGCGTAACATGAATACATAAAAAGAAATAGATAAACTAAAAGACGGACCGACAGATCAAAATTCTAAAAATCTTAGTTTTCTATTCTCAGATTTTATTTTTTTATTTTATCTGCAGACAATTTATATTTTTCTCAATTATTACACTCTTGGCGTGATCATCATGTCAATTATCTTGCAGACGAGTGACGTGCCACAGGATATTTCTCCATTCGTCTCTGTCTGCTGCTCTCTGGTTGCACTCTTCAACATGGTTGGTTGGTGTTGTATCCATGTAGTGCACAAAAAAAGTCAGATTGGACCAAAAGTGTTCAGCACAGACTTGGTTATGTCCCCCACTAGTGAAGTGTACAGGAGATGGTCAGAGGGATCCGGAGCAATGGCAAAGAGTGTGGCCAGTATTGCAGGATAATTGAAGATGTGATAGGGAGAGAGTTGAAAGCAGTTATTGTAGAAACGCTGCCCATCCCGATATTGTCATTCCCTTGAGATGTTTTGTTCGGACTCCGGTGATTATTGTGAAAATGGTTGTGTTGAAGTTGAGCTCTGGAATTGTGTGTTTCTTGATTTGTGGATGAGTAAGACTGGCTGGGGCTGGCAACTGCATCAGTATCTCTGCGTGTTAAAGATTCTTAGGGATATTTGAGGTTTCTTTAGGAAGGTTATATGCTTGTTCGTTGCCGAAGATGTGGACATGTGCCGGGATCTACTGTAGGGTACATGTTTTTCCAGTGGCTATTTTTTTCTTTATAAGTGTAATAAAGCCCTGTGCAAGTTGAGAGGTGCCTTTCTAGAGTGCCTGTAGTGCAGATCTGCAGCTTTTCCATAGTGTAACAATATGAACAATTTTTATCAAACTCTTAAACAAAAACGTACCAAAAATACGTGTTAGGTTGGATTGATTTTATCAGAACGATAAAGTGATTATGTTGAAAAAAGATGCAATATTTCAATATAGCACTGTCAACATTTTTGGGCAGAAAATATATTATTCTTACGGAAAAGATTGACTTTAACTACGACGTTTACACTAACTCTGCCAAGATTATTGTCACATGAACATAAATGTTCGCTAAACCAAGACTGAGTGTACAAGTGTACAATATAAATTACTTTATTATTTATTTACTGGCAGTTTGCATTTTACTCTCATATTGAGCAACTAGTAGCTTAAAGAAAAACCACATTCATCACTCGCTCCCTTCACTAGCGATATGTTGATTATACACTAAAAATGAGAGTATAAACAAAACTCAAACAAATTAAACTTACTTTAAGGGCAGTCTGAATTTTACTGACACATTGAGCTACTAGCAGCGGAGAGCAAAACTCTATTCATTGCTCTTTTCCACTACTGCCAATGTATTACACCATTTGTTATAGTCTCATTTCTCATCGTAATAACTTTCACTTGTATTGAAAAACTGTCTTTCGATTCCCTTGGTGAGCTCATAAAAGAAATTAATACGTAATATAAAATGACTGAGATACTTTTTTAATCTTATATAATATTCTAGAAAAATTCTGATTCATAATAAAAAATATACATCGAACCTTTCAACTGATATATAATGACTTGTCATCGATATGTAAAGTAGATGGAACATGGCATATCAGAATAACGAAAACTAAAATATTCCTATGTAAACTCCCTTTCGACCAATATTAGAATTAATTTAGAAACGTGTTCTTTGAAACATAGAAAAACAATACTTGCTCACTTGTATAAAAAGATATTATTTTCATAGCATACTTAAAATTTCTCGAGTCGTGGGCATTAGAACTTTATGGCATAATCTTTTCCCTCTGCTGCCATACCCAGACACTGAACCTAGACCACGCCTACTCTTGTGTGCACAGTGAGCTTTTCAAACGGAGGAGCACGGTAAGTGTACACTTTAAAGGTGAGATATATTCTTTTGTACTACATAAATCGCCTAACGCCACTGTACAAACGAATCGCTCACAAAGTGAGCCCATTTTATGATATACAAAGTGTACTTTTGTTGACTCCTGGAGAATTCTCAAGAAAATTACCACAGTTACCATAGTTAATTGATAATATTAGACCCATTTCTCATAAATATCGATATGACGAGCGTTGGTGTATCATTCGTTATTGCAAATAATGTAAACTTGAAGAAAAGATGTATCGATAAGATTTGTTGTTATTAATTTATTTTATTATTAACGGCGAAAATAGATACCAATTAGAGCGAAATAGAGTTTTCTTGAATATTAAGTAAACATATATCCTAATATTACCACAACAAAACAATATACTGCGTACATAAATATTTCTTTTTGTGTAAAAATTACCAACAATACCCTAATTTAAAAAAATACAATCAACGCATAGAGTGTGTGTTAAATTAAATTATAGAATATATACATACTACTGAAAAATAACTGTTACAAATAATAAATAGAAACAAGCTAGACTTGTCATATATAATGTTTCTCAAAGATGATTCCTTCCTGAATTATTCATTAATAAAGTCAAACATAATTTTAAAGCTTATGTTCCCCGCTATTAAGGAAAAATAGACCAACAATTAAAAATTATTTTTTTTAATTATGTATACATTATTTTTATTTAAAGATGTTTAAGCACCGTCTATTGACAATCTGTTTAACTAACGTGACTGATAGTAATTATTTAAAACAGGGCCATCTATTAACAATCTTCTAACATTCGATGACTTGTGAATTTCCGCATGGGTCATCTAGTTTTATTATAAACTTTACTTTAATAATTAAAAATAAATAAGAAAAAAAACAAAAATTGAATAATCCTGCAAGAGCTGACTTATAAAGGTGAGAAAACATAGAAGAAATAAAGAAAAGAATAGAAAATTTAATATTGATATTAAAAATAATAAAATGACACAAGGTTTCAAACAACTGATGTTCGTATAATATCCATATAATAAAGCTTATATTGGTATAACGAGCTAAATAGTATATGAAGAGAGTGGACAGAATATTCCACTTATGATATTGCTATGATAGCTATTATAAAGTACAATTGGCCCGAGTTCAACGCTCCTGTCACAGAAGCGCGATATATAAATGTATAAGATTATACAATACATTAGACCATATTACTTACATTAAACATGATTATACAATGCATTAGACCGCGATAATACAATGTATTAGACCAGTTTTTATCGATATCGATATAGTAATGTTATATATTCGGTTTTTCTAGCTAAATATCGATTCAAAATATTTTATTTAAATATAAATATTTCAACCAAACAATATCAATATTTTAATAAAATTAGATTAACTAAGAACGGGTGGACCGGGTTGAATTGGTTCCCTGCTAAACTAATTAAGTGAAATCTATATTTTGAAATGTAACAGTATTTCATAAATACGCAGCTAGTTAACTTCCAAGCGGATAAAATTTTTTTAAATTTTTTAAACGGTCATAATATAAAATGTATATTTGTGATTTTTTTTGTGATGTACAGTTATGATACATTATATAAAATAAATTTAAAAACCTTGAGAAAAACAGCAAGCCACACTGATTCAAAAGTTCATGTTCGCATTAGGTTGATGCATCCGTCACAAGCAATGAGTCAAAAATCTATAAAGATAGAAAAAAAAGTATGATTAATTATCTATAACATAATAATACAAAGTATAACTCAATATTGCAATGGTACAGAATAGTTTCCCACAGTGTTCGTTTTGAGTGAATACACTGAAAACAGAGTAAAAGTAGCTGGTTTTCCATTTTAAAAATACATATATTCTATTTTAAAGCCAATTTAATCATTGATTTTGTTATTATTACCTGTTTGTTTTTTACCTGTTTGTATTTTGTTATTATTACCTGTTGTGATTTTGTTATTATTACCTGTTTGTTTTTTACCTGTTTGTATTTTGTTATTATTACCTGTTGTGATTTTGTTATTATTACCTGTCTGTACAGAAAGGTTTGTTACTCCGAAGACTGTCATTGAAGTGAAATTTTCCAATTTATACTTTATTGAAAAAATGATATAACTGAGGATGACAATAGAAATTAATTCTGAAACTACAAGTTCCTAATAAATGTGTTACACGTCATGTTCATATGCGATCAGTTTTTGCATTTTTCGAGGATAATTTCTCTATAAGTATTGGAAATGATATTTATAAGTAACAACGTACTTAATAAAAATTTTGCTCATGACAATCTTAACAAATAAGAAAATCTATTTGAGAAATGCTTTTACTAGGAAGAAAGGGTTGGCAAACATCAAATTTATAACTTCTCGTAATGTGATCGTTCTTGTTTATAGGTTGTTTTTCTTTTATATAGTTCGTGTTTGTATTTGCTTATTCAGTGATAATTGTCGCTAAAAATGGAAATTAAGCGAAAAAAATATAACGAGCAGCTTAGTACCAAAAACGCAGTTTATACGGGAAATATATTTCAAATAAATTTTTTATTAGTAATTCAGGGTGATATGGCCAGTCGTTTAAGATGGCCAGTTGAAACAATTTTACATTTTTCTAATAGATGGCGTTGTTTATCGGCAGTGATCGCACGTACTGCAGTTAGTTGTGCCAAAAAAAACAAAAAGGTAAGTATTTCATCGGTTATGACGACCTAACAAAATTTTTATGCATATTGTTTCTTACGTTGTGAATGTGATTTTGTAATCAATTTTGTATTAACTGTATTTTTTTCTGATGTATGGATGTTTACTTGATATTATAACCTCAAAATCGTCATTATTATAGTACAGTTACGGTAATTTTGTTTATATGGCTATCTTATCCTGCAGGTCTGGTTAACATGGCCAAATTTTTTTGGCTATTATGGCCATAGATGTTTAAGTGCTAGCCAATAAATGAGTCATGGTTTTCAGATGCCAAAATACGTGCGAACATCAAACCGTGGTAACTGGACCCAAGAGCAATTATCAAATGCTTTAGATGCTATAAAAAAGGAGAACATGTCAGTTTACAAGGCTGCAATAATTTTTTGCATTCCTAGAAAAACTTTAGAGCGGCATTTGAAAAATAACAACCCTATTAAGGGACATTTGGGTCCTGGCTGCACATTCGGCTATGAAAATGAGAGAAGACTCTCGTCATATACAGAAAATGCAGTCTATGGGATTTCCCTTAACCAGGAGTGATCTGCGGATTATAGTATTTAAATTTGCTCAGCAGCTAAATCTAAAACATAATTTCAATACGGAAAAGCAAAAGGCTGAATATGATTTTGTCAGTGGATTTTTAAATAGAAATGAAGACATCAAAATCCGTAAATCAGAAGGCATATCTATTGCTCGCTTAAAGGGAATGAATCGTAATGAAACAGGATCATATTTCAACCTTTTGGAGACTGTTCTAAAGGAAAACGAATTATTTGCTAAGCCTTCTAACATCTTTAATATGGACGAAACTGATCTCCAGCTGAATAATCGCCCTGGAGCTGTTCTTGCTAAAAAAGGAAGCAAAGCCGTAGCAACTATAACTTCGACTGAAAGGGGAGAAACCGTGACCGTGATAGCTTGCTGTAGTGCGGAAGGAATATTTTTGCCTCCCGTTTGCATAATGAAAGGCAAAAATAAAAAAGCTGAATTTGAGGATGGTTTGCCTCCGGGTTCTGTTGTGTACATGTCACAAAAATCAGCTTACATAACTGCGGAAATATTTACAGCGTGGCTTAAAGACCATTTCATACCTAGAAAACCAACTGGTAAATTCTTATTGATTGTTGATAGGCATGCATCGCATTGTTCGATTGAAGTTCTTGAACTGGCTGACGCAAACGACATTATTTTTCTTTGTTTACGGATCCACACGACGCATTACCTACAACCCTTAGACCGAGCGTTTTTCAAGTCTTTAAAAACTTATTTTTATGAACAATGCCGTAATTGGCTTAATAATCATCCAGGGCGAAGGATTACCCGTTCACAATTTGGTACTCTTTTGTCAGAATCTTGGGGAAAATCTGCGACTCAAAGAAATGGTTTCTGGCATCATACATGGTGAATGGCATCTGGTTTCATTGCTACGGGAATACATCCCTTTAATCCGTCAATAATACCAGAGTATGCTTTCATATCAGAAGTTTTGATAGAAGATAAAGCACAAAATAAACCACCAGTGGACCCCAACATCAAAGGGTCAAAGTCACCTCAACCAGGGACGTCAAAATCTGTTTCAGACACTAACGAAACTCGTTCTAAATTTCTCGATGCGTTAACCCCAATTCCAGAAATTGATAACTCTGCAAGAAAACGTGCAAAACAAGTAGCAGCAGTATTAACTTCAAAAGAAAGTATTAAATCAAAGAAAGATAAACTAGAGAAGAAACTTAAAGTACAAAATCGCAAGCCACGTTTATTTAAAAGCAAATCTGAATCGAGTTCTGAAGAAGAAGAAGACATAATACAATTGGATAGCGAGGATACGGCGGGAGAAGATTGCGAGTATGACTGTATAAGATGTGGTGAAAATTACTATAAAACACAAAAAATTGACAATACTTGTGATACATGTGGAAAAAAGGCTAAGAAAAAGTATGAAAGCAAGGAAAATGAAGGAAAAGGAAAAGGCAAGGGAAAATGGACGAAGAAATAACATGGCCATCTTGTACGTCTTGCTATGGCCATCTGAGACAGATATGTCCGTTAAGATGGCCAGTGTCTGTTTTTTTTTAAAGTTTATTATTAAAATTTCATTTAATTAGTCGTAACCAAAGTCTGTATAGCCAAAGTTGATTAATAAAAGTTTAACTGGAAAGTACACTTTTACTTTTATTTTTATAAATATTGTATTAAAATCTACCTACAAAAAATACGGCCATATCACCCTGAATTACCCTAACCTAATGGCGAGCATTATTTTTTTTTTGTTAAATATATCACGTTTAATGTATATTTTTTTCAATTAATAGCTCTCAGTGAAAATTCTATTGGTCTTAAACTACATACGTTCTAATTTAAGTAATTTATAAAATTCAAGTAAATAGCATTATACATATTTCGGGAAATAACGAAAATAACGTATTAATGCAAAGCATGGATGTAGTGATCTTCAGTGTGTTTTTTTGGTTCAAAATTTAACACTATTTGTGCTAATATGTGTGTTACTGTGGCTTGTTTTTGGCCTTCGGTTATCGTAAACGATTAATTAGAAAGAAATTGAAACAAGAAGCATAAAATTGGCTAAAAGTAGATCGGTGAGAACTTTGGTAAAGAGACTTTTGGTAAAAATAATATAAAAATAGACATACATATGTATCAAATTGTACCAGAGTGAATTCCATAGATGAAAAGTATTTTAAAAGACCTTTCTTGATTGATTTAGCGTAAAGAAATACAAAAGATGCCAAAAACTTGTTTTTAGAAATTATGTCTGTAATTGTGTTAATTTATTTGCCAATCATGCAAAATTTTCTGGACGGATTTCGATAAAATATGGTACGGTAATAGTTTATACCTAAATGCAACCCATGACAGTTCTAAAAATTCTAATAACGTATGATATTCCGAATTTCACGCGCACGAAGCGCAGGCACAGCTGTTGTACATATATATGTATAACTATATATATATATATATATATTGGTTTGGCTAATAAATAATGAGCGGTCATTAATGTTATAATTGTTTATCATATTTCCAATTTAAAATTAATTAATCTTTGATATAACAATCACCATCATTTTGTACTATATGTCTTCAACGCACTGACAGAAAATGGAAAGCATCTCCGTAAAATTGGCTTGAAGTGAAAAAAATGATGAACTGTCGAAAGTGGTCTTCATAATCAAAGATTTTTCCGCATAAAACGTTGCTGAACTATCCAAAGGAACATTAATCAGTGGGTGCAAGGTCTGGGGAATATGGCAAGTGGGAGATCCGTGCCCAACTAAAATCTAAAACTTTAAGGTTACGTCAAAGGTTAAGAACAGATTTCAGCGCGATGGTAAAGCTGCTCCGGGCTAATTTCATGTAGTACACAGGCACCGTATTTCAAGCGTTTACCCAAGCGGTGTATATGATTCTCTATAGTTCCATGAGAGTAACCGAGCTTAGTTGCTAGCCAGCATGTCGTTGAACAGGTTTCTTCTTTAATTAACAATTTTAATTTGTTACTATCCAATTCTACCGGTCGACCAGAGCGTGGTTGGTCAGTCAGGGAATAATCGCGAAACCGCTGGAAACAGCGTTTTACAGTAGCTTTAGGTATTGCTTCAGGAGTTACGCGTTGGCATATGTTACGCGCAGTGTCGGCAGCAGAGTGACTAAAATTGGTTCTCGTAGAGTAGACAGTGTCTCGCATGTGTCTTAATGTCGCGCATATTTTATGTGTGTTAACAGTGCAACGTCTTAGTTATTACTAAATCAGTCAGAGCGTGCCGCGCCCTTTATATGTCTTCGATCATGGAGACTTCTACAACGGTGTCATATTTTCTAAATAATTTTGGAATAAAACGCTCATTACTTATTAGCCAACCCAATATATGCATATACATAAAAAAATGAATAAATATATGTAATTTTTTATAAGCCTCTTCTAGCAGCTTGCCCTACCCAAAAAGCATTGCACGCCACCGCTTTCCACTAGGAAACACTACATAAGCACAATACTATATGTCGTATTATTATTGATTACAAGTGTAAAACTAACGATTAACTAATAATAAACTAACAATTGATCTACTTTCTGAAAACTATATTTAAATTTTTAAAATGGCATTTGGCTATCGAAAACACGCGTAATGTAAAAACATAACATATCATTATACATAATGATAAATTTATGACCTTTTAAAAAATTAGAATTCAATTTATTGTCCACTTCAAGGTCAAATACACAATTGATTATGGAATAGACTTAGAGTATACAACCTTTATAATGTATACTCTAAGAAATAGACAAACACGTTCGTTCGATTCTAAAGGTTTAAAATATTTATGATTTTATAGAAAAAAAATTATTTTTTTTATTATTAAAATTGAATTTTTGGATGACATTTTACAATGTGTGAAAGAGAAATGTTGAAAATATTTTGAACTTGAATAATTCCAGAACCGCCACAAATTTTGAAAAACGGTTCCCTCTCTTCTCTACAGGAGAGAGAAGAGACCTACTTCTAGAATTACATGTTTATGTCTATATGTGACTCATCCGTGAATTTTATATCACGAAATTTTTTACATGGAGATGCAGTGTTACCAATCTATATGAAAAATTCCTGTATCCAAATACAAAAACAGTATAAGTATTTTAACGCAAATTCTATTATTTATTATACATTTCTTTTTTGGGAAAATAAGATAAGGAGAATAATAAAAAAGCATATTTTGGCAAATTTTGATTTTATTTCGAAATAGTACTGAAGTTAATAAAAAAACATTTTTCTGATACTAATTATATCTACGTTACGTACCAACTACCTACTAAGTTACACAACTTGTATTTATAAATTTTTTCTAGTATGTATCCTGTGTATCAATGCTATGTGTTGTTTCCATTCAATGTCATTTCTTTTTTTCTATTCCATATCCATAAGCATATTAATATTCTCAACACATTTTCTTCTTTATTTATGGAAATTTTACAAAGATTTACAAAGAAATATTCAAGATAAAATTTCAAGTAGTACTCCTACACTTTTAAGAATCATGGTGAAACCAAGGTCTACAATTTTTTTACATCGTAAGTCATGTGAGATATGTGAACGTAAATGGAAAGAAAATTAAAAAAAAATATTGTTTGTGGTGTAATAAAAGAATAAACAATTTGACCATAGAAATTGGAAAATATCTTCTCGTCGTCTCATATTACGTACACTAAATATTCATGAACTCAAAATTATTGTGATGTTTCGCTTATTCCTTTACCTTTTTTATTTTAAAATTTATCTGGCATGAAAAATAATGTCGTCTAACATAACATAAATATACCTATACGACTAACAAATTATACGACTAACAAATACTATACGACTAACAAACCAACTATATATATATATATATATAACCAACTATACCTATACGACTAACAAATTTTAATATAACTATTATTATTACATATATAATATAGATATAGTATAAAGTATGTTTTAATACAAGCTATACGACTAACAAATTTTTCTGCAACGATTATTTTGGAATTTTTTTCATAGCAAATAGAATATAAAAAAAATCGGAAAATTTTATTGATAATATTTTTGAAAGAAATTTTAACGTGCAATCTGGTATTAGTTTCTCTCTTTACTACAATATTTTTGCATTTCACTTTGCTTAAAAATTTACAAAGAACTTTCTTAAATTAAATGTATGTTGCGTTTTAAGTTAACCAAGTTAACTTTCTCAATTCAAGCCTTCAAATATCTTTATTATTTTTTTATATTTTTTGTATTAATATATATTTTGCATCAGTTAAACTTGATAATTTTATGTGGAGATATTCGAGTGTACCTAATGTTCACGTTGAAGTTTTCAAGTTATAATATTTGATCGAATTCAATTCAGTAATACTCACAAGAGTTTTATACACTTTTGTTTATCTAGTTTGGCATTGAAGTGAACCCAAGACAATTTAAATTAATTTTTTCCTTTCTTTGCTCTACTTCCTTAAGAAATATAACACTTTTTTACGTTTGTTGAAGTCGCTGTACATAGCACAATCTTTACCATTGAAACTTATCAGTGTTACTCTATTGTAACTTGAGATGCCAATTTGATTCACGATATATCGAAGCATTGAGAAATCTGTATGATTCATCTAGAACCGTCAAGTTTAGAACCAGGAAACAGGGATATAAAATTGAATAAGATAATAGTAATGTTCAACTCAGAATAGATACAAATGGTATAAATGTCAGTGAATGTCGGTAATATTAAAATCCAAGTTGTTTTACTAATAGTATATCTAATTAGTATATCTAATTATTTACCTGGAATAAATGATTTAGCTGGACAAAAACTACTTTAGCAAAGAAACTTTAGATTGAGCTAGGCAGAATTTGCGAAATGACCTCTGATCTTTATATCCCCGATTCCGTAGTCAGTAAAAACAAAGATCTATAATCAGTGCATTCTATCCATAAAGACTTATAGCGCAAAACCGTTGACACTCATGGTTGGGCTTACCGAGTGATGGAGGGAGACATACTCGGTATGTCTTTGAAGGACAAAATCCAAAATACAGAAACCCGACGGAGAACTATAATAGTTGACAACAGTTGAGCACTTAATATCAGAAAATTTAAATAACAATGGGCAGTTCATATTTTCCGAAGAAATAATAACTGGCATAATAGACGAGCTCTCAATTGAAGACTGCAGCTAGATGGACTGACGACTTGAAAAAGTCAACGGGAAGCGTCTAGATGCTTTAGGATAACAGTTCTTCGGGCGTGGTTACGCTCTTTGAGAAATATTTACGTCCAGCAGTAGATAGACAGAGGTTGAAGATAACGATAAAAGATACAAGTGCATGATATATATAAATAATAAAATGTACAAATACAACATCAGAAATGTATATTACTCAAAGTTATATTGAATAATTTCTTAAATATAATTTAATTACCTTACGATTATGTAGTACCAAATAGCTTTTGTAAACAAATTACTATTTGATCTAACATTTTAAGCGTCTTTGACATTATGCCTCCTTGAAGTTGTCAAGTGTCTAATATTGTATCTACTCGATATTGTCAAGTGTATTTGATATTATGTTTACTTCACGTAGTCAAGGGTCTTTGATATTATATCTTCTTGATATTTTCTAGTATCTTTGATACTCATATCTACTTAATATATTGAAGTATTTTTGACATTATGGCATTCGACGTTTTAAAGTTTATTTGATGGTAACATAATTGATTAATTTTTTCGGTTTTATCTTTTCCAGAAACGCACATTTTACGTAAAAGCAAATATTTTAATGATTGATTTTGAATTTTGAATATAATGAATTCTGATGACATTTGTCAAGTATTTTATAATAAAATTTGTGATTTCATTAATTTGACTATTATTTTACTAATTTGTTTTATAATCGTTAGTTAACCATGTATAGACCTTCAACTGGAGGGGTTTATTTCCATTTGAAATTTTCTGTACTGCTTTGGTATTCAGTATTAATATGTTAAGTAAAAATTGTTTTTAACACAATTTTGTAACTTCATTAATATGACTATTATTTTACTAATTTGTTTTACAAACGTTAGTTAACCATGTATAGACCTTCAAATCGAGGGGTTTGTTTCCATTTGAAATTTTCTGTACTGCTTTGGTATTCAGTATTAATATGTTAAGTAAAAATTATTTTTAACACAATTTTGTAATTTCATTAATTTGACTATTATTTTACTAATTTGTTTTATAAACGTTAGTTAACCATGTATAGACCTTCAACTTGGGAGGTTTGTTTCCATTTGAAATTTTCTGTACTGCTTTGGTATTCAGTATTAATATGTTAAGTAAAAATTGTTTTTAACACAATTTTGTGATTTTATTAATTTGACTATTATTTTACTAATTTGTTTTATAAACGTTAGTTAACCATGTATAGACCTTCAACTTGAGGGATTTGTTTATATTTGAAAATGTTTGTACTGCTTTGGTATTCAGTATTAATATGTTAAGTAAAAATTGTTTTTAACACAATTTTGTGATTTCATTAATTTGACTATTATTTTACTAATTTGTTTTATAAACGTTAGTTAACCATGTATAGACCTTCAACTTGAGAGGTTTGTTTCCATTTGAAATTTTCTGTACTGCTTTGGTATTCAGTATTAATATGTTAAGTAAAAATTGTTTTTAACACAATTTTGTGATTTTATTAATTTGACTATTATTTTACTAATTTGTTTTATAATCGTTAGTTAACCATGTATAGACCTTCAACTTGAGAGGTTTGTTTCCATTTGAAATTTTCTGTACTGCTTTGGTATTCAGTATTAATATGTTAAGTAAAAATTGTTTTTAACACAATTTTGTGATTTCATTAATTTGACTATTATTTTACTAATTTGTTTTATAAACGTTAGTTAACCATGTATAGACCTTCAACTTGAGAGGTTTGTTTCCATTTGAAGGTTTCTGTACTGCTTTGGTATTCAGTATTAATATGTTAAGTAAAAATTGTTTTTAACACAATTTTGTGATTTTATTAATTTGACTATTATTTTACTAACTTGTTTTATAAACGTTAATTAACCATGTATAGACCTTCAACTTGAGAGGTTTGTTTCCATTTGAAATTGTCTGTACTGCTTTGGTATTTAGTATTAATATGTTAAGTAAAAATTGTTTTTAACACAATTTTAGATACTAAAATTTGTTCAATATTATCTAATATATTTAATAATAAGTCAAATAATTATTATTGTAATAAATAAAAGTGGTTTCACTTATTTAAATATAATTTAATTTGAATATACCCATATAATATCTATATATTGCTTAAAATATAAATAATTTAAAATTTACAATACCAAAATATAGATTTTATCATCACAAAAGTTTTCTCACTATGTTTCTTTATTGAAAAAAAAAGTATGAGTGTATTAAAAAATTAAAACTAGAAACTAACTGCTGAAATTAATATCTTCTAATACTGAAATGAAATTGAAACCAGTGGTCGATTCAATATTAAAAACCGTGAGTCTGATGCAAACTTATTATTAATAATTTTTGAAGATGATATAATTTGGAATATAATTTTTACTGTAAACTATTCTGCAATTGTGACAGACATAAGGCGTCTGAACAACTAAATGCTATTACTCTAGTACAACAATACTTGAAATGACAAATTATAATTGTTATATATAAATTTTATTTTCAATATTATTTACACAATCTATACTGTTAAATATGTTAATTAAATAAATAAATACTTCTTATTAAACTATCCGTCTGCCACTAATTTTCGTTATAGGGTTTACTGCCAAAGTTGAATTGATTTCCATTTATACTTTCATTAGCCAACGGTCTGTAAGATTTAGATGTTTCCAAAAGGTCCGAAACGCCATTAAAAACGTTGCGAAACACTTCGCCTAAAGTAACTTGGCTATATCTGGTGTAAAGTCTTGCTCCAAATTCGTACAATGTCTCCCTGGCATAGCCAACAAATTGCTGCAATAATTCGTTTGTCACATCCCTTACTTGCTCCTTGATCGACTGGATAAGGCCGGTTATATCCTGCAGCTGCACAGTCTTGACATTAGATTGCCTGAGTTGCTCCATGTCAGAGGGAAAAGTAGATTGTTGTGATGTAATGAATTGCTGTCCTCCGCATGTCACAAAGATACCACAAATCACGACCATGATAATCAATAGGCTTTGAGAAGTCTGCAAAATTAAAAATATATTTAATTATTAAATTCAATTAGCAATCATTGCAGAAGAAAAAAAAATTTATTAAATTCTGTAGTCTGCATCCATAACATGGGTTAATCCATTAATATTAATTTTAAACTGTGACAGTAAAAAAACATAGCCTCTCGAAACATAGCATCTCGAAACTCAGGCATTGTTAATAAACATGTTGGGTACTATCTTATTTGATATTGTATCAAAAAAATCCCGACATAAAGGACTCATCGCCCAATAATCGTTCAATTACATTGTATACCTTGTTCTACTAAAATACTCGCGAAGACTATAATGAATTAAAGTTATGCTACTTACCATGTTTTCAAATATAATTTGATATTTATTTTGTTTCAAGTGGAAGTATGTGTTCTTCAGATAAGTTGTATGTTGAATGATATCCTAATTCATACCACTACGGTATATAAACCATTTCTTTCTCTTCGACGATAGATTTAAATGATTATTTAATGGCCACTTCCCAAAACTACTTCACTGGATATTAACTTAAATTCTGTGAAAAGAAATTAATCAATTTTGCACAACTAATTAGGGCAATTTGACAAATGAAAGGGGCTCATGTTAACTGTAATCAGAACTGACAATTTTAATTATAGCCAACAAATTGATAGTAACTCTAGATACATAGTAATTTCTCAACGTTATTGATATTGATTTATTTTCGTCAATATATTTTCTTCCAAAGGGAAAAATGTACCGAGTTCTTTTTTTTCCATTATTTATCCCAGTAGTGTGATTTAAATTATTATTAAGTTTAATATCATTACATATCTTCTTTAAAAGTAAAATTAGAAATACTTTTTTTCCATTCGGACAATATAAATTTTAATAGAAAAATAAAAGTCCGGTCATGCGAATACTTTTATCTGACAACTCTACGTCATCACAATCGTCAAATTACTTCAGAATATATGTATACTGACTAAATCAGTTCAAAGTTATTCATATTACAAATGTTAGTTATGAACATATTCAAAAACCAATAGTTACAATTTTAAGACGTCGAAAGAGTTTGTTATTTGAGTCTTCAAAGTTTAAAAGTGATAAATGCACACTTCTTTTAAAATAAATACTTACAATTAAATGAAACTACGTGATGTAGTATTATTTCTACTTTCTTTAGTTTCTAAAATTAAAGAAAGTAGAAATAATACTACATCACGTAGTTTCATTTAATTGTGAATAATGAATTTCCACAAAATTAACGCCAAATATATTCAATAAATACTTACCTAAAGGACACCAGCACACAAGTTGCAATGCTGCGGAATGCGTAAAATAAATTGCCTTTGCAACTTCAAACCCATCGTTATGACATATTCTTTGTTGCGAGTGTATGACGCTTGAAAATTCACATCTCTGTGAATGTCTACTGTTTTCAGAATTTACATCTTCCGAAGGGTTTAACGCTTTCAAAATTTACATCTTCCTAAGTGTGTAACGCTTTCAAAATTTACATCTTCCCAAAGGTATAACGCTTTCAAAATTTACATCTTCCCAAGGATATAACGCTTTCAAAATTTACATCTTCCGAAGGGTTTAACGCTTTCAAAATTTACATCTTCCTAAGTGTGTAACGCTTTCAAAATTTACATCTTCCTAAAGGTATAACGCTTTCAAAATTTACATCTTCCGAAGGGTTTAACGCTTTCAAAATTTACATCTTCCGAAGGGTTTAACGCTTTCAAAATTTACATCTTCCTAAGTGTGTAACGCTTTCAAAATTTACATCTTCCTAAAGGTATAACGCTTTCAAAATTTACATCTTCCGAAGGGTTTAACGCTTTCAAAATTTACATCTTCCGAAGGGTTTAACGCTTTCAAAATTTACATCTTCCTAAGTGTGTAACGCTTTCAAAATTTACATCTTCCTAAAGGTATAACGCTTTCAAAATTTACATCTTCCCAAGGATATAACGCTTTCAAAATTTACATCTTCTCAAGGGTATAACGCTTTCAAAATTTACATCTTCCCAAGGGTATAACACTTTCAAAATTTACATCTTTGAAAGGGTGGAATGCTTTCAAAATTTACATCTTTATGAATGTGTGACACTTTTGATATTTACATCATTGCAAGGGTGTAATTCTTTCGAAGTTAACATCTTTGCGGGTGTGTGACGCTTTAGAAATTTACACCTTTGGGAGGTGTAATGTATTCGATATTTACATATTTACGAGAGTGTATTTCTTTCAAAATTAACATCTTTGCGAGGTTATGGTGCTTTGATATTTACATCTTAGCGAGGGTGTAATGATTTCAAAATTTTAATTTAGGCGAGGGTGTGACGCTTTCGATATTTACATTTTTGCGAGGATGTGACGCTTTCGATATTTACATCTTTGCGAGGATGTAATGCTTTCGATATTTAAATCTTCCCAAGGGTACGACGCTTTCAAAACTTACATCGTTGCGAGAGCGTGACGCCTTAAAAAATTACATTTTTGTGAGGGTGTGACGCTTTCGATATTTAAGTCTTTGCAAGGGTGTGACTCTTTCAAAATTTACATTTTTGCATGGGTGGTGATGCTTTCAAAATTTACATCTTAGCGAGGGTGTGATGCTTTCAAAATTTACGCTTTTTCTCTAAAAATTTCTCATTTTACTTATCCTCAAAAAACACAGACTTACCTTCGACGTCAAAATCACTATCTAAGCCATCTCGGTATTTTTAAGAAATATTATACATCTTCGTGCTTCAAATTTGAAACAAATATTTTTATAATATACTAAATGTCGTACACACAAAATTATTATTTCTTAAGATATGTTATATTTATCACCACTGTAAAGGTTACGTGTGCAACAAATTTTATAAAGAGCAACTAAACGATTGAGCCATGAAAGATTAACAAACAAATAAATTATATAAGAAACTCACTTTCATATTTGTTACATTAATTTGGACGTATATTTTATAATTTTCCCGTTACTTTAAAATATCTTGATACGTATCTAATATTTTAGCATCGAGAGTATGAATGCACGTATACATTAACATAAGTAATACATGAAATATGCCGAAAAATTTAACATAAGTAACACATGAAATGCTCCGAAAAATTAACATAAGTAATACATGAAATACTCCGAAAAATTAACATAAGTAATATATGAAATACACCGAAAAA
This sequence comes from Druceiella hillmani, assembly GCA_039881145.1. Taxonomy (NCBI): domain Eukaryota; kingdom Metazoa; phylum Arthropoda; class Insecta; order Lepidoptera; family Hepialidae; genus Druceiella; species Druceiella hillmani. The sequence continues at coordinate 5,200,533 of JAYKKI010000045.1, read as the reverse complement.
TTAACATTAGTAATATATGAAATACACCGAAAAATTAACATAAGTAATATATGAAATACATCGAAAAATTAACATAAGTAATATATGAAATACATCGAAAAATTAACATAAATAATATATGAAATACACCGAAAAATTAACATAAGTAATATATGAAATACATCGAAAAATTAACATAAGTAATACATGAAATACTCCGAAAAATTAACATAAGTAATATATGAAATACACCCAAAAATTAACATTAGTAATATATGAAATACACCGAAAAATTAACATTAGTAATATATGAAATACACCGAAAAATTAACATAAGTAATATATGAAATACATCGAAAAATTAACATAAGTAATATATGAAATACACCGAAAAATTAACATAAATGATACATGAAATACACTGAAAAATTAAAAACAATCAATGAAACATCATCCAACTGAATCGCGTTCTAAGCTCAACATCAAAAGTAATCAAATCAAAAAGATTTTAGTAATATTTTAATACATAGAAATTATATCTATATTGCACTTTTTTCTTTTCCAAACGATTTTTTATTGGTTTCATGAAAATTAATGTTTCCTCTCTTTCAATAGTATGCAACGAGAAAAGAAATAAATTAAAATTTCCAAGTCGTCTAGTCGAAATATAAATCTATTATTTTATATTATTGCGAAAAATCTCGTGACTTCCTATAATAATATTCGGCTTAAAGTTTTCTTTCTTCTTTAGTTACCTTATACCAGAATTATAATTTTACAAAATTGCCTTGACCAGTCCCGACTATGTTCATTTTAATTATGTTACTCTAATTCAATATTATCCTTTATATTATTACACATCTTTTCCTATTCATGACAAGAGCTAAAACGTGTCTTTAGCAACCATAAAAATCAGAATATTATTATAAAGTTTTATAATACTCGTATTGGATTGCACCAATATTGCTCTCACTATTTCCAATGGGTATTAACATGTACTAATAGAATTTCGGATAAGGTTTAGGAACACGAATAGCGTGCTTTTTATGATATCTTCCTTCAAAATTTAAAAAATGGAACCCTTATGATCCCATAAGTGTTCTGTTTTCTAAATGTTGTCCGTCCTTCCGGTTGTCCGTCAGTCCATCCCTCTGTCTGATAAAGCCTTCTTCTCAGAAACGGTTTCAGATATCAACGTCACATACTTTGATTCAAGTTTTTTAATTCCTACAACAAAAAGACATGGGCCTTTAAACCGTATTTCTTTCTTTATTTATGCCACAATCTTACTCACTGATCACGAAAACTTCTGCCTTAATACCTTTTGTTAGGTACACACTAAATTGTTTTTTATTTCGAAAATCTTTCGCCAAAATATTTCACCAACTTGGTGAACGGCTATCATAACATTTTTTAAAATGCAACGTATAATCAATTTACTCTGAAAGGTATCAAACCTTTATTTTGATCAAAGGTTGACATAAGGAATATGTCCGCTAAACTTGATTAATTCTATTGAGTTAATTGTCTGTGAGAATATTGTCTGTATATTGCCGAAAGGTGAAACTTTGCTTCGCTCAGTTAGCCTAATTACTTTTTTGATATAAAAATAATATAAAATGTCTATAATAAAAGTAAAATAGAAATTTAAACCATGCCTACTTAAGCTTTTTAAAGTACATTAAAATGTTGAAACTATCAAATATTATAGCACTATCTACAAAAATAGTAAAAAAAGAAATGCTTTAAAAAGACATGTGTCGATATAGCGATATCGGTGTTTAAGTAATATTAAAAGTAAATCAAAAGGAACATAATAAGAATATACAAAGTTTTTCTAACACTATCTTATTTCAAAATGACGTAAATTAACAGTTTAATAAATGATTTTGCAAAATTTTCCAAATTATATACATGACACATCGGTGTTGGAATTCGTTTCGTTTTGTCACTCCTAGATCTTATATTAAGGTCAAAAACGTCAACCATTTTATGTCCCTTAGAACTCTTAATGTATGTGCGCCGTTTGGCATAACTTTCCTTTAGTGAAAGGGATTTTCTTTATTTGATTAATTTAGTAGAAAAAATTACTCCAATAAAGCGTTGCCAAATATTAAATTTCATACAGATAGATTTTTTCCGTTTTATTACGTTTTCTTATTTTGTTTTTTTTTATTTTAATAGTGTAATAATTTGTATTCGTATTTGTGTATTAAATGCATACTGACAAAAAAATGGGAACCAAGTCGAAAAACTACAATAAATGATTCATCAAAAAAATTAATTTTGCTACAAAATTAATCTAGAGCGATTTTCGGAACTATCAAATACGAAGCTTGGTATAATTTTTAATTTAGTTAAATAAATGAAAACAGTGATTCATCTACTTTTACTAAAATTCATACATATCTCGATGTTTTTAATTCTTCTAGGAGTTCTCTAAGGATTTTACAACTTCCCTTCGCTCTGTTGACAACCTCTGGAATATTGTCATGAAATTTATGAATTGTTCCCAATCTATAACAATATCTCTATAATTTAGGACCAACTATCATTTTCTGATATTTGCTTCTTTAGAATATTTTTCTGTATTTTGATGAGAATAACTGAATTGTCTAAACCAGTTTCCGATAAGAACTCGCCAAATCTTAAATAAATAAATGTTATAGAAGCATCAACTTATTTCTTATACATACTGAACGGATTCCTTGTAGGAGAAGCAGAAATTCTATTTAAACTTACGTAAGCAAGAGGCTTGTAAGGTTTAGGCTTTTCCAAAAGCTCGGACGTATCATAGAAAACACTGCGGAGCATTTCAACTATAGTAATTGTTCAATATGTAAATAAAAAGTTACGCGCTAGCTATATAGTAAATATATCTGAAGTAGTTGAATCGACCAGTAGAATCACTTTATTTAGTGAAGCATTGGATCCTTGCTGTGCTATTTGATGTTGAATAAATCCTGCACATACTTTGTTCTGTTTCATCTGGAAAAAGGGGACTACTGAGGCATAATTTCCTTGCCATCTCAGCATATTCTCGCCCTCTTTAGGTAATTTAGAAGAAAAAAGCTACGATTCTCGTTTACAATTTGCAATAACAAATAAACCCAATTTGTTACCGACATAATTTGATTTGCGTCCGACATGAGAATGATATAATTATTTCGAATCTATCATTATTTTGTAGAACTATTTATTAATTTCTGCAATAAATATGATCGAAAACTAAAAACATTTACTGAATTATTATTCTTTAGATTATACCATTATTGTCAATTTATAGGTAACTTTTTTACCACACCTTCATTAGGTCGCCTTGTATGTAATGTAATTGGCAAAACTAAATTGTACGCACCTCGAACTGTTGTATCATCATGAAATTTGGCAGGTTTATGTAGTGATTTACGTCCGACATGAGAATGATATAATTATTTCGAATCTAACATTATTTTGTAAAACTATTTATTAATTTCTGCAATAAATATGATCGAAAACTAAAAACATTTACTGAATTATTATTCTTTAGATTATACCATTATTGTCAATTTATAGGTAACTTTTTTACCACACCTTCATTAGGTCGCCTTGTATGTAATGTAATTGGCAAAACTAAATTGTACGCACCTCGAACTGTTGTATCATCATGAAATTTGGCAGGTTTATGTAGTGATTTACGTCCGACATGAGAATGATATAATTATTTCGAATCTAACATTATTTTGTAAAACTATTTATTAATTTCTGCAATAAATATGATCGAAAACTAAAAACATTTACTGAATTATTATTCTTTAGATTATACCATTATTGTCAATTTATAGGTAACTTTTTTACCACACCTTCATTAGGTCGCCTTGTATGTAATGTAATTGGCAAAACTAAATTTTATGCACCTCGAACTGTTGTATTATCATGAAATATGGCAGGTTTATGTAGTTCTGATCACAAAATAATTTTTAAAAATAAAAAAAAATTTATTAAATCCTTAATTTATTCGAAAACCAATTGGTTTATGGTCAAACAAATGACGTCATGTTCTTCAAATCAATTCTTCGTTAATTAATGTTGTTCAATTTAAACAAATTCGTTGAAACAATTTACTTTCCATCAACCCTTAATTTACCATAACACAATACTAAACTTAAACCGTTACATGAAATTTCTCCAAATATACAGTTAAAATGACGTTAATTTATTAAATGGTAATATACCAGTAATATACCTGTAATATAACAATAAATAAAATAATTATTTTATGGAAATTATAACTTACGACAAGTAACATTGACAGTTTTTAGAATATAAAAAATGAAACCACATAGTCAGTAATATAACATGCATATTTATTTTTAAAAATTACTATAACTTTTTCCACGATATTTAAAGACGTACTTCACATGTTCCAATTAATTGAGTTTTCCTTACAAAAAAATTATATTTTTCCATGCTTCTGTTCATTATACTAACACGTTAAATAAGTAATCGCAAATGATATCTTTTGAATTGGGTTTTATATAGTTATAATACCGGCATTTTATATAGTAATAAGTTTGGAATTATTTAATAAATATTAAATATTTTCCAATTACTTCGGTATATTTTACACGTACCCTTAAATTTTTTTTCGCTTATTACATTATGTTTAGTAAAACCTGTAAAACAACTCTTTATTTGATATCACAAACGATTGTACTTAAGATATTATGGACATGAAATAAAATATTGAAGACAATTTATTTTACATGATGGGTTTAATCAAAACTATACCATAAACCATTGCACAAATAACAGGATATAACCCTTGATTGAATAAGTTTACTTGCAGACTATTTAGGTAGTTTTCACACCGCATGTGTTATCACCCAAACTATATTCTACAGTAATAATGAATATCTGATCGCATTAAATTAATATCGAAAACGTCTATATTTTATGACTTAATATAATACATGTTCATTAACGTGCCCCGTGGGTTCACTTCACTAAAATCAAATTTTTCTTTCTTTAAATCGATTAATGCTCATAAGAGCAACATATTTAATATTTTGACAGCTGCTCCCAATTAGTTTGGTAAAAAGAATTATTTCGACAAATAGCTGCCAAGTGTAAAATTTCAAAATTTCCTTTCGTGCAATCCGATTCTTTTATATTTCATTTGTTTTTATTTTTATTTTAATAGTGTAACAATTCATATTCTTATTTGTGTTAAGTGCTTAGCGACAATAAATGTTAATCAAATCGAACAAAGGTATACGGAATGATTAATCGAATAAATACAGTGTGCATTTAAAAAAAATATTAAATGAATTTTATTATATACTAAATGGCGAGTGGTGTTTATAACTGATCGATTCAAAGTTTGGTGAAAATTTAATTTCAGTTAAACAAAGAAAAATAGTGAATAAATCAATATTACCAAAATTCATTCGTTAACTCTGGAGGTAATTATTTACGTACATATGTTGTACGTAATCATTGAGAATTGTATGTTGTATGTATTCATTGAGAATGTTCACCACGAACCAATATCCTTCTGCGTTCTCCAACCGTGCGTGTTCTGAAGTTCCTGAATTTACTGATGAGTACTGTGCCGATTATAAGATATTTCTTCCCTCGGTTGACATCACCTGGAATACGACATGGAATGTACGAATTGTTTGCAATCTATGACAATTTAATTTAATAGCAACGATCCTTTTCTGCTGTTTAAATGTTTGCAATTTATGTCCTATTTTTTGGCTTCCACGCCATATCCCCACTGTCTTTAGATAACCTAAAAGAAAGAAATGATATCATTATTTAGAATATATCACCACTTTCGTACAACTTTTTAATAATTTCAATAATAAGTTGAGGAAATTAAAAAATTTTAAAACGTCTTTTTACTCGGCTAACTGCCTTGAGAATGCGATTAGGTGAGTTACGAATGGTTCGTAATCTAAACAAGTGTTACTCTAATTTAGTAGTACATATCCTTGTTGTATTATTTGCTTTGATATTACTAGTTGCTTATATCCTTGTTATATTATTTGCTACATTACAGTATTGTTCCCTACTTGTAATGAGGACAAATAAAATTTCCAATAAAAACTCACCAAACTTTAAATAAACAAATATTATAGATACACCGATTTATTTTCTAATATATATTGGAAGGACTCCATAGATAATAAGCGAGAATTATATTTAAACCTACACAAGCAAGTGTCACGTAAACTTTAGGTTTTTTTTTTCAAAATCTCGTATGCATTATCGAAATATTAAGAAACCTAATGTTAAAATTACTATCCTATATCTAGATAAAATGTCATCCACTAGCTATGTAGTAGATTCCTCTCGAGTAGTCCATAAACTGTTGAATCACTGTTGTAAATGCTTCCTTCGTTTAATCCTTAATATACTATATGATGTTGGCTAAGTATTATAATAACTTTGAATGATGTTGGCTAAGTATTATAATAACTTTGAATTTTTTTTTGTTTCAGCTGAAAAAGACGACTATTGGGGTATATTTTTTTGCCCTAGCTGTGTATTTTTTCCCTCTATAATAGATAAAAAGCTTTATAATAGATAAAGAGCTCAATCCATGCTACGAACAATCAATAAAAAGCTTTATAATAGATAAAGAGCTCAATCCATACTACGAACAATTTATCATTTGCAACAATAAATAAACTCAATTTGTTTTCGATATAGTTATGTTTGTATTCGATATGGCAATGAAGTTATTACTTGGAAAATATCATCATTTTCACAGAAATATTTAGTAATTCAACAATGTATTGAAAAGTAAAATATTACTCTATTGGCTTATAAAAATACTTTGAGAGCTTTTTCGAATGACAATTGTATGTACATTTCTTCATTAAATAATTTTGTGGCCGTTAAATACATTCGTTAAATCAATTTATTTGCCATCAATTCTTAATTGCCGCGACATAATACTAAATTTAAAGCATTGCATTAAGTGTCTCCAAATGTACAATTGAAGCAACGTCAACATATTAAATAGTAATATAACAGTAATTACGTATAATTTTCCATGTGAATAATAATATAATCAGTAAAACATTATCTATCATATTTTATTAACTTATTTGAACGTATGACATCTTCACGAAATGATATAGGTTAACGAAATATAATATAGGTTAACGAAATATAATTTGAACATACGACGTCTTCACAAAATAATATAGGTTACATTAAGACGTTAGCAATCTATTCATTCTTACATTTGTTTCGGTAAATAAATCTTAAGCAAAACCAAACGAGGAGCTCTTTCTATGTCAATGATTCTTTAATAAAAATATTCACAGCAATGATTATTGTTATTATCGTTTCCACCTTTATTTTGAAATAATATAATCACTTGGAAGATAATTAAAATTTTAATTGTTTTTACAATTAATAATCACAAATCAATGAAAACGAATGTTATACAATAAATCTGCCATCACATTTGAAGCACTAGTCGTGGAAAAGCTAGACTAAAGCTTAAACACTTTGTAAAATGAGTCATGAATAGATATATCAAGATACTATAAAAATTGTAAAAAAAACATCTTTCTTGAAGAATACGTTTATAAGTAGATTAAATTTAAGACCGCAGAAATAAAAATGCTGGAATATTAAAAAAATGTAAGACTGAAATTTGAATAAACTCGACAATAAAAAATTATGTAAACCAATCAAGTGGAGGTTATCAACATGTGTAGGCATTTTTAAAGACCAAGTAGATACCTACAGGTTTTTTTTTAAAAAGTTCGTTAATAAATACTACAACCATTTTATCTATGAAAACTATTATGTACAGATCTGGATCTACTTCCGATTAAAAGCTCTACAACCATATTAATGATCCTAATTTTAATAAATTATTCTTCAAGTGTCTTCAAAATTTTCTATGCATAAAAGAAATCCAAGTTTGCTTTGGCTGACTATGGTTGTTTTATTTAACCAATCAAGAAAATTTAAACTTATCAGGATGCCTACAAAATATTTTTGGCTTCAAAAACTATGATTATATTATCAAAGAGAGACTACGCAGTCTATATTATAATCATTTTCTTCAAATATTCAAAAACTTTTGCTGCAAGGTCTCAAATTACGTCTGGAAAATGTATCTACTTTCTAATTTCCAAATCCACTATCCACTATCTTCCATAAAAAATAATGTGTCGTTTAGATCTGTTATTATACTTTACTGAAAGAGTTTTCATCGGCAGGAAGACTTATGCTTAACATATCATTTTTCTCCGTACTTTAGTTTTAAATGAATAAATTTAAAAAACTATGTTTTATAGATATTTTACATTTTTACGAGAATAATATTACGTAGCCAAATGAAACAATAGTGAACCGTTGTATTCCTATGCATTTAAATATTAGATCCATAAACATTTATGGCTAACAGAAAGACCGATATATCATTCAAAAAATTACCTAAAAATTTTAAGTGAAAAGAAAAAAGAAAAGCTTTTTATAAAAGTTCAATGTTAGATTAATCGGCGGGTATATCATTTATAAACCGGCTGCCAGCCTTAAACTGGTGCTATACACAAACTTACCCTCACGAGAAAAATATATGTAAGAAAGCTATATAATGTGGAAAAATAACATTCCTTTTAGTTACTGTATTATTTTCAATTAGGATGTTTACATTTTCCGATAAATTGCGTTTTAGTGAAAGTAGTAGTTTTAGTGAGACGTTACGTTTCGTTTGATGAAGTCTCCAAGAACTTGCTAACAGACACATAAAATAAATCTTACTAAGTAAGATTTATTTGCCCGTAGTCCACGCAGTGTCCATAAACATGTCACGTAATCGTCTAGTTCTAATTCTCTATAATTTTAAATAATTATCTGCAGAAACTTAGAGATTTTATATCGAAACAGAATGCCTCAATTATACACACACATATATATATATATATATATATATATATATATATTTACTTTTTTTTTTTCTTTTTTTTTTCTAGATTACCCATTTCGATAAATGGTACGGGAAATTTAAAAAATAACACAAAATTTGGATAAAAACATTTACGGATTATAAATGTCATGTAACATGACTAGCAGATGGTTGTGATTTTGTATTTGTATGTACTGCTTTTTGTTTTTCGTTTTGTCAAAGTGAAACCATGTATATACGAACTATAATGTTATTTCAAGTTTATCTTTTAGATTACCTTAACGGTATATACTTGTGTCATTAACTCGTTATCTAATGATTAATTATCTGTGATTCTTCCTAAAAAATTTCCAAATATAATTAAAATAACTAAAAATTAACTAAAACATTTCCAAATATTATTAAAACTCATTTATTGCGAAATGAGTAGAGCTCAGTTTTTAAAAATTTCTCTAATTTTGATACACATTTAACTGTCCCTTGTTACGAATGAATCGATGAATAGGTACTCTGAAATAAAATAAATTAATACTTCAATATAAATATGTATTTTATAACTTAAGAGTGCTTTTGTTTTTCAACACAATAAGATTGTATATAAATGTGCATTTTTTAAATTTTCTATCACGTGCAACTCTCACGTCAAACTCTCAAATGCGTTAGCTACTTACCGTTTTAATTTTAAAAAACTAGTAAGGTTATATGCTATAAGTTACTGTCAACCTTCGAGATTATAGGCCCGTAATAATATATTAGGAGACAGTTCAATTTCCATGATAGGCTTAGTAAAACACACACTATACCATGTGTTAGCAACTTGCTATTTTTTGCAAAACTAGTAATATTATACGCTGGTATATTATAGACTAGTAATATTATAGACTAGTAAATTCATAGGCTATAAGTTGTAGCCAACCTACGAGATTATTGGCTTGTAATAATATATCAGGAGACAATTAAATTTCTATGATAGGCTTATTAAAAACACACTATACCATAAACTCTGAAATGTGTTAGCAACTTACTTTTTTATTTTTTTGCAAAACTAGTAAGATACGAGATTCTAGGCTGGTAATAATTCACTAGGAGACAATTCAATTTCCATGATAGGCTTACTAAAACACACACTACAACATAAACTCTCAAATGTGTTAGCTACTCTCTGTTTTATTTTTTGCGAAAGTAGTAAGATTATAGACAATAAATTGTAGCAAACCTACGAGATTATAGGCTCGTAATAATATATTAGGAGACAATTCAGATAGGCTTACTAAAACATACATATACCATAAACTCTCAAATTTGTTAGCAACTTGCTGTTTTATTTTTTTTAATCTAGTAAGATTATAGGCTATAAATTATAGTCAACCTACGAGATTATAGGCTCGTAATAATATATCAGAAGACAATTCAATTTCTATGATAAGCTTACTAAAATACACATTATACCACAAAACTGTACGCACGGATATTATTACGGAAATATCTTTAAATTGAATAGATTTACTTTCAAATTGTTTAAGTAGTTTTGGCACCATGCCTGGTACCTCCCAAACTATAATCCACAGTAATATTGTATCTTTCATCGCATTATATTAGTAAAATTCTAACGTCCTTTCATACAATATTTCTTTGTTATATTTTTATTTTAATAGTATTAAGTGCTTAGCCACAAATAATGCGAATCAAGTCAAAAAAGTTTAACGAACGATTCAATGAAAATACATAATTTGTATGAAAAAAGAAATTGTTTAATTTAACTTCGTTACAAAATAAATCGCGAATGGTCTTTATGAATATCCAATGTAAATTTTGATGTAAGTTTTACTTTAATTCAATAAAGAAAAAGTGAATTCATCACTTTAACCCGCAGAGTTTTAAACCATACAGTTTACAATCGTTCGTAGTGTACGTAAATATCTCTATAATTTAATGACTGTTTTGTTATTTTTTCCTTTATTATATATTTGTGATACATAACTAAATTTTCGAACTAATGTTCTACTAAAAGTTCGCTACACCTCAAATAAATAAATATCATAGAAATACCAACTTATTTTTAATACATACTGAACGTATTCCTTGGAGCATAAGTAGAAATTCTACTTAAACCTACGTAATCAAGTACACAAGCCTTCTAAGCTTTAGATTATTCCAAAAGCTTAGATGCGTCAACAAAAACACTAAGGAACGATTTAACTAAGGTAACTAACTATCCTATATATAAAGAAAAGTGACGCATTAGCTATATAATAGATCCCTCTCAAACACTTGGATTCCATCTTTGATGTACCATATGATGTAATCAAAGGTTCAATTTCTGTGTAACCTACGGTTACACAGAAATTGTTCCGTTGTAGAGGGAAAAAAATATTATTTTTTGGATACCCTAGTACCCTCTTTCCGCAGCATATTCTTGTTCTCTATAGGTAATCTAGATAAAATAAGCTACGATTCGCGCTACGAATAAATTACTACTGACAATTTGCAATAACTAATAAATTCAATTTGTTATTGATATAATTTTAATTTTGTTTATATTCCACGTTGCAGTGTTGACAACATAGAGGACGTCCGACGTTGCGGGGAATTTATCATCACTTTCGCAGAACGCTGTACTAATTTCAATAATAAGTTCAAAAATTAAAAAAACTTAATTAAATTAATATTCCATAAGATTATAAAATTATTTCCACATCTTACTTGGTATTAATTTTTGAATATCGATTGACTTATGATCATATGAATGACGTCATGTTCTTCAAATCAACGAAGAAATTAATGAAGGCATTAACTAATTTTGTTCCAGTTGAACATATTCCTTGAATCAATTTAATTTATTTCGATTATTAATTACCGTGAGACAATACTAAATTTAAACCATTACATTATTTCCGAGCGTACAGTTAAAATGTACAGCTATGTATGAGTATTAATTAGTAATATAATCGTAATTGCGAAATGTAATAGTAATATAACGGTAATTATACATAATAACATTAAGTATACATTCAAGACAATATTAGACTCTGTAACAAAGTTACATAATTTAGTATATTACTTTAAGAAAATATTCGTCTCCGCAGACTATGATATTTTGCTAAACTACTTGAAATTATTACGTCTTTACAAAGTTAAATAGCTTGTATTTGGGCAATAACATTCTATTAATTCTTACGTTTATTTTCAGTAGATCACACAAATGTGTCTTCAAACGAGGATTTATTTCTACGTTAATGATAAGTTAGTAAAAATATTCATGGCACCTACCATTATTACTCTCATTTCTGGTTTTATTACAAAATTCACAATAATAACTACCCCTCGAAGGATATTTAAAATTTCATAATTTCCATAATTGATAAAAAAACAAACCTTTGAAATTCAAGAAAAGACAAGAAATCTATTAGCATATTTTAAGCCGGTTACGGAAAAACATTAAAAAAATAGATTCATTACAGTACCCGTATTTTTCAATGAGTCAATAACAAATCTATCAAGTAACAGTGTATGAAAAATATTTAGAAAAACATATTACCCTTACATTGGTAAATTTAAATTTTGAAAACAGAAAAATAAAAATAAAGATATATTAAAGATAATTTAAGGCAGAAATTTGAGTGGACTCTATAATAGAATAAGAGTATTATACAAACCAATCAAATACGATGTTTTCATCATAGGTAGTTAGATTTTTTTAAACAATCATTCTATTGCAGATCTATCGAATATAATACTAAATACCATAGCAAATGTATTCATGAAAATTTATATTACCTAAATCTCTTGTCGATTAAAATCTCAGCAATCTTCAGTAGTCCTATTTTTAGCCAATTATTCTACAAGTAACTTCAAATTTGTCTGCCTAATTAAAGTAGTTCATCTTTGCTTCGACTGCCTATGGCGGTATGCTTTATCCTAATCTCAATTAAGAACATTTAAAGAAATTTAGTGACCTTCAAAATTTGTATACTTTGCTTCATAAAATTTGGGTTATATAATTAAATAGGAACTTTCTAGTTAACATCATATTGATTATTTCCTTAACATATTCAATAAATTTGTTACCTATGATTATGGTTGATTGACATAGTTTTTCTCGGTAGTAGTAAATATACCTAAATAAACGTATATATATATATATATATATATATATGTGTGTGTATATATATATATATATATATATATATATATATATATATATACAAAACTAGATAGCGTAAAAAATGCCGTCCTTTTCAGGTACCATGTCATTTCCAATCAGTATGTGTATATTTTCCAATAAATTGTATTTTAGCAAAAATTTGTCGGTGCGAAAGAAACATTGCTAAGATTTTGTCGTTTTTGATGAAATCTCCAAAAACGTATTTGTTCGCCTGCATAAAATAAATCTTTCATTGTTCACGCTATATCCACAAACAAATCGTTTGGTTCTAATTCTCTATAATTTTAAATAATTACCTTCATATTATATATTTCTTTTTTATTTTATGTACTACATTACTAATGTATATTCAATGACATTTTAAGTATTACTTATAATAAATAACAGATAAAAATTAAATATGTAAGGGAATATCCAATTTTGGATAAAATCATTTACGAATTATAAATGTTATGTAAGATGTCCAGCAGGTGATTATGATTGATTATAAGTCTGTTGGTATTCGTATCTCGTTTCGTCAAAGTGAAGTTAATATAATTTTAATTTCATATATTATAAGAGCTTATAAGTATATATAAGAATTAGGTGTAGTTATATAGAGTATAACTTGCTTAAGTCTTATTAAAAGTTATTTTCAAATTTAAGATAATTAAAAATGTATTTCATATGAATTAATTTGAAGTTCCCTTTCAAAAAATGTCAAATTTCGCTGCGCTTTTAACTGTATTTACTACTAAATGGTCAAATAAGTTAATGGAAATTATATCCTTTAAATTAAGACTTCAATACAATTTTGTATTTAATATAATTGCGAGTGTAACTAATTTTCAATACATTAATGTGGTAAATCAATTTATTTTAAATGACACTTTAAATAGTTTTATAAGGCTTTTCAAATCACAGTTTTATCGCCAGTCACAGGTTCTTTTTTGCTAGTTTGTAAAACTAGCAAAATAGCGCCTGTGACTGGTGCCAAAAATGGTCGTAATTACGTTAACTATATATTCGTAATAATGTTAGGAGACATTCAATTTTCAAAATATGACGAGTTTAATATAAACCTATTTTATCATTACGCATTTTCAGTAGATAATAGGAAATAGGTAACTCATGTTTGAAAAGGTTTACTAGCAAACCCTTAAAGTAGTTATAACACACAACCTCTAACGTATCGCCTAAACTAATCTACAATAATTTTGCAAATACGATATAATTAAGGTCACAAATTCAATACCAAATTTTATTTCGATAGAAGTCTGCACAGTCCTACTAAAATTATAAATGTGAAAGTTTGTATATTTATTTGTTTGTATGGATATTTTACAATAAGTCACGCAAAAAATACTACCTGGGTATATATTAAATCTCGCATACAGATAGATAAAGGAATGGAATAGGACATGCGCTTCTTAAAAAAAATATGCTCCGAAAATGGGGGTGAAAGTTTGCATGGAAATTCTCATAATTAACTTATTTACTATTTGAAGTATTTTATAATAGCACAACTTACTTACTTAAAGTATCTATTTAACTAAAATAGAATAAAGTATTTTTTAGTAAAAGTTTTATTACTCTTCAGTATTATTACTCTTCAGTATAAATTAACGCTCCTCCTCCCACATTCTCTTCGAGGAAAAAATATTTTAGGAAAGAAAAATTCGACATATATATATATATATATATATATATATATATATATATATACGTTTCTTTATTCCATATTTATGACTCAACTATTCAATCTATTTTCATGAAATTTGACTTCTCTTTTCATTACATGTTCATAGAGATAGATTCAAAAAAATACCTTTTATTTTAAGTAATGCTAATTCCACGCGAGCGAAGCCGCGGCAAACAGCTAGTATATTATAAAAAATCATTGGATTTTCTTGTCGTATTCTCTGTAACACCTAGTACAACATAACACACAACATACTCTAAGCAGAATCATGAACCTATTTCCTACTTTGTAAAGTACATGAGATATGGATCTGTTAACAATAAAAGATTTTTAAGTAACGTAATTAATCCAATCTTTAAAAACTGGTCAAGTGTATTCTAGTACACGTAAATAGTAGGGTTTCATAATTTCATTTGAATGTTTTGAACTAAGGAATATCTGTTTTTTTTATTTTTTTCTGAAACCTTAGCTGTAATATTAAAGGAGATGAGATACATATCACAAGTCACCTTGAAGCTTCGTATTTAAAAAAGAAAATAATAATACATAGAACCGTTGAATGATAGTCTACTTAATGATATTCACCAACCAAATTTACATCTACTAGCAGATACATTAAAAAAACCGGCCAAGTCCAAGTGTGATACGCGAACGCAGGCTTCCGTAGCACCAAACAATTTTAAACCTATTTGGTGTGCAATAAGGTATATTGTGATATTTGTAGTTATGGTTGAATAGTCAGAGCTGTTATGGCGGTTGGTATCCAAAATATTGTATATATTAAAAACTAAAAAACATGTCTTATTCAAACCAATTTTCATTGAAAGTTCATTTTAATTTCCGTTACCTTATTTTTTAATAATTTCTGAATTTTACACACGTTACAAAAAGGGACACCCTTTTTAAAACTTTAGAAGCGCATATCTCATCAAGTACTGACTTAAATAAAAAAAGTTATTTTGGAACTTCTATACCATTTTTTAAGACCCACTTATATACATTACACCCCTAATATTTTTTTTCATAATTTCACTATTTCATAGTACAGCTGTACATGGAAAACTACCTAATATCCAAATTTCATCTATATAATGCCAATAGCCCGCGAGTAGATATATCGACAGACAGACAGACAGAGCGACGAAAAGACGAATAAACAGACCGGACGAAATTATAGGGGTTTCATTTTCATCATTTAGTTGTGGAATCCTAAAAATAAATTACAGACATGAAACACATACATGTAAAATTTCCTTCATTTCCATCTAAAATTTTAGAAAGTCTGAGGTTGTGACAGACGGACGATTAGTTTCGTTCGAGCAAGTGATACCATATCAGCAAATTTGTAAGTACACACTTATGCAGTTGATGATACAACGATAAAAAAGGTGTAACTCGTCTATATTTATTCCGTTCTGATATAATAGGGGGTAGGAAAAGAAGCTAATTTGTTTGCTACATATTAATTGAATTTATTATGAAAAAGGTAATTCCAAAATTTTATTGACAGGTAACAAATCTTATAACAGGTCTAAAATTATAGAAACTGGGCAGTTGTGAGAGAACTGTCTCTGACTGACAAAGTTTCTAGGGTCCATCACTCCATTCCCTACGGAGTCATAAAGCATTCAATCTTTGTACCTTAGGATGTATGTTTAATATCAAGTGATACCGTTTTTGCAAATTTATAAATACAAACCTATGCAGAAGATGAGACAGTGATAAGGAAAAGCTGTCGGAAATCTATATACACACCGTCGTAATATAAAACGACTGTTTCTGTAAAGATAGTACTTGATTGCTGCAAAACTTTGACTGCGATACTGTGTCTGTAAATAAATTATTATGCAAAATCCATCATCGCTTCTAATGGACATCAAATATTGATGGAGTGTACGTGTCAGCTCCTTAAAATGGTTTAGTCAAACATTAATGAACAGATTCTACTGGTAAAGTTCGATCAATCTTTCACTTAAGAATACCAAACCTTGACGAGTCAATTATCACTTTATCATATATTTACCAAGTTGACAAATATTGAAGAAAACCATCTAAACATATTTTACACAATTTGTATAGTATAATGAATTAAGCATAATTCTTTTACATCAAACGATATAAAACTAACTAAATAAATCTGTAACTTTTTCGAATGGTTATTGACTTCTTTATTTATATTTACGATTCTATATTATTATATGTATAGATATGTTTAGTATATTCTTTGGAGGAAAACTTTAAATTGCATATTCGTAAATTTTCTTTCACGCGGTAGCAACGGATCTAAAGAGTTAAACAACTTTTGGAGTTAATCAAGAGGAATGTACATATGTTTTAATTTCAAAATTGGTTCATTTCACATTATGGTATGATATGTATAATATTACATATAGTAACAATCAATATAATGGAATATTTCGACTTTAATTAATTGTAAAATCATAATAAAGTAAAAACTATTAAAAAATGAATAACAAATAAGTTAGGAATAACACCGACTTACCCAGTTAATGGTTATTTTTAACATTGTTCTGGATATCAACTGATTTATTTCGTGACTTCGTTCTTGGTGTCGACCATACCTTTTATAAATAATTGATAGTAAAAGCGATGTGAAATAAGAATTACAATATTTCCGAGTTTGTTCGTACAGCATAACACAAAGTGTAAAACTGCACAGTAAAATTTCTAGTATTCTATTTCTGTAATACTACACTCATAGAGACATTGCTTTTAGCTATGGATCCTTAAGGAATACTTCAATAAGACT
Organism: Druceiella hillmani; assembly: GCA_039881145.1. Taxonomy (NCBI): domain Eukaryota; kingdom Metazoa; phylum Arthropoda; class Insecta; order Lepidoptera; family Hepialidae; genus Druceiella; species Druceiella hillmani. Next base: position 5,183,018 of record JAYKKI010000045.1, on the reverse strand, counting down.
ACACCATCCAGTTAATTTATAAAAAGAAAACGTACACAAATAAAACTGTTCAGACGTTATATCTAGCTCAGACTTTCAAGCTCCGGGGACCTATCGTTCTGAAGGGTCAGCAGACACGAAATGGAAAATATGTAAGATAAAAATTAATTCCTCTTTTTTGCTTAATTTTGAACAGTAAGAGTAGTATTCATATAGTATATGAATACTACTCTTACTGTTCAAAATTATATATATATATGTATATATATATATATATATATATATGTATATATATATATATATATATATATGTATGAATTATGCCAACGTGAATTTAACCGATTTTTTCCGATTAGTTATTTTAAACACAGGTAATTAAACGTCACGGTTCCAGAAACTCCACTCAATTTTTAATACTGGGAGACATAGAAAAGCAGAACACAGGGTGACGGAAAATGCATTGAGTACTAAAGAATAACGAATGGATGCAGACGAGTATAGACCTGTTATTAAGAAAATGCAATTTCATTTTTAAAAAGCTACCATTTTTATAACATAAGAAAGCAAACGATTCAGAGATTGGTAATCAGGATGGAAAAAATGAAATACAATTTGTAATCTTAATACGATATGAAAAAAGGCTTTCTTCATAAAAGCGCATATACATATTAAATTTTAACATATCAAGAATTATAAATAAGAAAAAAGACAATAATGAAAACCTAACAAGGTATTTTTAATAATTTTTTAGAAATTATCACCAAGTATATTATATCTATCACGATATTAATATGGAGTCGTTGCTTAAAACTATTAAAAATAAACTATCAGATGACATTTTAAATCGTTTAATGTGTTATCAAAACGAATATCTTTTTCATCCTATACGAATTTTACATGATTTTTTCGATAACTTTATTAACCCTGCAAGTTTCATAAATAAATATGTTACATCTGTGCATGGAGCCTTCAGATCTGCACTTTGTTTCGCCTTACTCATACAAAAAATTTTCTAAAAATACTATTTCCAAAGAGTTGCAAAAAATTACCGGACTTTTCATGAAAAAACAAAATTTCCCATTTGTCCGAAGTTTAAAGACAATTTTCAAGGAACTTATTTTTTTCATTTTTTCTAAATAGAATTTGTTATTCTTATACCATTTATATTCTTGTAACATCTTCTTTCTTGTAACTTTTACCATTTCTTAATATTTTTAAAGGCGATTGTTAAAAGTATAAATTGACAATGAATCTTACACCTGTGACATCATCTATTCACAGTCTTTTTTATAAAAGAAAACATTATTAATGTCGTTTTAAATTTTATATTGTTATTTGACCTGTCTACACAATATTAAATGATTTTGCTATGTGAATAGATCTAGGCAGTTTTACCTATGAAAAGTGTGTATTTTTTCTATTTACGTACTTTAAATAGCTATTATAATTCTTTTTTCAAATTCCGACTTACCTTTACACTAGTTTCACGCTTCTGATATATATATATATATGAACGTAGGATAAACACCTGACGTTAAAATCGTTAGTTGCATTCAAAGTGTTAAATATTATCTTAAATTGTACCAGTGTCGGTACTAAGAGAGTTTTTTATAATTTCGTTTTGCTGACCCATTTTCCTATTTTTCGTAGCTTTTTAATGCAATCTTTTCAAAGCGTCATCATAAAATTCCATGGCAGGAAATTTGTAAATAAAAATTGGTTTTTTATTCAAGGCTTAGTTGGAGCGGAATACTTGATTTCACTAGCTGCCTGCCACAATGAGGTTTGTAGTCGATTGACCATGCCATGTTTGTTAGTAGACTGACATTTCTTTGTCTTTTTACTTCCAGACTTCCTACATATTAATTGCAAGTGAAATAGTTAATCAATTTTAAACATTGACTAAATTATAAATGTAATTATAAAATGGTTATATTTTATATAATAAATACTATTTCCAAAATATTTTTCATTCAATGTTAAGGAAGAAAATGAAATGTTTTCATTATTTTAACTAATACAATTTTCGTCAGCAAACCAAAACTTTTTTCTTAGCCGTTATATTAATATTTATGTATATATATATATATATATATATATATATATATATATATATATATATATATATATATATATATATTATTGTATATTTCATTTTCAACTTCTTTGAAATTGTTCAGCAGTTCAATAGTTTCAACACGTTGCGCATAAAAACAGACAGATGTCCAGGTAGATAGACAAAAATAATCTATTTCATCACTTCTTTTTTACTTATTTATTTTGATTTATTGTTGTCTTTAATGTGTCTTAAATGAACTTATAACCATAGAAGGCAAAAGAGTGTCATTACTCATAATAATATAGTTAATAACTATTTTCTATTTATATCGAGAAGAAGGAGGGAAATAGACAAGGCATACAGCAAAAGAGGATATAAATGTCCTTTAGTGAAAATAATCAGGTCTAAGAGCATTTATTTTTTTTTTTCGAAAAGCAATCTTGCCCCAGATCATCTCAAATAATGAAACGAAATACTCGATCAAGAAACTCATCGGTCAATAACTGAAGAAATAAATTCTCCAAAAAACACGGTCGTTGAAGTTATTTTTGGTGACAGAATGGTAAGAATGTCAAAGTGACAAACAAAGAACTTTTATTGCCACTAAGTTATTGTGCAATGTAAAGTCGCATGATGACTTTTTCTCATTTTAAAATCGGGTTTCTTCTAACCACACATAACACTTTGTTATTCTTATCAATTATTCCATCAATAAATAAAGTCAAGTCCATAGAGAGATTCGAGAATTGTATAGTTAAAATTATAAAATTCTCGTAAACATTTGAAGTTCATATTAAAACTGCCCTTAATTATTAGCAAATTGCGCAATCGTTACGAAGCATTGTTTAAATAGCCATTAAGAAAGTGTTAACGCGTATGAATTCATTTAAGTATAAAAGTCGCAACTCGATACACCAATTAACACAGTCTAGTGTTGCATTTCATCAATAACAGTTGCTTAGCAGAAATATTACTAAATATTCAACAATGGTAAGCATAGTTGTAACATGGAGGCAATTTATTATTATTGATAACAACTTTAATATGTTTAAAACAGAATATATTGTATTATACAAGTATTTCTCAACATTTCGCAAACTTCTTTCAACTTGATTTAATTCTTTTATATTAGTTTTCATTTTCTGCAACCCTAAATTTTAGATGAACCATTAAATTTAATATTTCATTTATTTAATTTCAGGGTCTACAATACATCACATGCATCTTCCTTATAATTGCTTGTTTCCACTTCAATCCTGGTACGGCTCAAGATGTATCAATGGAGAGAAAAGTTTCCTTAATGAATCCCGTGCAAGATGAAGTACAAGAATCATCTCGAGACAACGGGAAGAAAGTACAGCTGGAAGACATTTCTCACTTAATCAATTCAATTAGGAAGCAAATTAAGGATGTTCTAATCGAGGTGATGACGCAATTGATGGAAGAGGCACTGGCAATGCTGAGATCAATCAAGGTGCAGTTTCTGAAGAGGTTGGGCAAGATGACGATTGCAGATGTACTTAATTATTCATTTAGTGGTATGCCTGATCTACTCGAAAGATCTTTTAATAAATCAGGTTCCAGTAAAAATTTTTGGAACAAAATAAGTTCAATTAAAACGCCTCAACCTAATTTTGTAAACAGACTGTAAAGTAGGAACACAACTTATTTATATACTTTATTATTATTGAACTAATAAAATAATTATAGTAATTTATTTATATTATAGATTTTAAATAAAATGTATTGTAACGAGAAACATCGCCTATTTATTTTATTTTTTTAAATTTACTTGAGAAATTGAAAAAAAAATTATTTCTACAAAATATTATCAATATATATTTGTGTATATTACACATAGATTTTTAGAACAAGTAGCATCGACATCAGACCTTGATCCCTTGGTAACTGTCATTATATAAAACTGTCGGGGCTTTATCAAATTTTGACTAAATAATTTATTCGAGAAACTTAATAAGAGTTCTGCCCAATTCACAGTACGCAGAATTTGAAAAAGCAAGCAGTAGTTTTGGATTCATTGATTTTCATGATATAAAGACGATATTGATATCAACTTAATGCATGTTATTTGCTGATTCCAAAACAAAACAAATAACAAGCTTTAAGTTGATATCATATAATTATTCCACGCTTTATCTATTGAATTTTAAGAAATAAAAATTAAAAATGAACAAAGATATGCTTCCATTAATTTTACTATGCCTTAATTATTGAAAATAATATTCTGGGAATAAAAACAGGTTCTTTTTTAAACATTTGTAATATTTAAAAAAATATATAATAAACTTTTTATCATATGTATAATTTGTGCAAAGTGTTATAGAAATAGATATCAGATATTTCATTGCCCCATTTTACACTTTGTGTCAAGTAGTATGATCAATGTCATAAATAGGATTATTTATATTATTATTATATAATATCTTCTCAAGTATCATTAGCTATAAAAAAGTAACGTCAATACCAAGAACACAGTCTTCAAATAAGTCAGTCCTTAGACAGGACATTGTTAAAAATAACCATCCACTAGGTAATAGACACAATTTCTGAGTAACAATGTAAATCAATACAATTTTTATCAACATCTTTTTTAGTTTCGCCTTTTTAGTCAAAGTAAAGTAAGTGTTTCGGTGATCAATTAAAGTCGAAAAATTTTATTCTACTGATTCACAATTAAATGAAACTACGTGATGTAGTATTATTTCTACTTTCTTCAAGTTCTTTACCACGACCTAGGTTTCGTTGTATTACAATATCTTCAGGTGGGATATTGGAAAGATTCTTTGCTAATATCCCACCTGAAGATGTAATACAACGAAACCTAGGTCGTGGTAAAGAACTTAAAGAGAGTAGAAATAATATTACATCACGTAGTTTCATTCAATTGTGTAGTTTCATTAAATTAACGCAAAAAATAATATACAAATCTGTAAAATACCTTAAAGCAAAATGAAGTAATCTTTGGATTGAACAAGATTTTCACAATTTGATTTATGAGAAAGCATTTCAAAAGTTTTTTATACGTTTAGACTCGTCACCGCTATGTAAAAGCAAACTATATTTAGGACAGTTTTTTTTTAATTTGATTCTAAATATATACATATAATAATATAGAACAACAGATATCGATAAAAAAAAGTCAAAGACAAATCGAGAACAAATATATCTTTGTTTAGATAGCTTTATGTCGTGTTTGGAAAAAGATTGAACGTTTGGTACTGTATGAACTCGGTAAATATTTTTCAAAGTGATAAAAACGTGTCAACATTTGGTCTTCTTCAGTAAAAGATTGGTTGATCTATACCAATAGACCCCGTCGATTAATATCTAACTAAGTCATGTTATTGGAGCTGACACGTATACTTGATCAATATTTTATCCATTAGAAACGATAATAGATTTTGCATAATAGTTTGGTTATGAGGGATCAAAGCTCGAATAATCGTGTCATCAGTCAATCTCCATGTCCGTTCGTCCATTATGTCAGTACAAAGTGCACAGAAATAGTCGTTTCATATTACAACAGACTACGTATAGATACGATATAGACGAGTGCCAGCTTTTCCTTATCACTCTCTCATCGTATGCGTGGGTTTTCACTTAAAAATTATCAAAAATAGTATCACATGATAATAATATAAATCCTGAATAAGGCGCAAAACTTGAAAGATTTATGAATACATAGGAAAACAAAATGCCCAGAAAGGCGACAAAGAACCATGCAGTTTTTATAATTTAAGAAAGGAAGCAAGGAACCGCACAATTCTGTAATTTTAGGAAGGAAACGAGGAAACCCACGGTTTTTATAATTTTAAAAGTACAGTTCATGTAAAAGTACAGTTCATGTAATTTTTGAAAAGAAAGAAGAGACTACAAAGTTTTTATAATTTTAGGAAGAAAATAAGGAACTACATGGTTTCCATAATATTTAGACCCATGTATAGAAATTTTGCAGGTATATCTTTCTTGATAAACTCCATTAATATACAGCAAATAATTAATTTATTTCATGTAATACATGTAAAATAGAAGCGAGAAATTATTTTTCGCGATTTTATTTTATAGAATAAACATTAGATGGATCTTTTCGAGTAAAATCTAAGTCCATTTTGCCATTTTAAGCCCCATTTACCAAATATTAAGGTTCAAAAATCTAAAAATCTAGATAATTATTTGTTTAGAATTTCAGAAGAAATTATTTCGGTTAACTTACGTCAACAATTTCAGTAGATATGAACAATTGCTACTAAACTTTCTCTCGGTGTATTGGGGCGCGCACTTGACGGATTTTTAAAAATGACATTAGTTCTGTCACTTAAATAGCTTTATTTTCTTAACGGGTCCAGTTGTCATCTGCTTTATTAAAATAGGAAGTTGGTTCACTATTCTATGCAAAAAAATAGTGATACTAATAGTCATAGCCAATAAGGCGAGGGGATGTAATGGTTTTGCTATAATGTGTTTTATAGACTTCCATTCAAGTAATGTCTGATATTAAATATACAATCTTACTGATGTCGAATTTGCAAAATTACTATAGGATATAGTTTGAATGATGTGCCAGACGTGGTGTTATAACTTGACAGTTTGCGAGTAATCTGAACAGTTTACGGGTAAACCTGTTCAATCATAAGTTATTTCATATTACCATTATATTTTACGGATAAATAGCTTTTCACTAAGCATTTCGTACAGCAGAAATTGAATAGCGTCCGTATATATTATTACGAGTCCATAGTTTTATAGTCAGCACCGTTTATGGCATCAACGAAAAGAATATTTTCAAGGATTTACGAAAAATTAAATAATAAGCAATCAACACTTTTGAGGAGTTTTGTGGAAACGATTTCCTAGTAATTGAAAAATATAGAATAAAAAAGAAACAAATAGAAATTTATTCAAAATATTAATGTATTGAAACTTTTTGAGTTTCAGACCCGTATATAACATATAAGCATATACATATAACTACGTTTAATACACGATTGTATCTTAGTCTTAATTTAAAGGATAGGATTTTTAAGTAATGAAGATGAGATTCAACATATTAGTAACAGTAATGGACAATTAAAAAGGTAGGAAAATTTGAGAATTTTTCTAAAGGAATTTGAATTTGATTCATGTGGAATAGGTTTTTAATTATATTCTAAATAGTTCCCCAAGTTATGAAAGTTACGCCAAGTTGACCATTGCGTCACCTGATTTGCTATCTGATGATGTTGATGATATCTACCATTAAGGTAATTTGGGAAAGAAAATTAAAGTAACGTTTCGGTTTATATTTACAAAGATTCACAACAAAAACGAGAGACGAAAACCAACAAGTTGATAAAGGCAAACATTTTATCACACACGCTTTTTGGATATTTTACGTAACATTTGTAATTCTGAAATATGTTTATCCAAATGTTATTTTTAATATTCCACATCTCATTTCTTTTTCACTTACCGTATTTATTATATGTATTTCTTAAAATATAGTGAATTAATTGAAATCGGTAATCTGGAAATAAATAAAAACAAATAAATAAATCAAGGCGCTACGTTTCCATCAATTCCTATCTCCAAATTTCTAGAGATTATTGTTTAAAATTATAGAAAATTAGAACCAAATGTTTATGTGACTTGTTCATAGACACTGTGTAACTAAGTAAAGCTCATTCTAGGTGTCTGTTAGCATGACGTGTCTGCTATTTCTACGCATATATTAGTTCTTGGAGACGTCATCAAACGAAGTCTATATATAGAATAACGTCTTGCAATGATATCTAATATGCAATTTATAGAAAAACATAAAAAAATTTACGTAAATCCTTCCTCTTCGTTTAGTTTAATAGTCTGACAATGATAGTCTGGGAGAATTAAAAGTAATGCAAACTTTACATCGTTATTTTTAAATGGCCATCAATATTTTTTCCTAAATTGTGCTTTTCAGTTACAGTTATGATATAATTAATGGAATGATATAATTAATAGAATGGTCACTGATTGGGAATATGTTATACTATAATACAAGTGCTATGGTGTAAATGAAAGAAAATAACTGTGAATTTCAGTATCAAATTTAAGTTTTTCTTCAATTTATCTATTATATTAGGTTACAATTTATCTATTACACTTTACTTTTAAGGCATTATAAATTAAACACCCATTTTAATGTCTTTTCACCAACTTCAAGAACAAATTATTTCATGAAGTATTAAAAAGTTTTCAAGGTTGACAAAAAACTTTGATTTTGAAATAGATTTTTCTTTTTCTCTAAGTTTATTTGATTTATTCAACTTGTTTATTGTTCTTTATAGCTCCTTATTTTTTCCACCAGAATATTGATCCATAGTATCTATGATTCCAAAAGAATGCAAGCTGATACTCCTATTACATTTTCTTTTGTACATTTTTAGCATTTTTTTTTCTTTGCTCGCGAATTAGCTCATCTGAATTTTTATTAAATTTAAATTTAAGTGACAGTTAATAGACGGGTAATTATTTTTTATTTTTAAACGTTTTAAAATAACATTATTACATAATAAATAAAACATATTTTAGTTTCTCTCCCAGACTCGACTAGATTACGTAATACCACAAAAAAAGCCCACTGAAATTGACTTAATAGCGCTGATATTAAATAACCAAACAAGTAAATGAACAAAATTACTCTATTTTTCAACATCTTAACGTAAGGCTAGTTGTGTCCTAAAGTTTCATCAGCGTGAAATTGTCTTAATTAGCCCTACTTCCGGTCACTAAACGCCTCCACTACTTTCGCCAAACGACATCGGTCATCAGGTATATTAGCTGGAATAATCGGGATGATCAGTCAATAAATAAATCCTTCTCTCTCTATCTTGTAGAGTTTAAGCAAATTTCACCACTTCTGTTTCATTTTTTATCACTCTTCTGTATCCATGAACCGTAAAATAAAGATATATACTAACTTTTATGTATTTTATACTTTATTAAATTCGTTTAAAAATTGTAATGTGGATCGCGTGAAAAAATTAAAATAAAGAAGTTTTATTTTTACTTCATACTTTATAACAAATTTTTAAAAAGTCAGTATTTTTTAAACATATGTCTTCAATTTTTTTGGACTCCTCTTTACCATTATTCTTTACCATTTTATTTGGTAATAAAAAAATTAAACAATGTTTTTTTCGTGACGTACATCAAGTTCAAATCTTTAAAAAACTATATTTAATCAATATTGGCAATTATTTCGAGACGTTACGTAGAAAAATTTTATGGAAAACTTAAAAAAAGCGACCAATATAAAAAAACATGGTTACGTAGTTGTCTATATCTTTTGATTTGTTGTTTTTAATTAAACTGAATAATTTAAAATTGAGTTCCTATTAAATATAGTATCTAGGTCAATAACTAAAAATGAGGTCAAAAAACGAAATGGAACCTTAATTTGATTTTGGAAGACTCATTCAATTACACCCCACTAAAGAACACAAACAAATTTTTTTTCACATCCATTTTATATCTATGAGCAACAACCATTTTTAAATTTTTTGCATCCCCATGTGAAGTATCTATTTACAAAATTGTATACATACGGGTGTAAAGTTTCACAAACTGCGAACTTTGTATGTTTGCACCCTAAAATTAATTGATCATAAATTGTAAAGCAATTGAAAGCTCAATTAATTACGTTACTCAGGAGACATTGGTGGGTATTTCATTTCAACAGAAATATAGATGAACCTTGTATTAATTTTTTTCAAATATTTTGCATCCTCATCTAAGGCTAGATGCCTTACAACATTTCATTCATATCGATGTAAAATTGTAGAAACTGTAAACTTTATATGTTCACACCGTTAAACTAATTTGACTATAAATTGTGAAATAATTGAAACACCTAATTATTTAATTGAATAAACATTGGTGGATATTTTATTCCTACAGAAATGTATATGGGCTTTACATTAAAATAAATTGTTTTCAAATATTTTCATCTAAGGCACATGCTTACAAAATTTCATATAAACGGATTTAATATTATAAAAATTGTGAACTATGTATGTTTGTACCGTCAAACTAATTTTACTACAAATTAGGAAACAATTGAAAACGCACCTAATTGTATCATTGAACAAACAATGTCGGATATTTTATTTCTAGAGATACACGCGTATATTTCATTAAATCGAGGTACTACGTACGGTATATAAAATTTTCTGTCTACAGTAATCATACAAGGAGGAAGAATATGATAAAAATTAAAAAGCTTCTAATTCATTTATCATACGTTTAATAATCATGTAAATTTATTGCAATTCACTCTTAGTATCACCCAGTAATAGTTTTTTTTAAACCTTCTATTTTTTAACTTTTAAGAAAATTTCTATTAAAACAATAACTTACAATTAAATTACTTTAATTAGCTACGCCAAATTGTAAATGGAAAATTATTTGTTTCACAAATTCATGAAGTTGCATTTTTGAGTTATATCACTAAATCATGAAAAGTGCTATAGTTTTGATATGAAGTGCAATTGATTTAAATTATAAAGTTTATATACAGATTAAAGTAATGACAGATATGTCTAATAATTGTATTCACTTATTTTGATTTTCGTAGTCACCTTGGTGCTGGTAAAGGAACACTTACGAAAAAAAAATTGGTTTGTGCGGACATACTCTCCTGTACAACTGTTTTCAAATAAAAATGGTGGGATATGAGTCTTTACATATCACAGTCTATCATCATGGTCTGTCGCCATAAAGAAACGCAATTATTGAATCGTTAAGAAAAAAAACTTTGATATTCAAAATTTTGATCATCCATGCTTACAAATTGATAAAAATGGATAATTTTCCACCAGCAAAGGCAATGAAAGTGCAAAGCAATATATTTAAAATACAATTTATTATTTAAAATAGGTCAATAAATAAATTACCTTAAGATACAAATTTATCTTATTTACATTATAATAAATATTTCGCTGTATTTAAAATTGTTAACATTAAAAACTATTAACAATTAATGGAGGTTGATTAGTCACATTGTCTTGTATAAAATTATTTCCAGATGGATCCTTGCTGGTACCCGCAGTACTTAGAATGGTTGCCATGCCGCTGAAAGTGTACCCCAATAAATCTGCAACAGTTAAGCGGCTCATCCTCAGCAAAAATCTCAGCTTGGCGGTCCTAAGCGTATCCACAATTTCGTCAAATATCTGCATCGACATTTGAATCATAGTTTCTTTGATCTGTGTTCTTATGGAGATTATCAGTTGAACGAAGTCTTGCACGTTTATTGTTTTTGGATTCTGTCCAGATAAGGCTACGATTTCATCTACTAAGGGATTTGATGTGGTGTCCTGTTTTTCTTCCGTCGAGACTTCCTGAGCTGAACTTTGCAGCAGCAGCAGGCATGCGATGATTGAGGTGATGACGACCATGTAGCGTAAACTCTGAAAGTTAAAAGGTATATTTAAGCTAATTATCAAATGCTTAGTCAATTGATTTTATATATAGAATACACAATAGCATAAGATATGCGCATTTTCTTGATATAAGAAAATTAAGTTAAATTAAGAAAAGTGTGTTCATGTTGCATGAGGAAATTTGGTTTCTTTACAGGAATTTTGTTTTTGATGAAATTTAAAAAAAAATAATGTTTACCCATTGTGTGAGCGGGTTTTCATTTAAAAAAATAACAGATATATTTATAGCCATATAAGACGTAATCATAGGCAAATTATGTATTAAATCAATGTGTAAAATTTTTCATATTTACTATAATTTTTAGTAATTTCTTTAAAAGTATATTTCTTTATTTATTAGACAAAATAATTAGATTTTGTAAAATAATTTTTATTCGATTAAACTTGCACTTACCATTTTGTCACAGGTATAGCAAATCTTTGAATAGATGCGATAGATATTTATATGAGAACAGTTAGCGACTGACATAATATCTCTCGGAACAAGTAACTATATATACGCTAAATTATAATAATGAATGAAACTATGAGTATTGTCTATAATTAATACTCAGAAACTGTTATATCATTACGTAGTGTCCGTTTGGTAATTAGTGAGTAATTTGCCCAGTTATGAATGGTAAATAGTAATTGATACTGAAAGTGCTACCATTGGAAAGGTTGGTGACAAAAGGTTGTAGTTAAAAGAGAATAAATTTTAATATACCTAGTACCAAAGACGGAAATTTCTGCGCAATATTTAGACTGTTTTAAAAATCATAATGTTTAATCAAAAATTGCAAATCTGAAGTTTGGCCGGAAAATGCAAATCTAAAGTGTGGCTACCCTTTAAACATAACAAATTGAATTGTATTTATTTAACTAAAAAGTATATCAATAAATGACGATTGTTGCCCGTGCCAACAAGAACTGACCAGGAGTCACCCAAATGGCGAACTGCGAAGTAGTCCACTCATATGTATACCTTGGAACGTTGATCTATAACAACGACGGATGCGTGGATGAGGTGAGGTGATGTATGGCGGTGAAAAAACAAATTGAAAAAATATGGGGAGACAGAAACATTAGCAAGGCTACTAAGACCCGGCTCGTTCAAACTCTAACATTCCCCATATTTCTTTACGTCACAGAGCCGTGGACGCTACGAATACTTGAAAAGAACAAAATAGACGTTCTAGAAATGTGGTGCTGGAAAAAATTGCTTGGGGTATCTTGGACTGAGTTCCGCACAAATATCTCTATACTTCAATAACTTGGCATCAACCCTTGTTCGGATTCTAAATTTTTTTGGTGACGTCATGCGTGGAGATAGTGGCTCCATAGAACGCATCATTGTGCGTAGAAGAGTAGAAGGCACAAGACCACGTGGGAGGTCGTCGATTCGGTGAACAGACCAGATCAAGTCTGCTATAGTCTCCTGTATGGGTGCAACAGGGCGACAACAAATAGGGAGAGACGGTGTAAGGCGGGTAACAGCGGCCACCCATAACAGTACTACATACTGACCACGACCGCTCTGTCAAGATCGAAATGACGGAGAAGAAGAATATATAATACCATAGATAGAATAATACCATATTGGGTTCACCAATACTACCAAATTATAAAGGCACTATGATGATCTAGTTTATAAATAATAATAGTGTGATCCACAATACAGAAACAATTCGAGTTGATTCCTCCAATACATTTCGTTTATTACAATAAGATTTATAATAAAACTCTCCATTGCCAGGATCAGATCTATGCTCATGTCGCTTGGTCTCCCATCTGTGTGTACGTGTGTATATTATTAATCTTTGCTAATTAGTTCTCTGTTTCCAGTATTTTCCATGGAAATTAGTTAACATCGCTTTTTCGTAAAATGCTCAAAAAATATTCATCAGAATGGGACTACACCAAGTTCCGATAAGATTAAATGTATATGGGCATCATAGATGTAAGTTAAAAGTGAAAAAGAACATGAAAAAAATATGAATAAATTTGATACTTTTGCTTAACCCATTTTCACGTCTAAATATTACGAGAAAATTGTAGGCGGACCCTTTCTATAAACTAATTTTCTTACCTAATACGAGGTTTTTAGTTTTGTTTTTAACAAAACAAGATTATGCATAACAAATCACTGTGCATACGTTAAAAATTCATTTATATGTATCTAAAAATTCATCGATTAAAAATAAGGTTTAAATGAACAACAGTCGTTTTGAATATTTCCATATCTTCCCTATATATCTTTCAAGGACTTATTACCTACATTATAAAATAAGAATAAAAATACCTTCCAAAAACGCTTGAGGACACAGGTGTACCGGAGTTATAAAAATTGTTTTATTCAAAACCAGAAGGGATGCGTGTAATCAGAAGGTATTTTTCATTATTTGTTCTTGTTGGTTTATGAATAAATGACTGAAAGTAGTTTGATTGAAAAAATAATCCAAATTGACCGACTTTCATTTAATGTAGTTTTAAATTTTTTTAAAAAAAAAAGAGAACTGAGTTTTTTCTTAGTAAACAAAGATTGAGCAAGTACTCTATTTACTCTATCTCGCCTATGTCTATGTTTATCGTTTATTATACTATTTTGTTATTACATTTTATTCAGACATTGCTGACACAGAATATAAAATATTATGTCAGTGGTATGTTCACGGAACTCTATGAAAACATATGTCGCCAAGCTGAAAGAAATTAATTTAAACCCGACAGTTACATTACGACACACTCTCTATCTCTGTTTAAAATCATCTTAGATGCGTTCAATTATTTCTCGTTTCCGTACGCATGAGTCATACATACTTATCTCGCTGGTAACAAATCTTCCAAAACTTTTGGTTGCCCACAAATTTACCGTCCGCTTAGCATGATATTAGGCTAAAGCAGCGTAATAATATAGGTTAGTTGAGATTTTCAAATTTAATTTTCATTGAGAAAAAAATTAATTCTTAATTTTAATGCTCACGGGTACAAAAATACATATTATCTCCATTTAAGAAAAATCGAGTTTCGAAAAAGGTAAATTATAGACCGTACATAAATCGTCGCACAGAGAACAACATATGATACGGATATCATATCCGTGGCGCGCGTACCGTGCCTACGTATTATCTCTAGTTATGTTTATGCTCTGGGCTTGCTGAAGTAAAGAAGTTTTTATTTATACAGCAATAAACTAATCATTACGCTGTAATGATTTATTAATCTCCAAATTCAAGCGAAATCGCATTTCATTGAATTTATGTTATTTTATTACATAATTCCATATGTAATTTTGTCAAACCTTTATATTTTAAACTTTAAAGTTTTCGCTGGTAATATAAATATTTATGACTTTAATTTTTTTATTGTTAAATGTTGTTAAATATCATTCCCGACAAACTCGTATGCTAATTTGTTAACAAAAGTCGTGGTATTTTGAACATACAATGATCTTTAAAATACTACAACAAATAACTACAAGCTAAACTATTATTAAATAAATGTTATTAATATTTTCAGACCTACGAGTTTTCCTAAAGAAACACTATTATTCTTTTTTTTCAAGAAACACTATTATTTCGGCATTATAAATATGTCACTTCCAAAGAGCGTTGCAATGAAAATATATTTTCTTTGAGCGCAATAATAATCAAAGATTTGTACAAAAATACATCATCAGCTACATCCTGCAGTGTAACTTATAATAAAACAACTCTCTACCCTTCAACTCTTTCATGGAAGAAACAAACTGGGTCTTAAAAAATGACGTCATCTGTGTGATGGTTCGCATTATGTTCTTTGATTTTAAAAATGAAGATTTATCAGAAATCAGTTCCTCTGTTTCTAATTTTATAAACTTTATCACATTTGTTTAGAATAATATATACTTTCAAAAAATTGTGAGGATGCACTAGAAGTATAGTTATGTACTAAAAGTTGCGACACTTTTGCTTCTATACCACTATTTCCACGTTGCTGCTAACCTTATAGTTTTATGATATATTAAGAAATATTTCTAAAAAAAATTAAATATTTTAGTAATCCCCATTGTTTCGTCCCTGAAGGCCTAGTAAATCTTACGGATCGTTTCCACTTGGGAGACACCAAGCTTTATATAAAATGTAATGCAATGCCATCATTCAAGTTGTTGCCGTTCAAGTCATTTTGCCAAAATAGAAAATCCGACGACGCTCACATACACTTTCTGAATTATTAACAGTCTGCCAGGGACTAATAACTTCTACAGTCAAAAAAAAATCTGAGCGTATACATTACGTATACGCAGCTCTACCTTCAATTATTTAAGCATGAAAAGTTATGGTCGAATATTTTTGAACAAACCTCGTATTTTTTCTTATGTGGGGACATCAGCGAAAAATACGAGGTTTGTTAATATATAATGTATTTATTAATATATGCTTCATATTTTTTCATGACAATCACTAAAAAATTCTCTTACAAATTACACATTAAATTTCACGCCATACGCAAACTCAAAAGCAGGGTTTGTACGATGGCCATATATTCAGTAGTAATTGCAAGAAAACTCAAGTTAATCAAACCAATTTAGCTCATTTACAGAACAATATACGAAAAATACTTAAATTTCTATTTTACAATTTGATAAACATAATTGGACCGAAAGAAACATACTATTCGCTTTGTTATCAACCCTTAAGATATTCTGTTGCATATAATCTAAGTCTAGTGTAAGTATTTACATAAATCCGATAATGAATACTTTAAACTTATTAGATGGAGTGGAATTTTTTTTTAATTATCGTGATGGAATGCTTGAAAAATGCCATCTTATAAGTAAGATGACATCATCATCAGCCCAAAGACATCCACGGCTGAACACAGACCAGTGTAAGAAATTTTTTAAAATGTTAAAAATATAAACCACTGCCAAGTTTGTAATTCTTTTATTGCTTTTCAAAATAATCTACGTGGCATATTATGCATTGTGTCATTCCATGAAACCATTCAGGGGAGCAGTTGGTCCACTTTTCCTTGGACCTTTCTTCTGGCTGAGTATACATAGATGTTATCGTGATAAAGGAGGATTTTACTGTAAGTATTCTGCACTCGAACATTTCCAAAACAATAGACCAACGTTTGTTGGTAAACCAGTTTTAGATAATTGCTCTTTTCTTATCAAGAACAAAAATTGAATGATACTTCGTCCACGAGAAAAACGAAGCGACCATGGTTATTCCAGTACTTCATCCTTTCTTTAACTTTGTGAGCAACTCTTCAGAATGAAGGAAGGAATTATTCATCTACTTTTCTTTCTTTTGAGACCATAATAAGTGTTGGTCAATCGTAATAGCGTTGAATACAGCATTAAAATTACCTTCATCGAATATTTTTAACATGTTACGACATAATTAGTTTAACGGTGTTTTAACGTTCGGTTAAATCATGATCTATGCACTTGGGACGATGTTTCCTAACGCCTAAATATTAATGTAGAATTTTCTGTACTTGATTCATAACAATGCTTGCACTTACTCGAATCTGTTGATAGGTTACCCTTGTCAAACTTTGTCATGAATGACGTCCGTCACGTTAATTATAACTAAGACTTATACGATAACGCTTGAACTAGTTAAACTAGTTGTAGGCACTAACTCAGGATAGGGCTGCAACATAAAACGCTAATCGAAGTCGATCGTAACATTGTCGTTGATTGAGGTCACAACGTATATCGGAAAAAAAATCATCAAATGAAAGTTTTCCCGTATTAAATTTTTCAAGGCCTGATGCATACAATTTTGAAATTGCTAACAATCTATAAAAATACGTGAAAATTGAAGAAAAGTACCTCAATCAGTTTCCAAAGGGATCAATTTTCAATATTACAATTTATCTTTTTATTATCTTTATTGTATGTAGCCAGTTCTAAGCATTTTCAATGCTAACCTATAAAAATATTTGCGGTCTAATTTTATATTTAAGGTACCATAGCAATTTCTATCTATGAAGTTAAATTCTTCATATCATCATTGATATATACACGTTGCGGCCTTTATTAACATATTGTAGTGCTGGAGTGTTATTATTGAACAAATACCCAGAATATCAAGTTCATCATACATGAATAATGTTATTTCTCTGGTTAAAACTCATCAATATATTATTTTGAATGATGGACTATGTCCGTGCCAAGCTTATGAAAATATATCGTGCTGATTACGCGTGATTAAGTAATAAACAGGTAAACATACTTTTTGTGATATTAATATTTGAATATATAACCTGTGTGTCATTCCGCCATACGAGATATACGCACTTCAAATTTGGTAATGACTCGTTGCTTGTTTGAAGAGTTATAAATATTCAAACTTTTGCAATTAAAATATTTAGTTTTGCATGACACCAAACTAAATAAAAAATTAGACCTAAAATATTTTCTAGGTTACCAAATCATGGTATCTTTTTATATATATAACATTTCAAGTACCTTTCTTTTTTCCTATTTGTCTTTTTGTAAATATTACATTCCAAGTTATAATTTCGATTATGTGATTAAATTATAATTAAATAATATGAATATATAAAACAATTCGGGTTAATATCAATTTTATTTCCTAAGCAATGCCTAGTTTTTTTTAAAAACGTTTTTTAAGAAATTTTCGTATTGAAGGAAACTTAACCTAAATTTTAATGTTAACTTTAAGAATTATTCCAATAAGTTTTATTCAAATTAATCTAGTAGTTCCTTCATAATCCGCGTAAAAACAGACAGACACACAGACTGAAATACTAAAAGGAAGACGTTTTAGTTACAGTGAAGCTTAAATAGTATTTTCAATGTTTTTTTTTTCAAAAATATCTTTGACATAGGGACAAAGTTGGCAGAAGATGATATCCAAGTAATAGACTCAGTACTACGAATTATCCACTTTGATGCTTCACTCCACTTATTTTTAGAATTTCAATATTTTTAAAATACATGTCGTTATAGTGTTTTTTCCGGGTATATAGTAGATATATAAAAATTTTAAATTTTTTAAAATTTCTGATTATTAGGAGAAGTTATTTTTTTTGAAACTTTTCAAACTGCATTAATAAAGTACGTCCTAGAATAACGACATATATTTTTAGTTGAACTTACATGAAGAAAAAGAATTTAAATTTCTCTCCGCGTAAAGGCAATGCAGACTGCATTCCCCGAGTTTGCCCAGTTTTCATAAAATATAAATAATCTTAATATAATAGCAGTACGTTAATATTAACTTTGAAAAAAATTTTCACGAAAATGTAAAAAAATATAAAACTGAAAACCTAGTATTAAGTAAAAAAAATTATTTTGCAAAAATGGTCCGCTTGCAGTTTGTTTTTATTTCAATGAAAAATCAGTTTAAATTATAATACGAAATTTCCCCAAAATTTTGAAATGGTTTTTTTCACTTTTAACTTAAATCAGTGATCCCTTGGATGTAGTTTTTCATCTTATTGGAACCTGCAGCGATCCCTTTCGGATAAATATTTTATCTTATAAAAAATTAATGTTTTAAACTATCTTCGAAACAAATAATGTAAACATATTGTTCTCAAATATCTTGGAAACAGAACTAATGAGAAAAAATACACAACACCTACATATATATTTAAGCTAAGTGACTTACGACTTAGGTGACTAAATGACTATAAGAAGACTAAGTGACTTGCGTTTAGATCTGATCCGTGTAGTGCAGAGTGTATTAGTATATCTTAGAATAATATACTATACGAATAGGCAAAATCAACGTGAATTTTTTTTGTATTATGGGCGCTATATTTTTTATTATAAGGTAAAATCATCTTAGTGCCTTTATTATGACAGTAAGCTAGTAATATGTGTAATTAAATTATCGTAAGCTCGTTTTGGTAAAATAAAAACAAATCTGCTTGTAGTATACAGAATCCGCTATGTAATAACACAACACAATTTTCATATTTTGAGACTGGACATCACTACTTATTCATTATAGACTATCCATGTATTTCCGTTTCACCAACCGGATGTATTGAACCATTAAGTATTTAAAAAGAAAATTAAAATATTCTGATTTTTAAAATACTCTAAACATAACCAATTCTCTTTTCCATCTCAAGACGTATTAACATTTATTATTTTATAATTACAAACTTTGTCCCTAAGCCGTCTATCGTTAGAATTTGCAATATCAATTACTAATTATGTCTCATAACTGAGTAAATTACTTATTAATTACCAAATTGGCATTTGGCGTAATAACATTTTACAGTTTCCTTACACTAATTACCGCTACTTTTCATAGTTTCGTCCATTACTATCGTCCACTGTATATATAGTCACTTGTCCAAAAAGAAATTACGTCAGTCGCTAACTGTTCTCAGACAAGCATCAATTGCATCTGTTGGAAGATTTGCTATACGCTTAACCAAAATGGTAAGTCTAAATCTATTTGAAGAAAAAACATTGTAAAAAATTATTTTTGTAGTATATTTTGCTTAATAAATAAAGAAATATATTTTCCAAGAAATAACTAAAAATGCAGTAAATAATAAGAATTTTACCCATTACTTTAGTCAGTCTTGATTATATCATCTAGCTACAGTAAAATGCTATCTTCTTGAAATGAAAACTCAGTCACACAATCGGTAACAGCTATTTCTTTTCAAAGTCTCAACAAAACTAAAATCCTATGGAGAAATCAAATTTTCAAATACGTGAATAAACGCAAACATTCATGCGAACATTACTCTTAATCTAATTTAATTTTCTTATATTAAAGAAAAGTGCATAATTTATGGTATAAACTCTATAGTGCCAAACAACTTAACATTTTATAATGGCCTTAATTTATTATTTTTAACTTTCAGAGTTTACGCTACATTGTCGTTATTACCATAATCATCGCATGCCTGTTAGTACTTCAAAGTTCAGCTCAAGAAGCCTCTGTGGAAATAAAAGAGGACACCACATCAAACACCACATCACGCTTAGTTGATGAACTCGTAGCCTTGTCTCGACAGGAACCAAAGACAATAAGCATACAGGACATCACTCAACTGATAAGCTCCATAAAAAAACAGATCAAAGATACTATAATTGAAATATCGATGCAGTTATTTGACGATTTTATGGATGCACTGAGGTCTATCAAGTTAAGAATCCTGGTGGGGATGAGCAGATTGTCAGTTGCAGATTTGATACGGTATACATTAAGTGATATAGCAACCATTCAATCCACTGCAGGCATCAGCAGGGATCCATCTGGAAATAGTATCACACAAGACGCTGCGACTAATCTGCACCCCTCCATTGCTAATCGGTTTTGATGTGGCAACACTTTTAAACACAGTGATGAACTTATGAAATATTTATTAATGTAATGTAAATTTGAAAATGAAAAATGACAAATTTGTAACTTAAGGTAAATTATTTATTGTTCTATTTTAAATAATAAATTATGTTTTGAATACACTGGTTTGAATTTTCATGGCCCTTATAGAAATATATAGAAAATTACTCTTTTTATGACAAGTCTATGACAACTCTTTTTATATTAGAGACATTGATAATTCAATTTGACATAAAGTGTTTTTTCCCAGCAATTCAATATTTATTTTTCTTTATAGTAAACTATGGTTATAGACGGACAGGTAAAGTTTCATATCCCAAATTTGTAATTTGACTAAATCTTCACAGAAGTGCATTAGCTTATAAATAAATTTTTTGGCCCTGACCAATTTCATACCAGTTTCAAAGTTTATATCCATTTAAGCTGAATATTAATATCATGATTTAAATACTCTGCGAAACATATCAAAATTATCACACACTTACATAAAGTGTTTTTTTCTAAGCAATTCAATATTTATTTCTCTTTAAAGTATGGTTATAGACTGACAGGTAAAGTTTCATATCCCAAATTTTTAATTCGATTAAATCTTCATAAAAGTGCATTAGTTTATGTCAATTTCTTTGCTCTGACCAATTTCATTCCAGTTTCGAAGTTTATATCCATTTAAGCTAAATATTGATATCATTATTGAAATACTCTGCGAATCATATCAAAATTATCGCACACTTCATAATTAAAGGTCTAACTCAAAAAAATGCAAGTTTATGCAATTGTGAAAGATATTTTATTTTAGAATTTGAAATAGCTTGTTTAATTTTTTAATTTAATTTGTATAATTGCAAATTTTTATTTCAATAATGGCTTCAAATATATGAGATTTATATCAATTATTGTATTTTTAAATAGTTCGTTAAGGATAAAATTAAATCGTATTTTAATTTAGTAACTATTAAGGGTGTTACAAAAAAAATTTAAATATTTTTAATCACAGCCAATATATTAATACCAATCTGTGAGAATAATATATATGACATTATTTATGCTCGTTTTGCTGTGTCATTGTAATTATTAAATACATAAATATTAACGAATCAGTAGACGTACAACCACGACTAAAGATCTATTTTGTTACATTTAAAAAAATATCAATATTTTAATTATTTTACAATTTACAGTCAAATTAGTTTAATAGGGCAAATATAGAAAATTTAAAATTTCCACAATTTCAAAACTATTTGTATGAAATTTTGTAAATACACGCTTGAGATCGAAATTATTTTGTTGCAATGTATTAAAAAAGAAACATATTTCGATGTATATACATCCCATAGTATTCTATAATTATAACAATACTATAATAGGACGTAAAAACAATATTTATTTGATATGCCCTGTTTACGAAATAAGTATCAAATTTCAAAATTGTGTGCAATATATACCCCCAGTGATCATGTTATTTTTCAACCTTTGATTTTAAAACCCTTAAAAAATTATAGGAGATTATGTGGTTATTATGATATTAAAACTTTCTATTTAAAATTTTCCGCTTATCTCATATCAATAACTTAAAATATATAAACAACTACGGGTCCACATTTTATGTGTATTGGTTGTTTTTTGACGTTGAATTATCTTTGACATTATCGGGAGGTAATCGCGCCCAAATAAGCGACTTTTTTTGTGGAAGTAAAAACTGCAATGCCTCAATCAGAATTATAAAATGCATGAATGCGTAGAGCATAGCATTGCAAAGATAATTTTCTGGACTTTCTCTTTGAAATTTTAGACTCAACACATTCGTGCATTTTGCAATTCTGGTCGTTCTTTACCCTCATATATTGCAATGACCGAGCTGAGACCCAAAACCACCGCACAGAATTGCCGCAAACAAACCAATTAACCGCGCTCGAAAATGAAAGTTACAAACTAATTTAACGACTCAAAACAAAAATTTTATTTAATTTCAATATCTATTGATATAATAATTAATAAAGGTAAAAATTCTGAAAATAGAAAATAATTTTTCAAAAATTATTTTTTAGGAAATTTATTTTGAGGAATTTATGACGATAAGTTATACAGAAGGAATCTACTTTTCTTTAATTTTTTTTCTATCTGTTTTTTATTCGATTGTATGCGCATCATGGTAATACTTTTAAAGAGATTTTAATAAATATAAAAAATTTCTGTATTCTGGAAATGGAATGAAGTAGATATTATCTATACTAAAATATTAAACAGAAAAAAAATGTTTTTACAACCTCTGGTGAGCCAAGTAGTGAGCACGAAAGTAATTAAAAGTACAAAAAACATATTAAAAATATCAACCTGTATTTTTTCTAGAATCATAACAATTCTGGGTCAATATTCTGATCTTAAAGGTATAAGGAACCGTAAGAAATAATAATACAATTTTGATAAATAAATTGAATTTATAGAAAAAACCATTTGATTTTAATTTTAATTTTATTATTCTCTGTACTTCACAAGAGTCAATTAAAAAAAATATTTTAAAAATTTTGTATTTTTTTAATTTACACACCAATATACCGTAATATATATAATGCTTACTTATTTAATTATGATGTTAATTTTATAAATTTGCGAAAGTTAATTTTCCTTCGATCAGGAATTGTAATACCTTAAATAGATAAATTGGAAGAAAACTTAAATTTTATTCTGAAATTCATAGTTATTTTATTTCATTTTCCCTGGTTCATTCACATGATTGCATAATTTGTTCCCAATCAAAGATCGTTTTGATCAATCATACCACCCCATGTTTTAAACCGCAATGAACACCGGGCACGAAAAAGTTTGCTTGTTTTGCTTAACAGAGAATAGATATTTAAATATACAATTTAGTGTAAAATATTATCACTAATGACTGAAATATATACTATAAAGTGAAAAAATTATTTTTCACATTTATTCAATATAACAAATTGTTATTTTTTTTCATTTAATATAAACTAACGACCCATACGACCATAACGACGATATCTTCACACAAAAAGCCTAACATTTTCCAAACATTGACGCGTCCCGTTTCAGTACCTGAAAATGTGTATAGTTTTGCTTACTTAGTGCCACTGTCATAACTTTTAAGCTATTCGTTAGAAAACTATGGAAGTAAAAAAAAATATTATCTATATAAATTCGGGAAAACCACTATAAAATAAAGAATAAGACAATTTCACACGAGCAGGTACAGAAAAGTGGGATGAAAAAATCATTTATAAACATTTAAACGTTATATAATATATATATATATAAATATATATATATATATATATATAAATATATATATATATATATATATATATATATATTTATATATACATATATATATGTATGTATATATATATATATATATATATATGCTGTCGTGGACTTTATTATAGAACTCTTCGAATAAAATAATATTACCACATCACTTACACTTATCTCTAACGATTAAATCTCGCAAGCCAGGATACCTCTCCGAACAGTGCTTTTTTCCAACCTCATTGACATTCAACGTCGGTCCATACAAATTATCGACATAAATCGTCTATAGGGTTATAGATATTTTTACAAAATATTCATAAATCAAACACCTAAATCTTCTTCCTTCTATAGATATATATATATATATATATATATATATATATATATATATATATATATATATATGTATATATATATATATATATATTATATATATATATATATATATATATATATATATATATATATATATATATCTTCTTCCTTCTATAAATAATATAGCTATTAATTAAAACCAGTACGAAATCCATCCAGTAGTTACTGAGAAAATATGCAGAAGGGCAGACAAGCATCCATGTTGCCTGAGAGGCGCGGCTGAAGACTGTAACCTTCGTCTCCTTCTCACAAATATCAAAAATTATGTTTTAATTTAATGTAACTTACACCATATCATGTGTAGGAACTTCAAATGAAAATTTAATAACAAAAAAGTAGCCAAAGTGATAAATAAAACGCTACGCGTTAATCATAACATGACCGTCATATTTTGTTGTTTAAAATTTTAACAGAATTTTGAAGTTAAATTTCTTCAATGTCGTTCTTGATATTATACATATTCGCGACTTATTTTACTTTTTGTTCATATGATTACTATTATTATTATCATGTTTATTTTGGTTATTTCGTTTTATATTTCCAATTTTAGCTTAATTATTTGTCGAGTAACGTTACACAAAGCTTAGGAAAGCTTAGAAAGTTTCTGAAGAAGAAATTATATACATGTTAGGACAAAGTTTATTGTTTCAATTTCAGTGAACTATATATGTGAACGAGCTGCACATGAATCATTGTAAGTTATTAGTAATTACTATTATTATTATCATGTTTATTTTGGTTATTTCGTTTTATATTTCCAATTTTAGCTTAATTATTTGTCGAGTTACGTTACAAAAAGCTTAGGAAAGCTTAGAAAGTTTCTGAAGAAGAAATTATATACACGTTAGGATAAAGTTTATTGTTTCAATTTCAGTGAACTATATATGTGAATGAGCTGCACATGAATCATTGTAAGTTATTAGTAATTACTATTATTATTATCATGTTTATTTTGGTTATTTCGTTTTATATTTCCAATTTTAGCTTAATTATTTGTCGAGTTACGTTACATAAAGCTTAGGAAAGCTTAGAAAGTTTCTGAAGAAGAAATTATATACACGTTAGGGCAAAGTTTATTGTTTCATTTTCAGTGAACTATATATGTGAACGAGCTGCACATGAATCATTGTAAGTTATTAGTAATCTTACATGCGTTTAACGAAAACCTAAGGTAAGTCAGTTGTACAGATAATAATATCATTATACAAATTACAAAACCATCAATATCAACTTATAATATTTTAATATTAATTTAATTGCATACAGATTTTTTTAACATGTATGTGTTATTTCGATTTCTCAAATTAATATTCCTTGCCTTAGCCAAAAAATAATAAAATGACAAAAGCTTACACGAAATTGAATAAACGAATCAGAGTCATGCGAGTTATGCGATGCTTTTAGAGCATTATCGTTATTAGGTAGTGAGGTTGACATGCTCCATTGCATTCTGTTGAAAGTTAGAGGTTATAAGCTTTATGATATATAAAAATTTAATGAAAAAGATAAGTTACTTCAATCGTAAATATTGAGTAATACCTATTGAAACATTATTTTTATTTCAATATGTTGACTGGTTACAATACAATAAAGTAAGTTTAATTGTATCACGATTGTTTTTATGGTATTAAGCTGTGGGGTGGGTATTCCCGCTTTTCTGACTAAAATTTCAAAATCTAATTTTTTTCTTTTCAATATTTTTAGATTTTTCTCGTTTATATTCCAATCTACGTAAAATTGTTTGAGATTTAGCTAATGGTTTTCACGCCCTTCTAATTTAACGTAAAGTCTCTCTCAGTTCACTCATTCTAATAATTTAATATATTAGCTTTAACGGATGGGCCGATTTTGCTACAACTGCTGAACCGATGTTATTTCAATCGCTGAGCTGATGTTGCTTCCATGACGGTACCTATTTTGCTTCTTACGTTGGACCGATTTTGTTTCAAGGGTTGAAATGATTTTGCTTCAAAGGCTGGATTGATTTTGCTTCAAAATCTTCCCAGTCGTCCTAATGGTACGTGTGATACTGGCTGTATGTAATTTAGAAAAGTTAAATTATAAATTCAAAAGCCGAAAATTTAAAAAATTTATGTTTGTAAATTTAAATTTTAAAATCTTTTCGAATGTCAAACAAAAAAATCTTTTTAGTTTTGCCTTTTAAATAATTCTATCACTTAAACTTTTTGACACCATCGGAATCCATTCTACATCTTCTAAGTGAATACTCTATATGACACATTCTAATATCTTTGAAAAAATTTAATTATATAATTGGTTTCAACGATAGAATGATTATAAAAATAATCAAACACTTTAATAGGTGCAACAAGTGAGTTGAAGTGTAATTTTCGTGAAAAAGACGCTATATAATAAACAATTCGTCAAACGTTATATAATAAACAATTATTCATTATTATTACGTCATGTTTTCAAATATCATCACAATTTTAAATGTTGGCCTGTACTCTGAACGAAAATATAAGAAAATTTTAATTATATAATTTGTTTCAAGTTGGGAATTGAGCGCAGATGGCCCAAAAACCTATAGAGAAAAGTTTCCATCTATTATATTAATAAAACAGAGTGAATTCTCTATATTGATAATATTCAAAAAAGTGATTTATTTAGCGTATAGAATGAAACCAAAAAACTATTTTTGGAATTTTTGTCAGTCTCTATATTAATTTTAGTGAGTACCACGCAAAATCTACTGAACAGATTTTGGTGAAATTTGTTATGGTAATAGTATATACCTAAGAGCAGCATATAAGAGAAAAATAAGGAAACAAAAAAAATCCTAGTTGGATGCGAACGAAGTCGTGGGCGCATCTAGTGTTATATATTTCTTCAGACTTATTTCTAATACCCATTTGCATCCATAATGATTTGTGTGCACCGTTATTTATAAGTGCCATCGCTTTTTATATTACGATTTTGTTCTTTCGCACTACCACAAGAGCGTCATTTATTTTGTCGACTAAATATATTTTATTCGAATCATCCTTTTCCTTTTGATTGACAATCATATCCTTGCTCTGTAACTACATCATTCAATTTTATCTGAACACACCTAAGAGATTTGCTCATTACAACTTTTAAACGCACTCGGTGCTTATCAGAAATCGTTATTTGCATATATAAAACATAAAACTAGAATATAATACTTTCTATTTTATAAAGAAATTTGACTATTTCAAGTTCTTAAAGACTATTCCAAGTACTTTAATAATAGTATTAATAAATGAAATATTCATAATGAAATTTTTAACAGCATTATGAAGAGAAATTGCTTTAATATCGTTTTTGATATATATATGTATATATATATATATATATATATATATATATATATATATATATATATATATATGTATACGCGACTGATGGATATAGAAATTTATATTATTGCTATTATTATTATCATGGTCAGTTTGGTTATTTTATTGCATATTTATAATTTTAGCTCAATTATTTGTCGAGTTATGTTGTACAAAGCTTAGTAAAGTAAAATATCATTTTCTGAAGGAAACTCATAATCGTATGCGTTAGGGCAAACTTTATTTTTTCAATTTCAGTAAACTATGGAAGTGAACGAGTTGCACATGGATCATTGTAAGTTATTAGTAATCTTACATGCGCCTAACAAAAACTTAAGATAATTCAGCTGTACAGAAAAAAATGTCATTATACAAATCACAAAACTATCAATATAATTTTTTGCAAAAATGTTGTTTTTTTAGGAACGTTAGTCTCGTTGAAATTAATATCAAAATCAACGATGGTATTCAAAGCTTCATTGAAAGAAGTAAAAATAAACCAAAACAGTAATTTTCTCTTGGTGTGATATTAAATGATTAACACTCGTTGATCCTAAAATAAAATCTATTAATCAAAACGATTAATTAAAAATAACTTAGGAAAAACTCGAAATAAAAAGATAATTACATCTAATTAAAAGATAATTACATCGTTTGTTATCATTGAAAAAAAAAAGATTTCAATGATAACAAACGATGTAGGAAGAAAAAAAACTGCACGTCCCATTTAGGGGAAAATTTTAAGCAGGCCTTTCCAAACAAAAGGAAACCAAAAACGAGCTTGGCGCTATGCAAAAAGGAAACAATTTTTTGAAAAATGTGAAATTGTTTATTATAAAAAAACAAATAATTCAGCGATTGCCAACTAGATAAAAGCAAAAAATAAAATAAAATTTGTGATACAACACATAAAAGCTTTTATACAATTCATAATACAAAACCAAAAAGCGTACATATTTTTAAGACAAATGCAAAAGGCGCATATATTATAATTTTAATACATCAAAAGTTGGAAAAAATAACAATTAAAACCTAACGAAGTATACAATAACTTTTGGAAACGATTAAAAAACCAGTCAATGTCGATCGTTTGTCTTATTGTGTAATCTACACAGAAAGTAAGTTTTCTCTTAACGCCAGGACCCGACACTACATCGATTTTTGCTGGTCTCCTCTGTATGTCTCATACGTTGTCTTATCGCGAAGCATTTCCAAGACATAATGTTTCAAACTGATTTGTGGAGTGTATTCATTGTTGAATATATTTGGCGTTAATTTTGTAGAAATTCATTATTCACAATTAAATGAAACTACGTGATGTAGTATTATTTCTACTTTCTTTAATTTCTTTAACACGACCTAGGTTTCGTTGTATTACAACATCTTCAGATGGGATATTAGCAAAGATTTCAGAGAGAATCTTTGCTAATATCCCACCTGAAGATGTTGTAATACAACGAAACCTAGGTCGTGGTAAAGAAATTAAAGAAAGTAGAAATAATACTACATCATATAGTTTCATTTAATTGTGTATTCATTGTGTAATTTTTGAACAGAGGCAAAACAAAACTAATAAAAACTTACGCTCTTAATTTAATCTTGTTAAATTAGTATGCATAAGATTTAGCTAGTTCTGATAGGAAGTATTGTAGATTCAATTAGCCAACCAACCACGACCAACAACTCAAATTACAATATTATCGCTTATATTGAATCGAAGAAAATATGTGTTCAATTGCAATATGATGGATTTACTCTGTCACTCTCAGCATTCCAAATAATAGGCTTTTCGAGATGTATACTACTGTATATCATATATAATTATTTTATAGTTACGGTTTGTCCAAAAGCGATCAGTAATTTGATTCATTTATCATTTTAAATAAATACGCATTGAATAGCAAGTTCACATTTAATATCATTTACATTTCAGAATACTACTTTAGCTGGATAATTCTGTTTCATTGCCGTCAAGATTAGGTTTTCTCCAGTAATTATTAATTCTGGAAACGAATAAGAGTATTTTATAAGGAAACAAAACATCGTAAAAGAAATAATAACTTTTTATAGGAAAAATTATGATGCGCGCTCTTTACATTAACCTAATTCATATACCACATATAAATCGTAAGAACAACCACAGAATTCTATATTTTATTACTTTTATATTTTCTTTTAAAAATTATCATTTATCGACAAATCCTTAAATATTTTAATTAAATTGCTTATACAATGATAAACACAAGATTATTGATAACTACCCAGCTGAAAATCTCTGATTGAATCTTTTATTGTTTTTAGTTATCCTAACTTTGTATTGAATATTAACAATCAATTTTATACTCTTAACGTATTTGTTAATTTCTATCTCTAAAACGATAACTTCTTTTAAGAAAGAAATTCAAAGCTGCATACATTGTGCACGGGCAGCTGTATAACCTCAATTCAAAACACGTAAATATTATTTCAATTTATTTTTTTATTCTATTGCCTTTTTATTGTAAGCCAATCATCCGCCAGACCGTTACTAATTCGGTATGTATTTATTTGCATTATAAATTATAAATTATTGCTATATCATTCACTAGATATTAAAATTTTATAAATCACAAAAAAATTTCAGAAAATTAATTTATTTTCATTATTATTTTATTATTTATTAAATACTAAACATTTATAAATTACAATAAATTGTCAGCATATTCATTTATTTCCATTAATTAATTAAACTTTATTTAGATCGTTTCAGTAAATTTAACAATTCATTATATTCATTTAAATTTTTGAAATATTTAAAAATTAATTGATAGAATAATTTAATGTTAAAATTAATTTTTAATTTAATTCAATTTTGAAATAAATAAGATAAAATTCATGAAATTGTATTATTCTAAAAATTATTTTTTTATGCGTAATTTATAATTCACTATTTAGATTTAATTTTATTTTATAAATGACTATTTTTCCAAAAATATTAAATTAAATTTATTGATTTAAATCCTTACCTTACATTTTAATTAAAAATAATATAAAATTGTATATTAAAAATAATATAAAATATACAAATTAGAGAAAGAGAGATGCAGAGAGTTGAATAAAAGAGGACTGCGCTTTTTGGTGTGACAAAAATACACTAATATAATCAATAGAAATCTATATATTAAATCACGTTTAGAGTTGAAAAAACAATATAACAACTTCGTTCCTGACGTGAGTCCCGCATAGTTTTTTATTCCTTGTATTGCATATTAGAAATTAAATTTTTGATTTATAACAGATTTTTGGAAAGTAAATGGATAATTTAACTAAACAAACTTTAAAGAGTATAATGCTTTCTACAAACGCAACATTATATAAATAGACATTGAAACTTGTGAAGAAAAATTTTATTGGATTGTAGTATTTATAGAGTTTATATAAAAATAAAAAGTTAAATAAAATACGTTGCGATTGACTATTTGGGTAAATACAAAGTATGTATAATATTTATTTATTTATTCGTTGAAAAAAATATATTCCAGAAAATATAAACTGTATTCGGAATACAGTTCAAAGTAACTATTCTGTAGGCAATTTAAACGCGTGAGTTTATTATTTTTATTCTTAGTTTTAGTAAAACTAAAGAGAAAATATTGTTCGTGTAATAGGATTAAGCTGCTCTCGTACATTGAAACATTATTTCTGATAGACTATTCGAAATTACTTTTATCGAAAAAAGAATTATTTAAAATTATTTTTATGAGCAAAAGTCTTAACATAAAAGAAATAAGGCAATGTTTTTTACAAATTCAATAAATATATTTACAAAATTATTTTCAGATAATAAATTAATAACAACTCAAGATTTTAATAATATATCATTAAAAGTAAGAGGCTTGTCTACAGTCTTCGCTTTTTCTTCTTTAACGAAGCCATGAAAACCGCCAGAAAAATGGTGTCCTGGCCTAGGTCCTCCTATGACTGAATACACAAAATTATTACTAAAATCATTTCCTGGCTTCTGACCAACGATATTAGTCTCGAAATGGGGTTTTTCAGTAAACGGAGTTCCAACAAAATTATCAGGCTTTTGTATATTCGAACTTTGAATAGTATTACCATTCGTTTCCACAGTAACGATGTTACTTAAAACAGCGATAGGTTTTTCTGTAGCAACTGTAGCATGGTCAACGTTATTACTTACGTCTAAAATTGGAACATATGTATCAATACTTGGTTGATGTGGTGTAGTATTCAAATCATTATTATTAATAACGGCCACTGTAGCTATATTATCATTTGTGGAGATTGGTTTTACGGCAGGGGGGCTTACAGTTCCCAAGGAAATGGTACCTGGTTTTACATTATCTATTACATTGATAGCATGACCAGTATCGGGAATTCCTGAACCATTATTGATGAAGACAAATATCTGATTACTTGTTAGTACGCCGGGACGATTAGGTGCGTTCAAACCATTGTTACTCGCAAGTGGAGCATGTTGGTTTATGATATTAATTAAAGGACTGCTCTCAGACAATATGGAATCTGGTTTTTGTAAAATATTTGTACTCGATGCTAAACTAGATTCCAGGAGAGTTTGGTTAAATATACCACTTGTATCACCTAACACATCATCGAACATCATGTGCATTACATCTAATACGGTGGTATCACGCATACTCGAGTAAAAACCTTGAGCTGTATCTCGAATTGAATTTCTAACGTAGTCGACTGCCTCGACAGCCATATCTTCGATCAATGATCTTATTTGCAGTTGTAAATGCCCAGCGAGTCCATATATTTTATCCAAGTTTATGGTTTTTCCGTCATATTCTTCTGTTAAACGCTGTAGGTCTTCTGCTACTCGTAGAGTTTCCTCACTTATCACTTCTTCTTCTGCGTAAACGGGCGAAGAAATTGTTAAGTAGATAATTGTGATGAAAGCGATAGCACGTTGTGACATCTGAAAAAGTAGAAATAGTCGTTTTAAATGAATGAAGCTTTCGTCAATTGTGGACAAAACATTTTAATTCGTATTAAATCTTAACATTATTTTCACAAAAATAAATTAGTGCAGAGAAGGCAAAAGAATTGTTCAATTTTGGTAAGAGTTGTTCAATATTGACGTACAATCATATTTGACTCCTCTAAGAAGCAATTATGTACGAGTACATGCACACCAGTTGCATCTTCTTTTTTTTGGGATACGTTTTTTGAGATACAACTCAAACTCACTGACAACACACCATATATTGTTGTGGTGAAAATGTACGAGGAGGGCTGACAGCAATTGAGATATGGGACAGAAAGAAGATGAAAGAGTTTTTGAGATACAAGTGCAATATATCACATTTGGAAATGTTTATTAAATATGTTCTAATTAATGTAAACATAGCCACAAATTCCAAAACTTCTAAATCATGTAAAACTACGTTATAAAGGAATTTCATATTAAGTAATTTTAATATTTACTTAAAAACCAAATAACAAGTTCAAAAACTATGAATAATAAAGTTATCTCATATCAAAGAATAATAATATTTTTTGGTAGTTACCGGTAACTATGTAATATATAAATAAATATGTTATTGAATTTAGTTCTTTCTATTCGAGAGAATTTAAAAATGTTATCTGATTAGGTACATACATTATTACTTTTACATATATTATATTATATTAATGTGGGGAATATCTGTCAACAGATAAAAAATATCTGTGATATTCGAGCAATGAAACCCACTTACAATTGGATAACCCAAATACATAACCCTAGAAAGAAAATAAAATATAATTTTAAAAGACACATTAGGAACATAAAAAAGAAACACGAAAAATTATTACTTTTAATGAAATTGCGAAGATTAATTTGAATAATTCAGGCTCCTAAAATTTTATTTAGCGAAGGAAAGGTTTTCCTTCTAAAAATATAGTTACAAAATGTTTCATGCTCTTTTCAAAAATAAGAATAAATTATGTTTTGAAATTATACTTATTTTACAATATAATTACTTTATTATTTTACTCTGCTCAAGCTGCCAGTGATTAATTTTGCGTTAACACTTCATGTATAACTAAACTAATATATATTTATCCAATTCTATAACAATATGAGAACAGTTGAGTGTATAGTACATTAATCAGAATAACATCATGGTATAATTAAATGTATATACAAAATAAAAAGCAATACTAATAAAAATCCTAGGTTATAAAATAAGATATGTAAAGATAACTTGATAATTTTTATAAAATATGACAATTGGCTTAAAAAAAGTTCAAGTTGAGACATTGTTGATTAAAGATCACTATATTAAAAGATGTGAGAAATTATGAAATAATATGTGAACATAATTGGCGCATAGTTTTCTCTATTCAACTCAAAATAATATTACGTAGGTTAAAGCTATATTAATTGAATTAATATTGGAAATATTGTAATATAAAATATATAATATAAATATATTTATAACAGTATAAGATAGCGTTGCAATACATTGAACTTATGAAAAGATAAGGTGAAAGCATACTGATCGCATTATACAATAGTGTAGAAGTATATTGATTGATCGTAATAAAACTGATTATTTAACATCTGTTCACTTTTATGGCTTCTTATATCCTTATGCAAAGATATAAAAAAACAGGATTGTAGTAAAATATATTTCCATAATAGTAGAACATGTCTAATCCCAAAGAACAATATCTTTATTTGTTGTGGCTTTTATTCATTAATATACCATAGACTTTTGAAATATAAAAAGTAGATTTTTTTCTAAACCACATATAGTCATAAAATACCAATACGAGAAAATATAAAATTAGTGATAGATTTAAATTACAGAATAAAAGTCGAATACTTTGTTTAGTACCGGTATGATACAAATATCAAATTAAAACTGGTCGCAGCGAAATATCAAAAACTATGATTTTTGTATATTTACTCGAAAAAATTTAAAAATCTTCTGAAGTAAAGACGAACTTCAGAATATTTTAATAACTCTTACTAAAAACTGTAGAATTTTCAATTTATAATTTTTCATTTCGAAAGTTTAGAATTTATTTAAGAAAGAGATTTTTGAATATAAATATAATGTAGTGTTTGATTCGTGTTACTTAATTCATCGTGTACTAATTTTATGAAGTGTGACACAGAAATGGGCTATTTTTTGACTTTCAGGATATTAATCCAATTATCTAAACTTGCTTGCATGCACATAATAATAAAATGAAAAAGATATTATCCAACTCACCATTTTGAAAATAATTAATCCACCAAAAATTAATAACTAATTCTTTGTCCTTAAGCAGGGTATGTTGGTCACAGAACACACTTACTTATTCTTATGTAGCTCACGACACTGACTTGGAAGACGAATAATTTGATTATATATACACTTTATTTTACCATGACGTTCCCACTAATGATGATTACTTCCCTTAACAGCGGCATCCCCTAATGAGAAAATTCGCAGCAGTAATTTAGAACAAACAGTTATTAATTGCGTTTTAACAATTGTCACTCAATTTAAAATACGTTATTGCCTGGACTTACAATTTTAACCGTTAAACCGACATTAAGCTCGTATACACACTTTGTCGGTTTTAATGAGGTGTGTAAATAATTTCTGAAAAATCATGACTTTACCGATGTAAATCAAACTTGATACCACTCGATAGGTAAACAGTAAACTATTACACTACTCGTATTAAACTACTCATAAGACTTGATACATAAACAGTAAACTATTTTAAAATAAAATGTAAAAATTGAAGTGTAATAGAATCTCTCATTGCTTTACAAAATTATGTCGAATAAAGCTACAATCATATTAAGTTTCATAATATTGAAATATGAAAGTTGGTATCATTTTTAGGATTTAGTGCCTCAGAAGTAAAAAAGGACCCTTATAAGATTATTCTGAGATTACTCACATGTTTGTCTATCTGTAGGTTACAGCCGTTTTTCTCGGAAACCGCTTGGTGTAGAAACTTAGTAATAAAACTTATTAACTCACACATATCTCAACACCTAACTAGCAAAAAAAAAAATCTAAGTACACGATAGTGTGGGATATCATTTAAAGGGACCTCGAAATAATAAGGCCCTCAAAAATATTTTTCTGCATAATTTTGATGTTTTATCTTCAGACATTTTGCGAAAAAAGTAAAAAAAAATGTAACATCCCTTTCACATTTTTCGAAAAAATAGGATGTTAAAAGCCTACGCAAAATTTTTAAGGAACCTAAAGCGATTATCCTAGATCTTAAAGTTTTTGAAACATGGGCCATACTTCAATACCTATGAAAGATATAATAGCCAATAATTAATAATTTAAGCTATGAAAAAGTAATATCTAATATTTAATAAAAATAATTCCAATTTTTTGATGTTTTTTTTTCCAAGTGATGAAGATGGAAAAGTCGACTGAAACGACAATCATAACAATCCAATCTGCCTATCTTAAATTCAACAATCCCGTTAGAGGCTATTAAATATGTTAAAGCATTAGTATCTCGTAAAGTCTGCTAAATATCAAAAAAAAAAATAAAGCACATTACTCATTTAATTTCTAAACTTGAATGATTTTAACTACTCGTTACACAAAACGAAAAATTCACTTCTACAAATTGTACGATTATACCAAGAATCACTTAAATATTCTGCAGTAGCGACATTTCAAAATAAAAAAATGAATTATTTGAAAGAAATTTTATTAGCATTCGATTCTAAGTACTTTTTATTTCATCCTCTTATATACCAATATCATCATCAGACAGAATACCAGCGTTGCTAAACTAGTATACTAACATAGTATGTTGAAATACAATAGCTGCGTTGAATTCATATGTAATTCGAGTACAAACATTCACAAAACACCTACAGGCAGACAAACAACTGAAAAGTCCAAACTTCATATTTTTCTTGGGCTCTAAGAAATGCAACACTGAAACTTCCATCTAAATCCGTCTATGTAGCGTTTTTTCTTCAACATGCGCACTCAAACGGCCAAACAGAAAAAGCAGATTCCAAGAATCTTTGGAGTTTTTTTCTGTAGGTTACTTATTCCCACCTTTTTCCCAAAAAATACTTAACGTGCAACGTTTTTGCCCTTTCTCATTTTAGTAAAACCCATTTTGATTGCTTACTAGCTAACCCGGCAAACTTCGCACCGCTACAGAATCAAAAAATGTGTTAAATTATTAGCTGAAGTAAATTCAGTTTTTTATTAAAGTAAGTGAAAAACTCAAAATGAATTAAGTTCAATAAATGTACAAAAATCGAAATGAAAATTATTTTAATTATATTGAAATAAATTTTATTCACGTGGCAGCAAGGCATTTCCTTTATTGAAGCGAATCGAAATGATTCGCTTAGCATTGATGCACTACTTTCTGTTAAACTATTTTCTGAATGGGTTGCACTCGGGTCGATTCCATTCATTGTAGCGACATTTTTCGTTTTGCTGTCAGGTGCGAGAACGAACAAAGCGGATGGTTGCAGTGGACACGTGGATATGCTACATGCAATTGACCATGAGAGAAACATTCATTTTCTAGATACAGGCCACAAACACTGAAGGTTTGGTTTTGTGATTTGTTACATAATGAAGCAATTATCGATGAGCGCACAATCACAAATGTCATAACCTCACAAAATGAACATCTTCGAAGTCAAAACGTTTCACAATGTGCACTTCTTTAAACTTAACTCAACTATTTGAAGTCACTTTTCGCTGATTAATTTCAGAAAAAAGTCGTTTGAAGAGAATCAATTTAATCGAATTCAAATGCAATAACGGTCGAAAAGCGAATAAAAATTGTTGAAAACGAATTATAATTTTTATCCG
Organism: Druceiella hillmani; assembly: GCA_039881145.1. Taxonomy (NCBI): domain Eukaryota; kingdom Metazoa; phylum Arthropoda; class Insecta; order Lepidoptera; family Hepialidae; genus Druceiella; species Druceiella hillmani. Next base: position 5,145,389 of record JAYKKI010000045.1, on the reverse strand, counting down.
TGTCTAACATTTATGACATACTTTTTTATTTTTTTTCTGTTATTTATCACATATTAGGTTTTACACTCATTTAAATTATTTGTAATTTTCTTACTTTTCCAATGAGCGGGAAAACTTCTCGAAACAGAGACGAAAAAAAAATATTCATTGAAATCAGTGAATCTCGATATATAATCAAAAAAGCCGTTCCATGCAAAATGAATGAGAAAATTAATTTTCTTCATAAATTTTTTGCCGATATTTTAATAGTTATTCTACTTTTCCATATGGAGACAAATCCAACAAATGAAAGATCATGAAAATTGATCAAGCCGTTCTTGAGTTATAAATGGTGTAACCAACCCGACTTTGTTTTGTATATATAGATTAAGTTATTAATTAAATATCTTTTTCTGCACGACACCATAACTTTTCCATCACAGATTTTCTATCAAAGGCACAAGATATTTCAAAGCTTGTAACAGAAGTCACTGAAAATATAGATTTTAGGCTTATTTTGGTAAGCTTTATAACCTATCTCTTCTTCTCGAACAATATATACTTTAAGTATTTTTTAAACTTTGAATAGCGGCTGTTTTGAAACCGAAAAACCGTTTTGTCTCATGTATGGGTTGCACTCGAATAAATCGTAATCATAATGTGAATATATGCATAATTATACACAAATTTTCCAATTAATGTTATTTTAAGAATGTAAAAACTATCATATGCTGATCTCTGCAATGGATGAATTGTTTTAATCTAGTTTTACATGAATTTAATTAAAATACGCCTGCTAATTCAAAGTTAGTTTGAAAATTAATTTTTTTAGGTATGATATACACACAAAAATGTTATACTTGCAACCTTGCTTTCTAAAATGAATTTATTACTATGGGCATCATCTTTCATTACTATAGATATTATCAATATCCAATGTATGGCTCTATTTTTTAGTAGAAATAAAATCGAATAAAATCAAACTGTGATATGAATTAAATTCTTCTATACAAGCTATAAATATTCATTTACATTTGATAACAATTTTCCATCAAATACGTAATATTAAAAATGTTTTCAAAGGTATGAATATTTTCGCCGCTCCAGACTTTATCGCATAATATAAATTACGCTAAAAATAACGCAAAATATAATTATTTTCTTTAGTAATTAGCTATTCGTCTTCAAAAAGCTTATTTCAAAAGATAATAAACAATGTATTTACTGCTTGTTGTTTTTCTTCCAATTATAGAACCTAAGCCGGTCGCTGAACTCTACGTTGTGTCTTTAAACGCCAAAAATAGACAAAACAAGTGTAAACATAGTTTAATTCGAAGAAAAGAAGTTCATAATACTCGTTTTTGTAAAACCGTTGTTTGGCTTATAATATTTAGCTTCACGACTCTTATTTTTCTTGAAGGTCTTAAGAGAAAAATACATATTTACCAAACATACAAGCTTTCGACAAAATTTATTATATATACAACATAAAAAATAAAATAGTGAAAGTGAAAAGTCTTTACATTAACACATTGAGGACCACAAGGGCGCCTGAAGCCTCAGAAGTGGTTTCACGTAGAACCTTGAGAGCGCCGATGACTTCAACTATGTGTTAGGCAAGATCATCGTTGATTTCATGCCCTCTAAAGGCAAGACTGAGTCTATCAAGTGTCCTGAGGCCATCTACGATCCAGATGCTTTTTCTCGTCACATATAATATGAGCTGAGAAAGCAGACTTGTTTAAAAATGTTGGACAATTTTTTAAAATCTGGGAGAAAAAATGAATTTGAGGAAATATAAATAAATTATAGAGAAAAAATCAACTCTTTACTTTTTTTATAGAAAAAGTAGAAAAAAGGGCTAAAGTTAAATATAAAACTTTTAAACTACCTACACATTTTTTTGTGATATTAATGTTAAAATTGAGGCTAAAGTAGCGAAGCTTTCGTGTGTAATTTTTAATTCGTAATTTTCTAGAATAATAATCTACTTTTTAAATAAACCCAACTGAACCTACGTTACCTACAGTTCAGCACAGCTTCCATGTGATATGTATTTTAAAATAATTTTGCACCCGTAAATTTTAACGTAGACTTCTATGAAAATCTTTTCTAATGATTCTATGTTCTCTACTTTCACTTCACTCCATGAAGCCTTTCAGATAAATATTCACAATAGTAATCCACTTTTTATCAAACAAACTAAAGCTACAGTCGCTCAGATTCCATGTGATATGTATCTTAAAATATTCTTGCAACCATAAGCTAAATACCATCAAAGTCCTTTCTCAAAATTCTATCTTATCTGCTCTCGCACAGCTCTGTGAAACCATTCAACTCAATAATTTTCTTGAATACTAATCTACTTTTCTCCAAAACACGCTAAAGCTATAGTATCTCAGCTTCAACGTGATATGTATCTTAAAACATTCTTGCAACCGTAAGCTATAGGTGAATGGAATTAGAAGAAGTTTTTGACTTTGACATCCAGGACAATGCCTATCTTCATAATTAAATCATAGAAATAAAGAAGTTTGACGAAGATGAATTTTAGTGCCAATTAGAATAAATTGTCGAAGACCATTTAAAAATAACATAATTTTAATTTACAGTAAACAAGAACTATTAAAGGAGATTTATTCTATCTATCTAATAAAATAAAGACCATTACGAATTTTTTTGATAAAGTCGACTTGAAAATCGCCCACATTAACGACATTTTCCCCTGTCGGACACTCTCGTCTGGACGTCTTAATCTATTGTAACTTTCGTAATCCACTTGACTTCTTAATAAAAAATATAAAAATGACGTATTACAATGTCAATTATTTAGCAATGATATAAATAAGTTATGGTCATTTGATAATATTAAATGTCACGTCAAACTTACCCAACCCTTATATAATTTTGTTATTCAGTCCATAATTAACGAACCGTGACTCGCAACTTCACGAATTTATAGTTGTTAATAGAAGTGAGTCGTTATTATTTTCTCTGTCTTAATTTTCTCTGTCATACACTCTTTCTAGAGGCAACCACCTATTCCAATATAATAATAAAATCTTCCAACAGAAAAATGAAGTCATTAAACAAAAAAGCACCGTACTTCAAGTACTTATTCTAAAATACTCGTATTCGGTAAATATTTGTCTGTGATAAATATTGCTTATATTGAAAGTAATTAATATATGTTATCTCATACAAAAGCATTCCGACTTGCGAGTATACAGATATTCGGTTTGTCCTTTATATCGTATACGTTTTAGATATGAAAGAGCGAGACGTCCATTATCCGGACGTCGGATCGGCCATATTATGCAAATATTTACGATACCAAATATTTAGTATTTTGCAACCAATACGTATTTTGAAATTTAGGTTTAGTAGCGTGTCTTTAGTAGGTAGCACTTAATTTTACAAAAAGTATTCAATGTACAAACTCAGTTTTTTTACGATTTTATTATTGTATTAATATATCAGGGAAGATGAATTTATTCATCAGTTTTTTTATCTTTTTAATTATAATTCGTTTTTTTACCTTTGCCGAAACTTTCTAAAATTGGAAGGAATTTTAAAAACATACGAACACTTACTAAATTACTCTTCGCAGAGTTTTGATAATAGGCAAGCTCAATATTGTTGTTCAGTATGACAAGGTTTTCAATGAAATATATTACATTGCAATTTAAAAGAAATTAGTTATAATACAATTAATTTAAATAATATCCAAATGGTAACTTACAAAAAATTCTCATAATTCATTTAGTTGATTAAATTGTTATCGTGAAATGTTGCAACAGAAAATAATTTTTTTTTTCTCACCGGACAAGCACGATCGTTAAACATGTCTTTAACGACGCTTGATGATTTCCCAGTAACTTCTTAATTATTCACGGAACTTTATATTCCTAGGAAGATATCATGTGTTTCCTTTTGATATTATTCGCAATTCCTCACGCAGATTTCTTCAAAATAGTTTTGTCATTCTAATAATTACATTTATTTCAAACTAGCTATTGGATTAAGTTTTCAGATATTGTAAACTTCCATCAAAATCTGTGTAGCAGTTCCTGCATGGTGCCAAAAAAAATTTATATTTTAAGTAAGTAGATTTAATTCTCCTACGTTTTCAGTAGTTGAAAGGTATAATTATACATAATACGTAAATTTTTTAAGAAGTCATAGTTCCTATTGTAAGGAAAACTTAATCTTTTTATGTGATGTTATTTGCATATTTAATATTAATTAGATGGGTGACATCAGCGCCGCCTAACGTCCGCAACTTTAAAGGCGCAACAATTTTATTTCAGGCGCTTCAATTTAACGGTTAATAAATGTTTACTTAAATAATTTAAAAAATACCGACAGACGTCTATTTTACTTAATATTAACAAAAACTGTTACTTATGTTACATTAATTTTTTTCTTTATATTGTGTTCCTAACTGGGTATCAATTGTTCTTTTGTTATTTTTGTCGAAGGAAGTTTTGAGTTAATACAGCAAAAATAATTTTTAAGTTAAAGCATATTCAAAAAATAAAGTATTTAAATTAATAGGACAGTCGTGATTCTCTTATTATATAAATTAATTTTTAAAAAATTACTGTCACTGAATGTCTCTATTTTTTATTCCTGAAATATTTATGACTATTTTCGCTTTAAATTTATAATGATATACTACATACTCAACAAACAACTAAACAGAAATGTTAATAATAAAAATTAAACGAGAGAAAATTAAAAATGTACAAGATATTAAAGGGATGCTTAATTATGAGTTTTATGTATTTAATTTGTGATATAAAAATGTTTTAAATTATAATTCCATAGATCCTGTTTACTTTAAATTTCATGTTTTTTTGGGTTGATAAACCATAAAATTTCCATTGTTGATAGAACGCATTTGTTCCCATTTATTAATTAATAATTTTAAAGAATCATAAATTAATGGTTTAATAACAAATTTTTAAAGTTGTTTGAATTGAATATTCTTGTTAATATTAAATGAGATAAAATTTAACTTTATCTCTTATAATCACCATTCATATTTACATGTTTGTTAAGTATGTAATACCTAATTACAAATTTAAAGTGAAAATAGTAGAAAAAATTTCTAATACAAAAAGTGGAGAATTTATTGTGAGTAATTTTTTTATAAAATCAATTTTATATGAACCCATCCCATAATGTGCTGGATCCTAAGCTTCCAAGTAGGGGCAAAAGTCGTAAAAATATATTAAGAAGTCGTAATTTTCAAGAACTTTGTCTATGACCTTATATTCCTCAATGTTTCTATTTTAAATCTTGTTACTTTTTTTTAACAGTATTGACCCTACATTGACGCTTCTATTTTATACGTTCCTAAGCAAAAATAAATAAAAAATTAAAACTATTTACCAAGTATAAAGAA